>CM014271.1:38370580-38397183 GCA_004135705.1 Alloteropsis semialata
TGGGGGTGCAATCCTCAGGAGGCATGAGAACAGATGTGTCGGATACCAATATTAGGGGTATCCAACGACAGCGATTAAAAGTAACCTGCAGCTTGATATACACCTCCTATGTGCGATTAGCAAAGAGCTAATAACCTTCTGGCCTAAAATGCATGCCATTTATTTTTGTGAAGGAAAACGGCCAAAATGCAACCTTGCATGTACTTGCATCTCTCTCTCTCTCTCGTACATGCATGATGCATGGACAGGCGCTTCGTCGAAGCCCGCTTGACTGCTCAGGTGGATCAGGCAGTTGCTTGCCCAGACTCGGTAATCAACGCCACCAACTACTCCCATGCATGCACACAGAGAAGGGCACAGCAACACTCGTCGGGCAATACAGCGAACTCGCCCGAGGAGTTCCGAGCTCGCCCGAGGAGTTGAGAACTCGCCCGAGGAGTTGCATGCTCGCCCGATAAGTAGCAGGCAGCGCCCGACTGGTTGCTCCACCGCCCGACGAGCTGCTCCGTCCCGCCCGAGGAGCTGCACCTTCGCCCGACAAGAACCACGTCTCGCCCGGCAAGCTGCGTCCTCGCCCGACGAGACTCCGATTCGCCCGACAAGATCTCCGTCTCCGACTGGTTCGCTCCTTCGCAACCAAGCAACCACCGGGAAGACCGCGGCACTCGGAGTCAAGCTGCTACACTGTGCCAACCACTCCCTGACACCACTGGCGCCAGCAGGACATGGCTACAGCGCTCGGAAGGACGACGGGCCCCACAGCATGGGCAGGCACGCCTCCTTTTTTCCCGTTTTACCCTTTGACTGTACTCTTTCTCTCATTCTTTACTGGCTCCCCTTGAACTATAAAAGGGAAGGCCAGGCCTCCTGCGTGAGGCAAGATCGACTCTTTCCCTCCTCCCTCCTGGGCCTCCTACGGGAGGCAGGGAGCCTCTCTTCTCTCCCGAGGAGTTCTCTCCTTCGACTTTCTTCTTCCTCCAGCCAGTCGCCGGACTGAGCTCGATTCGCTCCCCAGAGACTTGGGAACTCATCCCTCTCTCGCCCTATTTGTACCCCCTACTACAAACCAGTGCAAATAACACGAGCAGCACGAACTGGACGTAGGGTCTTACACCCCATGGGTGGCCCGAACCAGTATAAACCCCCGTGTCCTTTTGCACTACCACCCGAGGCCCGACGCGCGCTCCACGATCCTATTATTTGCCGGCGGTAAAGAACCCCGACAGTTGGCGCCCACCGTGGGGCCTTTGCGCGTCACGTCTTTTTACTTGCAGGTCTCGGGTGGCCAACCACGACGACGGTGGCGTCCCCGACGGACGCAACCGCGGCGACGACGACGGCGGCGGCACCAACGGCCACGACGACGACCACAACGCCGTCAACCGCGGCGACGACGACGGCGGCGGCACCAACGGCCGCAACGACGACCACAACGCCGTCAACCGCGGCGACGACGACGGCGGCGGCACCAACGGCCGACGACGACCACAACGCCGTCAACCGCGGCGACGACGACGGCGGCGGCACCGACGGCCGCGACGACGACCACAACGCCGTCAACCGCGGCGACGACGACGGCGGCGGCACCGACGGCCACGACGACGACCACAACGCCGTCAACCGCGGCGACGACGACGGCGGCGGCACCGACGGCCGCGACGACGACCACAACGCCGTCAACCGCGGCGACGACGACGGCGGCGGCACCGACGGCCACGACGACGACCACAACGCCGTCAACCGCGGCGACGACGACGGCGGCGGCACCGACGGCCACGACGACGACCACAACGCCGTCAACCGCGGCGACGACGACGGCGGCGGCACCGACGGCCACGACGACGACCACGACGCCGTCGACCGCGGCGACGACGGCGGCGGCGGCATCGACGGCCGCAACGACGACCGTAGCGCCATCAACCACGGCGACGACGGCGGCGGCGACCCCAATGACCACAACAACACTGATGGCGGCAACAATGCTCCTGGCCTTCTGGATGAACCGAACAAGGCTCGGGGCTCTGCCTACCAGGCACACCCAGTACTATTCTGTATGCAGATGCATGCATGCGTATGCATGCGCATGCAAGGATATCCTTTTTAACCAACGCATGCACGCTTTTTTCAAATATGTTGTGTCTCTCTGTTTCCTCTCTCGAATCAGCACAGCACAGGAGCAGGCAGCAGCAACTCGGTCACCCCTGAGAAGTTTTCCGACTTGCCCGACAAGGTCTTCGCTCGGCAACTTCAACGACAGAGAAAGCTGCAGCAGCCCCGACCAACTCCGCCAACGACGGCCCCGAGCAGACGCACCGACCGAGCTGCAGCAGCCCCGACCAACTTCGCCAACGACGGCCCCGAGCAGACGCACCGACCGAGCTGCAGCAGCCCCGACCAACTTCGCCAACGACGGCCCCGAGCAGACGCACCGACCGAGCTGCAGCAGCCCCGACCAACTTCGCCAACGACTCCGACTGACTCGGCCGCACCTCCAAAGGGCTGCGCCGCCCCGACCTCGACTCCGAACGACTCGGCCGCGCCTCCAAAGGAGTGCGCCGACCCGGCCAGCGCCCGCTCCACCGACCGCCGCCCGACCTCGACTCCGACCGACTCGGCCGCGACTCCAAAGGAGAGCGCCGCCCCGACCTCGACTCCGACCGACTCCGACCGACTCGGCCGCGCCTCCAAAGGAGTGCGCGCCCCGACCTCGACTCCGACGACTCGGCCGCGCCTCCAAAGGAGTGCGCCGCCCCGACCTCGACTCCGACCGACTCGGCCGCGCCTCCAAAGGAGTGCGCGCGCCCCGACCTCGACTCCGACCGACTCGGCCGCGCCTCCAAAGGAGTGCGCCGCCCCGACCTCGACTCCGACCGAGGCCCCCGACCTCGACTCCGACCGACTCGGCCGCGCCTCCAAAGGAGTGCGCGCCCCGACCTCGACTCCGACCGACTCGGCCGCGCCTCCAAAGGAGTGCGCGCCCCGACCTCGACTCCGACCGACTCGGCCAGTGCGCCGCCCCGACCTCGACTCCGACCGACCCGGCCGCGCCTCCAAAGGAGTGCGCGCCCCGACCTCGACTCCGACCGACCCGGCCGCGCCTCCAAAGGAGTGCGCGCGCCCCGACCTCGACTCCGACCGACTCGGCCAGTGCGCCGCCCCGACCTCGACTCCGACCGACTCGGCCGCGCCTCCAAAGGAGTGCGCGCGCCCCGACCTCGACTCCGACCGACTCGGCCGCGCCTCCAAAGGAGTGCGCGCGCCCCGACCTCGACTCCGACCGACTCGGCGCGCGCCCCGACCTCGACTCCGACCGACTCGGCCGCGCCTCCAAAGGAGTGCGCGCGCCCCGACCTCGATCCGACCGACTCGGCCAGTGCGCCGCCCCGACCTCGACTCCAACCGACTCGGTCGCGCCACCCGTGGAGTGTGCTGCCCCGACTCGGATGGCTCGCTCGACTCAGCCTCAACGACGGAACGCTCAAACGGCTAAGTTTTACCACGATCCTTCGTATTTCCATACATTTCCATTTACACTCTCGCATGCCTCTTTTGGGTGTCGCTAAAGTACTCGGGTAGCAATGGCCTCATCTGTGAAACCTCGTCCTACGTGCCGCCTACACCTAAGCCTCCCCGCTGAGCAGTGTAGTCTGCGGTAAGCCGCCCTCTCCACGAGCAGTGGTCAGCGGAACTTGGTGCTTAACACGTGATAAGCCAACTACCCGAGGAAATACGTAGCCTAACAAAGGCAGGGCGTACGCAACTTTCTGATAGTAACGAATAATTCCCGACTCCTCGCTTTACGCAATGCTTTTGCATTACACTGTTTTTTGCAGCTTGGCATGGCAAGTTCAGGTAAGCTTGCTGCAACTCCTACATACAGGGAACGACACCTTTTGTCTCGCCCGACCTCGGCGCACGGGGTCAAGCATACGCACACGATCGATTTCCGAAACGCGCTCTTCGAACTCTCTAAACTAAGCGGCTCCCGCCGGCCCTAACGGCCCCTCGCAGCCCTGCGCTCGGGGGCTGGGCATCGGGACGGACGACTCCGACAGTCGACCTGACAGGTGATTCCAACGGGGGTTCGAAGGCTGGCCCGTCGAAGGGTTCGACAGCCGCCCCCGGTCACCTTGTCGAGCGAGGGGCAGTGAAGGATGGGTCCCAGCAGCCAGTACCCGGGCGCACGAGCGTCATGGGCATCCCGAACTGCGTTCGAGTCTTGATGGCAAGAATGGTCATGGTTTTTCCCCCGAACGGAAAGGCAAAGAGCCGCCAAGTCCGGTCGAACGGACTCGGTAACTAGATGATCTCGCCACCAGGAATCTGAAGCTGGCCACCAGCTGGTCCGATCGGAACCCGTCGAGCGGGATGCCGTGGCTTCACTCGAACTGGCCCGTTATTAGCTCACACGGACACCGCATTTTCGGCCGACGAGGCAAAAATACGGCACGGTCCGGCCCCTCCACCTTTTGCGAAAAAAGATGCATGAGGGGTTACGACGTAAGGAAAAACGCAAAAAGACGAAACGAATCCCCGTCCGGACCCCGGTCTCGGGATACACACGGGGTCGAAATCGCTAACAGAGACCAGCAGCGCGGTCGCATAATTTGCAACGAATCACTACACAAATGCCATAAACCTGCGAGCAAGTGTACCACTCGCCCACAGGCTCGGGGGCTACACCCGGCGGGTGCGCTCGCGCGCCCCCACCCGAAATTTCACCGCTTTCTCGACATCTCAACAAATTCAGCCCGCGACCGAGTCTGCGACTCGCCCCCAGGCTCGGGGGCTACTGTCGGATACCAATATTAGGGGTATCCAACGACAGCGATTAAAAGTAACCTGCAGCTTGATATACACCTCCTATGTGCGATTAGCAAAGAGCTAATAACCTTCTGGCCTAAAATGCATGCCATTTATTTTTGTGAAGGAAAACGGCCAAAATGCAACCTTGCATGTACTTGCATCTCTCTCTCTCGTACATGCATGATGCATGGACAGGCGCTTCGTCGAAGCCCGCTTGACTGCTCAGGTGGATCAGGCAGTTGCTTGCCCAGACTCGGTAATCAACGCCACCAACTACTCCCATGCATGCACACAGAGAAGGGCACAGCAACACTCGTCGGGCAATACAGCGAACTCGCCCGAGGAGTTCCGAGCTCGCCCGAGGAGTTGAGAACTCGCCCGAGGAGTTGCATGCTCGTCCGATAAGTAGTAGGCAGCGCCCGACTGGTTGCTCCACCGCCCGACGAGCTGCTCCGTCCCGCCCGAGGAGCTGCACCTTCGCCCGACAAGAACCACGTCTCGCCCGGCAAGCTGCGTCCTCGCCCGACGAGACTCCGATTCGCCCGACAAGATCTCCGTCTCCGACTGGTTCGCTCCTTCGCAACCAAGCAACCACCGGGAAGACCGCGGCACTCGGAGTCAAGCTGCTACACTGTGCCAACCACTCCCTGACACCACTGGCGCCAGCAGGACATGGCTACAGCGCTCGGAAGGACGACGGGCCCCACAGCATGGGCAGGCACGCCTCCTTTTTTCCCGTTTTACCCTTTGACTGTACTCTTTCTCTCATTCTTTACTGGCTCCCCTTGAACTATAAAAGGGAAGGCCAGGCCTCCTGCGTGAGGCAAGATCGACTCTTTCCCTCCTCCCTCCTGGGCCTCCTACGGGAGGCAGGGAGCCTCTCTTCTCTCCCGAGGAGTTCTCTCCTTCGACTTTCTTCTTCCTCCAGCCAGTCGCCGGACTGAGCTCGATTCGCTCCCCAGAGACTTGGGAACTCATCCCTCTCTCGCCCTATTTGTACCCCCTACTACAAACCAGTGCAAATAACACGAGCAGCACGAACTGGACGTAGGGTATTACACCCCATGGGTGGCCCGAACCAGTATAAACCCCCGTGTCCTTTTGCACTACCACCCGAGGCCCGACGCGCGCTCCACGATCCTATTATTTGCCGGCGGTAAAGAACCCCGACAAGATGTCTTTATATTGGATAGACAAGAAGAGTGCCTCTGCAACTACTGTGAACTAGTGACTTAGGGAAATTTTGTACTCAACGGCCAAAGTTCTTGTGAGCCAAGTCGAGTTATTTTAGATTTTTTTCCAGTGACGTGGTAAATATGGGTATAAACGTGTGTATAATAATTATTAGTACACAAAGTAATTAGTTTTTGGCATAAACAATCTCTAACTCGTAGTAGTTTTTTTAGGTCTCAACCCAATCCCATCTCCCTCGTCTATTAGGGGTGGTCCAATGTGAGGGTTATATTAGACATAGGTTGGATGAGAAACACTTTTAATTGTTTTTATTCTTTATAGTATAATAGAGAGATTACGATTTCTCAGCTTTGATCATCAACACAAAAATATTTATCTAAAGAAAAACTTCAAAGGTTTCGACCATCAATACATACATATTTATCTAGGCAAGAATTTGATCATCAAAGCGTATTGGTACTAAGGGCTTCTCCATTGAGAAAAGCAAACTGATGCACAGTCCTTCGTGGCAACTATATGAGTCGATCCAACTACTGAGTACACTGAACCATGCATGAGAGAGAAGATTCGATGCAAGCGTTCTCATCAGCTGCCATCAACAATAAAAAAAATAGATACTTCGTTAGCTAGCAGAACTTGTGTGGTGAGAAATTGCTTGCATGCAAAAGTAGGACAGCGGAAGGGTTTGTGTGGGCCCATGCCATTGGAGAAGAATGGGAAAAAACGATTCATGTGCATGCATGGCCTCTTTTTCTGACAATGCATCGGATCACTGCTGCGGGTGCCCTAATAGATCCAGTGTTTCAAAGGTGTCTCCTAGTCGTCCAGGCGGATCCAGCTCGCCTTGTAGAACAGCTCTGCCTTGGCACCTAGACATCGCCTAGGCGATAAGAGCACATAGCGAGAATGGATCACCTTAACACATTTGAAACCATGAATAGATCTATCATAAGGACATCTCCAAGAGCATTTCTAAAATCTACTCTATAAATCATTATTTGGAGAGTCGTTTAAGTAAAAATCATTTTCTATATCTTTATACTCTCCAACAGCTTTTCTATATATTGTACGCACTCTAGAGTGTTATCCTCACTCTCCATGTAGAGTGTTATCCTCACTCTCCATGTTTGGCTAGTGAGAAATCCGTAATAGAGGATATCTATATTTGGATATTAAATTGAAAAGTCTGTTGGAGAGTGTTTTTTCACCAAAAATCTCTATTTCTGTAAATTAGGAAAAAATATAAAGAGTCTCTTGAAGATGCTCTAAGAAGTATTTTTACAACTAATCCCTTTTCATTTTCCATAATATTTTCATAAATTTTGCTAGTGATCAAAATGGAGTACATGATCTGAACAGCATTTTGAATCAAGAAGGAGTACTGTCTAATTAATCGCAAAACGCAAAAGTATTCGAAGGTATTATTTAAAAAAAAAACTTCAAAAATCCACCACGGGAACGGGGCCTAGGAACTAGGTACCGTTGTGCTCTGCTCTGCTCACACGTTTCGTCTCGCAGCGTCGCGTCATCTCCTTCCGCCTCCCTGTCCATTAAAACCCCTCGCCGCCCCTCCCCGTCCACTCCCCTCCCCTCCCCTCCCCTCCCTGGCGAAATCAAGAATCCAAGGGCGCCCCCCATCTCCCACGCCCTCCGCATCAAAAGCTTCCAGCTGCTTCCTCCCCCTGATTTGCTCCGATTCCGCCAGCCTCACCGCCCCCAATTACCAGTCCCTCGACCCGGAGCTCCGGAGGTCGCCGTCGCACGCTCGCTCACTCGTGTAAGTGGCGTGCCGGTTCGAATTGCCGTTTTCTTCTCTCGTGAGACCGCTCGGTCGATTGACCAATTGATTTGATTGTGCCCGCCGCGTGGGGTTTCGGGTTTCGGTTCATCTCTTCTCTTCTGTCGCCGCCTGCCCTGTTTCTTGTCCCGGGAAAAGATCGCATTCCCCCTTCTCTCTCGCGCGGATTTCGGTCGAGTAATCTGCTAGGATTCCTTGGGTGTTCGGTATGATTTCGATCTGTTTGTTCCCCTCTTTTTCCGGCGATTTTCCTTGTGCATTACTCCCGTTCCGAGATTGTTCTGTTTCTTTCCTATATCTGTAAGCGGAAAAGATGGAACCTTTCTTTCCCTTTTTTTCCCCTTATTATCTCTAACTTCACAGTTCCACTTCTCGGTTGGGATCTGATACATTGTTCGTGGTGTTTGTGCGACGGGCAGCGGAAGAGCAGGACTGGAGTAGCACTTGCCGCCGCACGGCACGCGCGCGCTGTTGATTTATGTCGCCTGCCCTGCCGCAGCTCCATGGTTCTGAGCTCCCGTGGCCGCCAGCCTCCTCTTGCTCCCTTCTCCTCCAGCCTTGGCAGAGGGGCGCCAGAGACTGCGGGGACGTCAGGGTCTCCAGGTAACTTTTTTCAAATCCCTGATTGAGTTACGACTAAGTTGATGCGAAGATTTCTTTCTCTGTTATAGTCCAGGACTAGTAACCTGCCTAGTTTTCTATGAAGCAAACTCTGTTGTTCTTCAGTGTAGGCGCCAAAGTTCGAAAGATTTCTGTAATGTTTGTGTTTCTATCTGTCCGGCGGTACTTCTGTCTTCAGGTGCTGCTGTTGCGTTCATAGTTTCATCGATTTCCCAGTCATGGATGCTTGCTTGTTTAATGTAAAGCATTAGAGATTTTTTTCTGTTGCCATGACTCCACTGATCACCTGTCCTCGTGTTATTGCAATAATTCCCTGCTTGTAAAGTCTAGTCAGGTTAGTTTTGCTAGTTTACCAAATTTGGAGGTAACCATGTTGCACGGTCTGATTTCAATGTTGAGCTGCACAAAAACTGATCTCTGTGTCCTATGTGAACATAATAATATTACCTCATTAATTTATGCAAAAATATAGGTTTGCATCAGTTCATACCTGTTTCCTCGTGTATTGCCATATTTAAATATTCAAGTAGTGTTTGTATTTCAGTGAAAGTTTTCTATAGTAATGTATATTGGTTTCAGATTTGGATTTGGGCTGAAGTACTCTGGGTTCCTGCATTTAGACCCTTGCCTTTTACTTTTCTGTACCTGAGGCAATACGGGTTGAAAAATCCCCCAAATCACAATCAATCTTGGTAAGTCTTAAGCTACAAGCAAATAATACCTTAGAACAAATAAAACATTAATGATTATCTGCTATTTCCCTTCACTTAATTTGGATGAGCTCTTGTCTTAGAATCTTGTCTGATATAAATGATAGCAGGTTTGGTTTGGGTGGATTGAATTTGGCACGCCCTTCCTCTTCTAATTCAAACAGTCTTCGGCGAAGAATATTAATCTCCCTTTCTCCAGTTCTGATCAGAAGTTAAGAGAGAATTCCTCTTTCTGATTTGGTAGATTTGGTGCTGCGGTACGTGGATGAATCTTCTCTTTCACATCTGTGATGGTGACCTTTTTTTAGCATATTTGTTGAATTCATTGAGCATATATGCAGATTTCTATTGCTTGTGATCTGGATGTTGCGCTCCAGGAAGATACCCCTTATGCGGAAGGTTCGCATTTTCTACTCTGATCCTGATGCAACCGATTCCTCTGATGAAGATGATCATGACCCAAAGAAAGAAAAGAAAACTATAAGAGAGGTGCTAGTTCCTGTAAAGAACTGTAAAACCTCAAAACCTCTAAAAACCATGATGCCATGTGGAATAAAGGATCTGAATGGTCCAGAGATGAAGGTATCATCGAGCAGGTACCGTGGTGTGCGCCTGCGGGAATCGGGTCGGTGGCAAGCAGAGATTCGCAATCCTTTGACAAAGAAACGGGAGTACAGTTTGCATGACACAGAGGAGGCTGCTGCTGTGGCATATCAGGCAAAATGGAATCAGTTCCACGCAGAGATGCTCGCCATGAAAGCTCAGCCGCCCAAAACAGCTTTGTCAAGCTCTTCCTTGGTTTCCTGCGTTTCTTCATCTGTATCATGCAAGCAGAAGGCACAAAAAGCCCAGAACAGAGTAGGGTCATTAATGGAGATACACTCTGAGCCTATGGATGAAAGCTTACTGAATTTCTCCCCCAAACCTATGGAGATTTCAAAGGATGTTATGCTAAACCGGAAAGACGAGCGTCCTGTCAGTAACTCTGTCATCCCTGCTGATGACCTCCCACCCAACGATTTCACCAGGCCAGAAGATATGTTCACAGTCAGTGATTTTATTGGCGCTACATACAGACCTCTGGATAGTGACTATATTGGCCTGGCTAACATTAGCCACCTACCTCTTCCAGTTAAGGACCCAGAGTTTGACCTGGATACAGAGCTTGATTGGAGTGGGTTCGACTTCGCTTCAATGGAACATGAGCTCGAGTTACTGTGAGGTTGCATCAGAGATGCTTTCGACCGAAACGTGCTCTTGGTGGTGTTCTATTCTGCGTAAACCTGCTCTTGATGGTGTTATATGCTGCAGAATCCTGCTATTGACGGTGTGTATTCTGCTCTGAGTTGTCTGAAACTCTGAATGCTGCGACGGGTTCAGATTTCAGTCTGTCTGCGATTTACTGGATGCATGTTGATGGGATCTAGAAACAGTTGACCTCCAAATTTTGTCGGGAACTGTACAGTTCATAGAGTAACTTGTCTGCATATGCTAATATGCAACAAGTTTTCAGCAATATGTACATATTCTAATATCAGAGCTTATGCTTATTCATTATCTGTGCTTGTCTACAGCCTTTTGGTTGTGCTTGTGCTAATTTTTTTTGGCCTGTAGTCCTAACGTAGTTTGTTAGTAAGCCAAAGTTGATTTCTATTTGTAATGTGTGTGTACTGTCTGATTTCAGTGATATGCTTCATAGTTATATAATCATCCTGTGGGAAGTTATCCATCTGATTTTTTTTTGGGGTCACATATGTTGTCTGTCTTTTGATCTTAGAATAGCTGAATTTGGAGGTTTCTATATTGACACTACACGTTGAAGTTGTTGCTGGAGTTTGTGCACCTGTAACTGTAATACCATACACCCAAAGTGTAGTATCTGAATTTTGAAGTACAAATCGAGATCCACTTCCTTCAGAACATTATTACTTTTAGCTCCAAAAACTTTTAGTAAAGCTCTTATAAGAATATTGTGCATGATTTGTTCCCATGCGGTACATATATGTCTACTATATATGCTACCACACTCTACTTCAAAACGCATTCAAAAAGCTGTTGACGCACAGTTTCACCCCCTATATCCAACAGTTTATTTTGTTTCAAAAGTTAAGAGGCATCAAGAACCGAAAATTTGCTCCTTTCAAGTGACGCTGCCACCTGAGTTCAATAGACGGCACCGCACTCGAAGGAGACGTCGCATCCGGGGACGGGGCTGAGCTTGATGGCGTGCTTGACCTTGCTCATGAAGACGGGGAGGAAGGACATGGCCTGGCAGATGCAGGCGTTGTCGATGCCCATGAGGCGGCGGCAGCAGGCGGTGTCGTAGGGGTCGCGGCCGCCGTGCCCGAGGCCGTGCCGCCGGCTGTGGGCGGTGTGCTCCCGCTCGTGCTCGTGGCCATGGCGGTGGTCGTGGTCGTGGTGGTCCGCCTGCACCTCGTAGGACGCTGCCGACGCCGACGAGCCGTTGCTGTGCAGCTGCAGCGGCTGCGCCGGGTTGGGGCCGGAGAAGGTGCGCAGGCTGCAGGCCTCGTTGGCCAGGTTGAACTGCGATCGGCAGAACACCTGCGCCGCGGCGCGGTGGCGGCCGGCGCTGTCTGCGGCAATGATGATGAGCAGCAGCAGGAGCAGCAGGGATGACGCGTTGAGGGAGAGCAATGGCGATGAAGATCTCTTCTTGATGTCCATGGCTGTGACGCACTGAGGGATTTTTCTTCAGAGCTGCTGGTGATGGTGTTGTTACTTTTGGGGGTTTTGGTCAGGGGATGATTTTGGTGCCATTTCAGAGGGGTTAAGTAGTGAATTTGAAGCTAGTAAAGGTCACTACTGTTTTGCTGGTAGAGGTTAGGAGGGGGTTCAGATGAGATCGTTAGGGGTTTTGCAGGATGAATCTGTTGCAGGGACTTATCAGGTTGATCATGCTTGAGCTGTGACAAGTTTGACCATGACTTTGACTCGTCATTTTCTTTTCTTATTTTTTTGTCCTCCGGTGATGATGCACTGAACTTTTTCTTGCAAAGTTTGACGAGCAATCTGAAAGATATGCTGGTTCAATTCAGTTCGGTCCGCAAATTGTTTTTATAGAGATAATCTGTGAAAGTGTGTATGTGGTGATCTGATACTCTGATCCTCATATTGTCATGGAGATGGGCAGAAAACTGCGGGATAGAAATGAAGCCTAGCTTTACATCTGGCAGATAGTTTTATTATTAGAAGTTTGGAACGAATGATTTAGTAAAAAAGCAATACATGCATTTTGATATATAACCATATTATTACGTATTCAAATATGGATATCTTTTCATTCAAAAAAAAATACGGGTATCTTTCTTTTTTCTCGAACGATGCAGGAGAGCTGCATGTCATTTCATTAGGTCATTCTCAGTGGGAGTTTCATGGGTAATAAATTCAATGTCACATAAGCATTTTTGATGACTTGGTAAGGAGAGAGAAGTTGAGAGTTTCATGGGACGAGAGAGGAGTTTCATCCCATGACACTCCTCTGACACAGTTACGTAGTTTATAATCTTGGTAACTGTGCGATTAAACTATGCACCGAGACCGGCGACAGAGCGTACATGAGTCCGGCTAAGGACCAACCCGAGCACAATGTATATACATGTGTTGCAAACAATTCAGAGAATCGTGTGTGTTTCATACATGTGTGTTTTCTTACCGGAGCAACTTCACTGCAAGTAGTTTGTGTCCTTATCCCTTTTACAAGTAAAATAAAAAAAATGTGTCATGTGCCATGTACAAAGTTACACACTCAAGACACTGGACATAGTTTCCATAATCTTCACAGCATCAAGAAACCATGTCTCATGCAAGACTTAGTTTCCTTCTCTTCATTCATTATCTCACATGCCACATCATTTTTTATCCTAGGTGACAGCTGTAGGATCTAGGATACCGACTAGAGGGGGGGTGAATAGGCGGTTTTAAACTTCAATCACAAAACTCAACAAGTTTTATTAGAAACACAAGGTGAAACCTATTTCTACCAAGTCTATGCCTATGTCGAGGTTTGCAACCTAGGGTGACAAGATACAAATTAATCTCTAGAAAAGTAAATTGCTCAAATTAAATGTGGTAAGCAAGTAGAGCAAAGAAATAACCGAACAAGAGAGACGAATTTTATCCCGTGGTATCGATGACTTGCCGGTCACCCCTAATCCATGTTGAGGTGGATCCAAAGCTTCAACCGCTCCTCTATCAAGACCTCTCTTGATGTATGAGCCGGCTTGAATCAATGAACCTCTCCAAACCTCGATTCCACTAGTGTTGCTCTTTCCACTCCGGTGAGGTGAGCACAAACCTCTCACAATCAAGGCGGGAGCAACTTCACAATCTTCTTTGAAGTGCTTCAACCGGCCACAACCACCAAGCCGTCTAGGAGGCGGCAACCTCCAAGAGTAACAAGTCGATGACGCTTGCTTGATGAACTTCTAGTGCCCCAAAGCTCAAACTCTTGATGCAATGCATTAGAACTCTCTCACACTCACAAGGATGCTACTCTAAGCAATAGGAGTGAATGAGAGGTGGAAGAAGGCTCAAGTATTACAAATGTGCTTCAGAAGTGCCAAGAGAACCTCTCCCAACCCGTGGGGGGAGTATTTATACTCCTCCACCTCCAAACTAGCCGTTACCTTCAAATCCCGTGAAAACAGGGGACTGGCGGACCGTCCGCTACCCACCTGGCGGACCGTCCGCCTAAGCCCCAACGGCTACTGTCCAAAAGTCAAACGTGTCAGAGATGACCGTTACGCGATAGGTGGACCGTCCGCCCCCTCAGGCCGGACCGTCCGCCTCAGAGTTAGATGCACAGCTCGCCACGCGACTAAGGACCCACAAACCATAACTGCGGACCGTCCGCCATATAAAAGATGCCTGGAACCCCTAGAACACGCTCCTGCGTAAACGGTCCGCCACCTACGGTCCGCCTCACAAAAAAGACAGGCGGACCGTCCGCCATTTCCAGCGGACCGTCCGCCTCCAAAGACTCGGCAGACCCTTCCATCAAATTCTCAGAAAGTCAGTTGACATGCGGACCGTCCGCCTGCCACCTGACGGACTGTCCACCGCCCGCGGACTGTCCACCAGTAGCCTGCGGACCGTCCGCAGTACCACAATCAGCACTCGATCTTTTCGCTTTTTTTTTCCCACTTTCTTAACGGTGTTAGCTCTCATGCATGCAATGCAACCATTTGAGCAAAGTGGCACTAGAAACTCGTCGTGCAAATGAAATTGACCCCTCTTGATAGTACGACTATCTAGCCTATCAATCCGGTCAAAAATCTTCTCTAAAACACCTCATGACCGGTAGAAGAAAATATCCTATCTTTTACCTTTGCCTTGAGCTTCCTTGGTTCCAACACACATATCCAATGTTAATTCACCGTTGAAGCTCAACCATTTCACCGGACTAACCTATTCTCATATCCTCAATGAAATAGTTAGTCCAATATGGTTATCATTAATTACCAAAACACACTTAGAGGGCCTAGATGCTTTCAACAGCTCATTTAGTTCTATGGACACCATCCTAGTTATTGGGTTGGGCATGGCCTAAAGCGTGCTTGGCGTAAAAAAAAAAAACTAAATCGTGCTTGGCTTGGTGACGGAAATTTGCTTTCTGCGCATATGGGCCGCAGGGGATAATCACAAAATTGGGCCACACAGTACTATTGGGCCAGTAGGGCAGCTTAACTATTGCCTATTGGGCTTCAGAACTTAGCCCACAGCCAGAATCCCCAAACTGCCAATTCCCCACCCATCGGTCGCCCTCGCCCAATTCCGGCAATCGACGACGGGCGGCGGCGGCCGAGCACGCGCGATGCGCGACGTGAGTGGAGGGTGAGGGTGTATAGCAGAGGGCCGAGGGCGTGGGGCGGTCGGGCGGTGCGGGTCTCAGGGCCCGCGCTGCAGCCGCGCGAGGCAGAGGGAGTGCGGGGCAGGGCGCGCTGCGGCCGCGCGACATGAGTGGCGGGCGCGGCGCGCTGTGTGCCCACCGCCATTTCTGTGCTCCGGTGACGATGAGGGACCGTGTCCCTGCACTGCCGGCCCTGGCCAGGCTGGCCTGTGGCCGTGGGCCTCCGGAGGTCCGCCCCTCCGGGCAAGTGGCAACAACATCAAGCGGGTCGGGCGGCGGCCGGCAACCGGCAAAGTCAGCGTCAAGCAAAACAAGTCCTGCACGTACAACAGGCGAGTCGTCGAGCATGCATCTTTCTTTAAATTGGCGCACTATAGTTTCAAGGTGATAGTTTTATCAACCGAAACATTTTGTGACCCATGTACCCAAAAGATCCCGTACTCTTTTTAAGTCAAGAGTGTCAGGAGCACCGTAGCACCCAAATACACGTCACTTGGCACTCCCCTATCATTGTCTGGTACTCTGGTTGATCCTTAGGTAGTGGCATTGACTGGATCACTGGAATGGAACTGCACACGGCTGAGTCAAGCAAAAAATGCTGAAAATTCTCCTCTTTTTTTTGCAAACACATATCACAAAAACACACTGATAAAAAATCATACAGCAAAAACACACGATTAGAACAGGAACAACACAACACATGGATTCTGAGTCCAGATCTCCATCTCCCAGCCGTGTGCTCTTTCCTCTGTACTACATCCTCATCTTTCTGTCCTCCAACAGCGCGACCTTCTCATCAGCACAAACCAGCAGCAACAGGTCCGAGGCTGACCGGCAAGCCCTCCTCTGCTTCAAATCCGGCATCTCTGAGGACCCTGGCGGTGCCCTCCGGTCATGGAGCAACGACTCGCTCAACTTTTGCAGCTGGAGAGGGGTCAACTGCAGCACCACCCTCCCAATCCGTGTGGTATCCCTACAACTAAGGTCTGCGGGGATCAGAGGAGAAATATCCAGCTGCATGGTGAACCTTAGTTCTCTAGTGCGGATGGACCTTTCAAACAATGATCTGTCTGGAAGCATACCAGAGAAGATAGGTGCGTTTCCGGGCCTCCAAACTTTGATTCTTGCTGCCAACAGACTTGCAGGTAACATCCCTCTGTCATTGGGTACAGCTGCTTCTATTAGATATGTTAGTCTTGCAAGGAACAACCTATCTGGGGAGATCCCAGGTACCCTATTCAAAAATTCATCCAACCTTGTCAGAGTGGATCTCCAACAGAATTTTCTTTCTGGGGTAATTCCACCTTTCCAAAACATGGCATCTCTGCAATTTCTTGGCCTTAGTACAAATTATCTTTCTGGAAGTATACCAGCATCTTTAGGAAATGTTTCATCCTTGAATTACATCCTACTAGCAGAGAACAACTTGAAAGGGTCGATTCCAGAATCATTGGGTCATATCCTGAACCTGAACATTCTGGATCTAGGTTACAACAAATTATCTGGGAGTGTCCCAGCCATGATATACAATGTCTCATCACTCAGAAACCTTACACTAAGCAACAATATGCTTGATGGAAAAATACTTTTTAACACTGGACACTCACTCCCAAACCTCGAATCATTGATCTTGAGTGCCAACACATTCAGTGGAATGGTTCCAGCTTCACTGACCAACATGTCGAAGCTCCGAGTGATTGATCTCTCAAGTAATTCACTTAGTGGCTCGATTCCATCTCTAGGATCATTGAGCAATCTGAGTAGATTGATTCTAGGAAGTAACATGCTACAGGCTGAAGACTGGTCATTTCTAACCTCCCTGACAAATTGCAGTCAGTTGTCAGTGTTAGCGCTGGATAGGAATGCTCTGAACGGGACTCTTCCAAGAACAGTCGGGAATCTTTCCACAAACCTTTGAACAGCTGAACTTTGGTGGCAATGGAATTTCAGGAACAATACCAGAAGCGATAGGCAATCTTGAGAGTCTCACTCTGCTTGACATGGAGTGGAACATGCTTTCAGGAATCATTCCCTCAACTATTGGGAATTTAACAAATATGTTTGTCCTGGCATTGTCTAGGAACAGGTTGTCAGGTGAAATCCCATCCACAATTGGTGATCTACCTCAGTTGAACCAGCTTAACCTGGATGATAACTTATTGTCTGGAAACATACCAGCAAGTCTAGGACAGTGCAAAAGGTTGGCTATGTTAAATTTATCAGTCAATAAACTTGATGGATCCATACCAAGTGAAATCCTGAGCATTTCTTCACTTTCTTTGGGATTGGACTTGTCAAACAATAACCTTACAGGAATGATACCACCAGAAATTGGAAAACTAATCAATCTTGATCTGTTAAATGTTTCCAGCAACATGTTATCTGGTGAAATACCACCTGAACTTGGCCTGTGTGTTTTCTTGACATCCCTTCAGATGGAACGAAATATGCTTAGTGGGATTATTCCTCAATCTCTCAGGGCACTAAAGTCCATACAGCAGATGGATCTCTCTGAAAACAACTTATCTGGTCAAATTCCGGAATTCTTTGGGACCTTCAGCTTCTTATATCATCTTAATCTGTCATATAACAAACTGGAAGGACCAATTCCAACCATTGGTATCTTCAGAAATAACTCAAATGCAGTCATGTTGGAAGGTAACATGGCGTTATGTCAACGATTAGCTATATTTTCGCTGCCGATCTGCCCTGCCACATCAGCTACAAAAAGAAAAATCAATGCACGCCTGTTGCTGATAATAATTCCACCAGTAACTATCGCTTTATTGTCATTTTTGTGTGTTATTGTCACTGTTATGAAGGGAAGAACAACCCAACCATCTGAAAGCTATAGAGAGACAATGAAGAAGGTGTCATATGGAGACATTCTTAAAGCCACCAATTGGTTCTCTCCAGTTAACAAGATCAGCTGTAGTCATACGGCATCAGTCTACATTGGTCGGTTTGAGTTTGATACAGATCTTGTTGCCATCAAGGTATTTCATCTTGATGAGCAAGGTTCGCTCAATAGCTTTTTCACTGAGTGTGAAGTGTTAAAACATACACGGCATCGCAATCTCGTTCAAGCAATCACCCTGTGCTCAACAGTAGATTTTGAGAACAACGAATTCAAAGCTCTAGTATATGAGTTCATGGCAAATGGTAGTTTAGACATGTGGATACACCCAAGGCAACACCAAGGTACCCCAAGGAGGGTGTTAAGTTTAGGTCAAAGGATTAGTATTGCAGCAGATGTGGCTTCTGCTCTTGAGTACCTGCACAACCAATTGATACCTCCATTGATGCACTGTGATTTGAAGCCTAGCAATGTTCTTTTGGACTATGACATGACCTCACGCATTGGTGACTTTGGGTCAGCAAAGTTTCTCTCTTCAAGTTTTAGTAGCAGTCCAGAAAGCTTGGTTGGTGCCTCAGGAACCATTGGATATATTGCACCTGGTAAGTTGCACATCTCCTCCATTAGAAGGACTGTTAGCTTATCTCTTATTTTTGTTATTAGTTTCTCATTTTTTTTGTGCATTGCCTCTATTTCATTTCACAGAGTATGCGATGGGATGCAAAATCTCAACCAGTGGTGATGTTTATGGTTTTGGTGTGCTGCTACTAGAAATGCTCACGGCAAAGCGACCGACTGACAAATTATTTGGCAACGACCTCAGCCTTCATAAGTATGTGGCCCTAGCATTCCCTGATAAAATCAGTGAGATTTTAGACCCCCAAATGCAAAACCAGGAGGATGAAGTTCTTTGTAATCTACAGATGCAAAACTATATCATACCGTTGGTCAAAATTGGGCTTATGTGTTCCATGGAATTACCAAAAGATAGACCAGGAATGCAGGATGTTTGTGTGCAAATTGTTGCCATCCAAGAGTCATTTATCCAGACCTTTTGACAATGGCAAAGAGATAGAGTAATATATATGGAATTTTGGCAAGGGATGATGGCTTGATTTAAGACAAGCATCGTGCATACCAGGAGAAAAAGAATTATGGCCATCTATATTTCTTATTCTCCCGCTACAAAGTCACAAGACTGAGCCCGCCTAGTCAGATGGCCACTTAACTCATTGCTCCAGAGATTGAGATTTGACAAAGAATTTAATGTAATTATTTTCTTAAACAGTCGTGAAGATATATCAATTGGCTTCAAAGGTATGAAGAATTGTCCAACTAATTTTTCCTTTTAAAACTTCTGTAAATTATAATGTTAGTCTTGTTGGAAGTGTTCATGGTTTGATCTATTTGACTTCTGTAATTATGTTCATGTAACTTTTCTTATGAACATTATTTATCATGATCTGAGACCACGTTGAGATGTGCATTGGTCTAGCTTTTGATTTAATAAGTGGTTGATAAGTTTTGAGCTTCATTTGTGCATGTTTATGTTTATGGCTAACTAGAGGTTGCTATGAGCTTGGAAGGATGCAAATGATCTGATGCTTTACATGATTGCAATGAACAATTAGCCTTTCAAATTTGACTTGCCTCATTTTATTGAAATATTTAAGTGGAGTTTACCAGGTTTGAAATTTGGTAGTACTATAATAACCTGTGATGATGATTGGAAAATTAAGCTGTATCTTGTGGTAATTGGTTCCACATTGGATTTACCTCTTATATTGTCCACAATAATGCTTGCCATGTGAATATCTTCCCAGATTGAATCATCTTTGAATAAGAAACTTGTTTTTAGAGAATCTCACCTGTCATTGCCAACCAAAAGAATTCTGATCTCCAGTTCGTCATTGATGGATCGATGAATCCAATGAGGAATATAAAAGAATTCCCTTCATTTTGGGTTTTGGATGAGCATCAAGAGTGTTATATATTATTATTCTGCATCTAATTGATTACCGTTCAGATACCAGAACTTAATAAGGAGGGTAAGCTGACAGCAAACATCACAATGCATAGCCTGCTCAAGGAGGCCAAGAGAGGTAGATGGATTAAAAAAAAAATCGTGTTCTAAGCTTCTGGCTTCCTAGAAACAGTTTAGCTTCTGGCCTCTGGTTTCCTAGAAGAAAAGGAATCTCTTGTTATTTACCACCACGCCAAGTTTAGTAGTAGCCTTTATTATGTCGCAAGTTTGATATGCAGGAACTTCACCTGCCCCAATGTTTTATTTTCTCCCCTTCCCAATCAATAAGCAACTTCACCTTGCAAAATCCGAAAGATTCTCTTATGCAATTCAGTCGGGCCTGCCAATTCGATGGCAAAATCGTTTTCACGTCAGACGTGACACCAGCACTACGCTGACATGTCCCTTTGCAAGCAGTTGCGATCGAGATGACACAAAATTTTGCACTAGCGGATGACTCTCACAAAGAAAATGCATTGTGGTTCAGAATGTCCGTACGATGATTCGACATGGACTGTGACAGTCTTCAGCGATAATGATTTTTCTCTTTCTTTTTCGAAAAGGCAAAAGCTTTGTTTGGAACTTTGTTTTGCTGGCAGAAGTTAAGGAATTAGATGAGATGTCTACTACTATCAATTTTGTATTAATCCGTCAATACAACATCAATTTTGCCAAGTATTAGCCAAATATCCATACAAAAATCAATTTTACAAGTGCACACACCACCGATCCATTTACCCTAACGGTTAAGACAAAGGGTGTCAGGCCAAGGCCATGGCCATATAGGTTCAGTTTTGTCACTTAACAATATACAGTATCTTCAGAGCTCTTACATTCAGTCTCGTCAGAACCGGCTTCCATTCAATATCGTCAGAACCGACTGCATCTTAGGGGGGTTTGGTTTTCAAATTAAAATAAGCCCTGTCACATAGAATGTTTTGATGCCATTTAGGAAGATTTAACATAACTTAATTATAAAACGAATTTCATAAGCCCTAGCCTTAGCAATGATGAACACTATACTGCCGCCGCTGTCCACTCTACCGACGAATTAGTCCTCGTTTACCGTGTTCGGTTCGTGTTCTCTGAATTTTTACCTTGTTCCATGTGTTCCTACCTTCCTGACAAGGGCAAGAGGCGGCACAGCAAGGTGAAGACGGAGGCACGCAAGTGGAGGGCCGGGCCTTGTTCTTTGCGCAGAATATGGAGGCAGAAGCATGGCTCGTCATCAAAGTAATCCGGTGGAGCGCAGCATCCGAGCCGCGAGTCCCACGGAGGGGTCGGCTGCGGAGAGGCCTACATATCAGAGGACGGCCGGCAGAGGGAGCGCATCCCGGCGTCGCCGCCTGTGGAGGCCGAATGAGTGGAATGCGAGGAGAACGAGTGAGCTTTGGGAGAGAGCGAGTGCGGCGAATGGGTGGGGGAGTGGGGCGATGGGGTGTGTTTGGTTGGGAGTCTTAGGGACCAGATCATCCCATTGGTTGTTTGGTTGGAGGGAC
This sequence comes from Alloteropsis semialata, assembly GCA_004135705.1. NCBI lineage: Eukaryota > Viridiplantae > Streptophyta > Magnoliopsida > Poales > Poaceae > Alloteropsis > Alloteropsis semialata. The sequence goes on from CM014271.1 coordinate 38,391,958, forward strand.
GGGGTGACCTTTATTTATTATTTGGTTGTAGGCCCAGACCCTGTTCTTTGCGCAGAATATGGAGGCACGGCTCACTGTCAAAGTCGTCCAGTGGAGCGTCACGTCCGAACCGTGGCGCCTCTTGTCGGTGCAAGAAATCACCAACTAGTAAATTTAGTGGATTGGGCGTTTAGGCTCGGATGGTTCGCGAGAGGACACAAGGGATTATACTGGTTCAGGCACGAACGCCCTACGTCCAGTGTCGATCAGCTCGTGTTACTCGCGTTGCTCGTAGTAGGGGTTACAAGCGGTCGAGAGAGAGGAGAAGCCTCAAGTCTCTGTGAATGTCTAAGTGTGTGATTCGTCTGTTCGTCTAGCCCTCCCCCCCTGAAGCCTTGCTTTTCTTTTTTATACCTCCGGGGAGAGCCCTCTTACAAGGCGTGTTCGACAAATAATAAATAACCAACAACCGGAAGCTTGCTGAAGAAGCCCCGCCGCCTGCGGTACACTGTGGGTAAGGCCGGAGTAGGTCCTAGTCCTGAGCCCGCTAGGATCCTGTTCCCCCCCTTGCGGCGCCTGCGGGGCGGCTCGAAACAGTGCGCGTCACATCCTTCTGCCACTTCGAGCAGCGCGCGGTGAGGCCAATTAATGTTACTAGGTCGTGCGGTAGATATGCGGCGATGCGCCCTCCTTGTTCCCTTCCGCGCCGGGTCCCCCTGATGTCCCACGCCATCCTGGCCCGACGCCGACCCGGGCGAGGCGGAGAAGGGTCGGGCGAGGCGGAGAAGGGTCGGCCGTGGCGACGCGGGGTCGGCCAGGGCGACGCGGGGTCGGCCAAGGTGACGCGGGGTCGGCCGAGATGACGCGGGGTCGGCCGAGGCGGAGAAGGGTCGGCCGAGGCGGAGAAGGGTCGGGCGAGACGGAGAGGGGTCGGGCGAGGTGTTATGGGGTCGGCCGAGGCGCTGCGGGGCCGGCCGGCCCCCCTCTCGCTCGACGTTTCCCTCGCCAGCCTGGCTTATGGATTTGCTTACGCCTATCTCCTTCTCAAAATAGCGAGGTCCCACCTGTCGGTGAGTGAGTCGGATATTGATATCCGACAGTAGCCCCTGAGCCTGCTCGGAGGATAGGGGATCCTCCGTGTGGGCTCCCTTCCAGCGTCCGTTCGGGTGTCGCCCGGGGGTGCGCGCGAGCGCACCCACCGGGTGTAGCCCTCGAGCCTGTGGGTGAACGGGTTGTTCATCCGCAGGCTGTGGCGAATTTTGTCTCTTCCCTCACCGGGGCGTGCGAGCGCACCCAGTGGGTGTAGCCCCCGAGCCTGCGGGCGAGTTGTCAAATCGCCCGAAGGCTTTTTGTCACTTCTGTTTGACTTTTGCAGGACGGCGCCACGCTTGCCAAAGGTACTGGGGTATGGCCCGTCTTTCCAGAGGTACTGTTTCCTCTGGTTCAGGAGCGCACACTTCTGCTGCGCTGGACAGGGCTTTCGTCACACTTGCTCTGCCTCCCTTTCGAGCCGTCACCTCATCCCTCTTTTTTAAGGCGAGTTTACTGTTCGCTCGTGAGGTCCTGCCGCTTCACAGGGAAGGCCACGCGGCGCGTTCCCATGCCCTATCGAGGGGCTGGCTTAGGCATTTTCGGGCTATAAATAGGGCCCTTTGTCCCCGAGCAACTCCCTTCTCCTTCCTCCCGTTAGCATGAGATTCCTTGCACGAGAGCCCTCTCGGGGGCGTCCCCCTGGCCCCAGGGGTGGAGGGATAGCCCGCTGATGCCACAAGAATGACTGCGATCATAGGAAGTTTCGACGTGGAGGGACGCTCCTCGGTGTCGCACGTGAAGGACGACTCCACCCCCGGCAGCTCCCCCCGCCTGGCCGCCTCACCTCGGCGGTGGTGGAATGGGCTTGATGGGAAGTGAGTCGGTGGAGCTGTCGCCGTCTCCTCGACTTGGCCCGGCGCTCGGCCTCGGTCGGACCTCGCCAGGGCAGTTGCAAGAGTCGTGTATAGCCACCGCCGTGCTTCTCATCCTTTTCCCGGACGCTGATGCGACGCCGTGGTCGGGGTCGGTCGGCCTCGAGATGAAGGAAGCAGCCGACTGGGGCGCAACGCCGTCATGCCGCCGCGGGAGAACCTCTGTCTAGCTCCCTTTAGGGTGCCGGCGGGCGGGGAGATGCTACAAGAAGAACTGCGACGCTCGCAGTTTAGCCCTTCTCATGGCACCGAAACTCCCGCGCTCTTCGTCGCCCGATTTCGCCACCGAGGGTGGCGAGACCCGTTTGTATTATTCCACGGCCCTCGGCCGTATGTACTTTTTGCCCTTATTCGTGGAATAAAGGAATTTGGTTGACTCGGGGCGTCTTTCTGCGACCGTGTGGTCGGTCTCTTCTTCACGATTCCAGCCTCCCGGTGTTCCCCAAGGCGGTCGTTTTGGGGTGAGGAGGTTGTTTCGTCTTTTTATCGTCTTCCCCTCACGCAATCCCTCCGCGGGACGGAAGGTTAGGGCACGCCTCGCATTTTGCCACTCAGGCCGAAACACGGCTCCCGATGAGCTACTAACGGGCTGGATCGAGCGAGGCCTCGGCCCTCCTCCGAGGGAGGACCGTCGGATCAGCTTGTGACCGACCTCGAAAAATCCCCAGCGTTCCCGAACCCCTTAGTTCCCATGATCGTCCGACCGACCACGGGGGCTCATTGCCTCTCTTCGATGAGATACATGGGGTCTAGAGCTTTGGGCTCGAACGCAGGTCGGGACGTCCCCGGCACTCATGTGCCGAGGCTATGGCCTCTAGCGGGCCCGCCCGTCACTGCCCCTTCGCTCGGGCGCCCCAGAGCGGCCGTCGGACCCTTGGGCCGGCCTTAGAACTCTTGGGCTGTTTTTCGGTTTGTGTTTTTCGTCGCGCGCGTCCCCTGTGGGCTTTTTGCCATGGCTTTCCGGCCTGAGAACGGCCCAGCGTCGTCTTCCTTTCCCTGAAAAATGAAATCGCAGGAAAAGAAAAAGGAAATAGCGTATTTGACGGAAAAAAAGGCGGGGCGAGGGAACGGAATGCGAAGGGTTTGGAGAGAGAGAACCGGGGCGCGAGTCCCGGAGCGTGGGAGACGTGGGCGAGCGGGGATGCACGTCGTGGGGCCGCGTGGGCCCTTCGGCCTGCGGCACAGGCGAGAGACCCGAGGCCCCCCGCCGCCCCGCCCCCTTACCTGTCTATTTAAGAGAGGGGCCGGAGGCCTCTTCTTCTTCCTCCTTCGCTCGCCTGCTCCCGAATCGCCGCCGCCGCCTACGTCACTGCCTGCCCAAATCCATACCTTTTTTCCTTCGCCCGTCGCTCTCCTCGCCCGTCGGCCATGGCCTGGCCTCGTTCCCGTGTCACCGAAGCCGAGCTCGAGCGCCTGGTGGAGCGCGGGCTCCTATGTCCGCGAACCGATCTTGTGGAGTGGATGGCTCCGGGCGACGAGGCCGTCCCCTCCTCTGCCGATGGGTATGTCGTGTCTTTCGTCCCCTTTCGTGAACGGGGTTTGGGGCTTCCCCCTCATTCTTTCCTCCGCGGACTCCTTCACTACTACGCGATTGAGCTCCAGCATCTCAACCCTAACGGGCTGCTGCACGTCGCCGTGTTCGTGGCCCTGTCCGAAGGATTCCTCGGAATCGACCCCCACTTCGATCTCTGGAGGTCCTACTTCCATGTCGAGGAGGTGAAGAAAGACGGGCGGCTGACGCCGCTCGGCTGCGCTGGGATCCGGCTGCGCTCGCGCCAGGGCGAGAACTACCCCAAGCTTCCTCTGACGACCACCAACAAGGGCTGGCATCCCCGGTGGTTCTACCTGCGGAGCGACCCGGCCGCTCCTCTCCCGGCCTTTACGGGGAGGACCATCGAGGAGCGGCCGGATTCCTGGCATTGGGGCCCGCCTAAGGCGGAGCGGCCACACCTGACCGGTCTCCATGCTGCGGTCCTCCGCCTTCGCGAGCGGGGGGTCACCGGCCCTGGGATCATCGCGGCGTACCACGCGCGCCGCGTTCTTCCGCTGATGGCTCGCCGGCTGAGGCTGGACCAGCTGACCCTGGCGGCGGATTGGACGGGGTCGGTTATGTTCGTTGGGGCCCTCTCAGATGAGGAGGTGCGCGCCCGCCTTCGCGAAGCTGTGGCGCACGACTCCTCGGCGTATCCGATGCGGGATCACCCCGTCATGCGCCCCGTGGGCGAGTCCCTCATCCCGGTGAGTTTTTGGGGTTTTTCCGTTCATCCTCGTTGTGTATTTTTTAACCTAAAGAGTCATTCATGTCTCCTTTTCTCCAGCAGCCCCTGGTCTACAAACCCTCTCGGCCCCCGCTCCCTGAAGATGCGGCCGCTCGGGCTCTGAACCGTGAGCGAGCAGAGGCCGCTCGTTTGAAGAAAGCGGCTGCCGAGAGGAACAAGGAGAAGAAGCGGCTGGCCCGTGAGAAGGCCGAGGAGGAGTACTGCCAGCGGCGCTTGCACGCCCGACAGGACGGGTTGTGGAGCGAGGATCAGGGTCCCTTCGAGGGGGCTTTGATTTCGTCTCGGATTCCTCCGATGGGTCCACGTCGAGCCTTCCGACCTCCCGGCGCGAGTCCGCGGTGGATTGGGGAGCGCTGGACGCCGAGGAGCCATCGGGTGGCGGCGACTCTACGCTGATGCAGCCGCCAACTTGGCCGCCGCGCGAAGTCCCTCGTGGCGCCAGCTCCCCGACCCGAGTGCGGACTCCGCCGAGGGGCGACCCGAGCAAGCGGCCGCGAGAGGAAGGGTCGGAGTCGGGGGTGGCTCCCCCAGCCAAGCGACCGTCCAGGGGTTTTCCCTTGTCGTCTCGGTAAGTCTCTTCTCCCTTCTTCGTTTGTCCTGCTCACTTCCCAACAGCAACTCGTCGGCCGACCCTGAGTGGCCCCTGCTCCTGAGTGGCCCCTGCTCCAGCCACCGTCGCTGTCTCGGCCGACCCGTCGCTCGGCTTAGGCGGATTCACGGTGCTCCCTTCTCCCACACCTTCGATCCATGCAGCGGTAATGTCGGCCGCTCTCGCGGGGGGAGAGACAGCGGGATCGAGCTCGGGTCAGGGGATCCATCCCGGAGCCGCCACCCTATCGGGCCGCGAGGTCGTTCTGGCCGGGGCGGACCCCTTCGCGTTCGGGGGTCCTCGCATTTCTTGGACCGACCGCGCCTCAGGCGAAGTCGTCTTCTCCCTAGACGACGCCGAGGAGAACGACGAGGCTTCCCGGGTTCGCGCCGGGATCGGGCTAGCGGTCCGGTCG
>CM014271.1:38398183-38410534 GCA_004135705.1 Alloteropsis semialata
GATCAGTATAGATGTTGCAATGTGCGCCCATAAGGTAGTGTCTCCAAATTTTCCGGGCATGCACAACGGCAGCAAGTTCTAGATCATGGGTCGGATAATTTGCTTCGTGTGGTCGGGGAGATCTAGAAGCATAGGCAATGACTCTGTTTTCTTGCATTAGAACACAACCGAGGCCGGTGCCTGAAGCGTCACAATAGACATCAAAAGGCTTAGATGTGTCTGGTTGAGCTAAGACTGGTGCTGAAGTCAGGAGTCTTCTCAAAGTGTGAAAAGCCTCTTCACACTTGTCACTCCACACAAACTTTTCTCCTTTCTTGAGTAATTCGGTCATAGGCTTAGCTATTTTGGAGAAGTCCGGAATAAAACGACGGTAATATCCAGCCAATCCTAGGAAGCTTCGGGTCTGATGAACTGACTTTGGAGGTTTCCAGTCCAACACTTCTTGAACTTTCCCGGGGTCTACAGAAATTCCTTTTTCTGAGATAGTGTGACCCAAGAATTTGACACTGGATAACCAAAAGTTACACTTGCTGAACTTAGCATAAAGTTGGTGATCTCTAAGGCGCTGAAGTACTATGTGAAGATGTTGGGCGTGCCCTTCCTCATTTTTGGAGTAGATCAGGATATCATCAATGAAAACCACCACAAACTTGTCTAGCTCTGGCATGAACACTGAATTCATGAGATACATGAAATATGCTGGTGCATTCGTAAGTCCAAAGGACATCACTAAGTATTCATAGAGTCCATAGCGAGTAGAGAAGGCCGTCTTTGGAATATCACTAGCTCGGATTTTGATTTGGTGGTATCCCGAGCGAAGGTCGATCTTTGAGAATACTCTGGCTCCAGCTAATTGGTCAAAGAGTGCATCAATTCGAGGTAGCGGATATTTATTCTTGATAGTCACCGCATTGAGAGGTCGGTAATCCACGCATAACCTCAGACTATCATCCTTCTTTTTCACAAATAGGGCAGGGCATCCCCATGGTGAAGCACTTGGGCGAATGAACCCCTTGTCCAATAATTCCTGAAGTTGGATCTTGAGCTCTGCTAATTCTTCATGTGCCATACGATAAGGCCTTTTGGAAATGGGAGCCGTGCCTGGCTGTAGTTCAATTATAAACTCAACTTCCCGATCCGGGGGCATTCCTGGGAGATCGTCTGGAAAAACATCTGGGTACTCACATACCACAGGAATCTCTTCCAGGCTGGATTCAGTTGCGGCGTATGCACAAGAGTTGATGCAGTCTTGTTGGGGCAAGTATAGAGTGGAAGTGCATTGACTAGGCGAGTTTATTTCCACGCTTCGAGATACTGTGTCTAAGACTATCCCATGAGCGCTCATCCAGTTCATACCTAGTATAATATCTATGCCTTGATTTCCCAACAAAATGAGATCAGTTTCACAGATTCGGCTTCCCAATTTAAGAGGTACTCTCCTCACTATTTGGTTTGATCCCGTTTTACCACCCGGTGTGGTTACCACAAAATCTTATTTAGTGTGAACAAATGTAAATCCTTGTTTAGCAGCATATTTTCCACTGATAAAACTATGCGATGCTCCAGAATCAAACAAAATAACTGTTGGTAGTCTTTGAACAGAGAACATATTATCCAGATTGAGTACAACTCTGAAGCGATGGAGCCGCCAACAAATCATGCCTATCAAGATGCAGTCCGACATAGCCACTGAAATAGTTTTCCAACTGGACAAGGCTCAGGAGAGTCGTTCCTTGGAGCCTCATGAGCTAGCACTCCGAAAATTGGCCAAGGCCAAGATACTTGGATTTTCAGCCATACGTCGCATCAAGATCAGACAACGCTCTCGTCTGACATGGATCCGCCTTGGTGATGCCAATACTAAATTTTTTCAACTGCGAGCAAACTCCAGAAGGCGGAAAAACTTCATCCAAGCCCTCAAGGTGCAGGACCGGGAATACACCAGTCACCAAGATAAGGCAGAAGCATTACTACAACACTACACACAATTGTTCGGCACCACAGCAACGCGATCAGCAAGTCTGAACTGGGCGGGGCTAAACATACAAGCCCGTGATCTTAGTCATCTGGAAGTGCCAATTACACTAGAAGAGGTCCATCGTGCTGTGTTTGGTGCACCTTCTGAAAAAGCTCCAGGGCCGGACGGGTATACAGGCCTCTTCTACAAATTGTGTTGGCCGGTGATCAAGGAGGATTTGATGCAGGCGCTGCAACAGCTATATAACCTCAGAGGCACGCGATGGAACTTACTGAACTCGGCCAACATTGTCCTCATACCAAAGAAGGAAGCTGCTGATACCCCGGCTGATTACCGGCCGATTAGTCTGATGCATAGTGTGGCGAAGATCATGACCAAAATACTTGCGAATCGATTAGCACCTCATCTTCCAGAACTGGTGTCATCTAACCAAAGTGCCTTCATCAAGGGAAGAAGCATCCAAGATAATTTTCAGTACATTCATGGAGCGATTAACCACTTCCACAGAACAAAAACGCTAATGCTTTTCCTCAAGCTTGATATTGCCAAAGCTTTTGATAGCGTGAGGTGGGAATACCTACTGGAAGTCCTAGAGAGAATGGGATTTGGGCAGAGATGGAGGGATCTTATCTGCATCCTATGGGCCACCACAACTTCACGAGTTCTGTTGAATGGAATAGCAGGGAAGAGCATCAGGCATCGCAAGGGCCTCCGACAGGGCGATCCACTGTCACCTATGTTGTTTATTCTTGCTATGGAACCTCTGCAACGGGTTCTGGACAGAGCGACACAGGTTGGGCTGTTGTCCCCAATTGGAGCTGACACAATCAAAATAAGAACAAGCTTGTACGCGGATGACGCGGCCCTCTTCATCAGACCTACTGCAACTGACATAACTAATGTCAGCCATATTCTGCACACATTTGGCATGGCAATAGGACTGATGACCAACATTCAAAAAACTGAACTATACCACATTAGATGTGAAGCTCTAGATATGACTACAGTCAATGATCAGTTTCAGGGACAAATTAACCAATTCCCCTGCAGATACTTGGGATTACCTCTGCATATCGGCAAAACTAGAAGAGCAGATGAGCAGGTTCTTATTGATAAAATTGGGGCCAGGCTACCGGGCTGGAAAGGGCGCCTACTCTCAAGAGCAGGGAGGCTGGCCCTGGTAAATTCAGTCCTCTATTGCATCCTGGTCTACCACATGACCTCCTTCCCGCTATCTAAATGGGCAATCAGAAGGATCGACCGTATCTGACGCAACTTCCTTTGGAAAGGTGCAGACGATGTCAGACATGGAAATTGCTTGGTGCACTGGCGGCGTGTGTGCCATGACAAGAGTATGGGCGGCCTTGGGGTAAAGGAACTTGAATGCTTCAACCGGGCCTTACGTCTGCGATGGCCATGGCTACGGTGGAAGGAGCCTAACAGGCCATGGACTGGGATGGACATCAAGTTATCTGAAACTGAAAAGGAGCTGTTCCGAACCTGCACTACCATCACAGTTGGGAATGGGGAGCGCACACAATTCTGGACAGACTGTTGGCTTCATGGTAAAGCGCCTAGGGATTTAGCTCCAGAATGCTACCGTTTGGCGTGGCGGAAAGGCTTGTCAGTTGCAAAGGCTATGACCAACAGAAGCTGGATGCGGGGGTTGCGGCGAATCAGCACTGAACTGGAACTAAATCAATTTGTTCGGCTATGGGCGCTGCTACGAGACTTCCATCTGACTCTGGAACCTGATCAAATTGAATGGCGCTTCACTGCAGATGGGAACTACATGGCGAAATCAGCTTACAATCTTCAGTTTGTTGGGAGCTCGACAGATGGCAACTGGAGACCGATATGGAAAGCGAAGGTGGAAAATAAATGCCGCTTGTTTCTCTGGCTGCTGATGCATGGGAGGCTGCCAATAGCAGACCGGATAATTAGGAGAGGAGGACAAGCGAACCAGGTTTGCCAACTCTGCCGAACGAGGGATGAATCAGCGTATCACATGATGGTAACATGCTCTTACTCCAAGGATGTCTGGACTGCGGTTGCTGCCAGATACAATCTCACGGTCATGACCGGTAGCAGCATTAAGAAATGGTGGGCACAAATATTGATGACAAACAGTGATGGTGAGCAAATACAGGCGGTAATTTACACCGCCTGGAATCTGTGGAAGGAACGTTGCCGTAGAGTTTTCGACAACCGAGCAATGATGCAGGACCAGCTTGTTTCGACTATCAATGCTGACGTTCAAGCATACAGAGCAGCGTATGAAGCCGGAGAGTTAGAAACGTAGTGTGTGAGTCTCGCCGGTTCGCCGGCTATGTAAATAAATAGTGTTAGGATGTGTTTAACTCCCATGTAAATATTTGTATTGCTTCTCCTATCAATGAATCGGCAGAGCACCTGCCATTTTCCCTCAAAAAAAATCTCCAATGCCCTGCAAAGCGTGGCTCGAGATGTGAATTTATGAACAATTTATGACACAAATAAAAACAATTTCTGGAAAAAAAGGTACCATAAACGAGGAAGTCAAAATGTGATGTGAAAAGTGGAATTGATAACATGGGCCTGTCCAAGATCGAGCAAATAATTTGGACAGCAGCAGTGCTGAAAGCTGAATTCATGTGCGAAATAAAAAGAGGTCAAAACGTGACGTGGACGGGCGGAATTAATGACATGGGCCTGTCTAGATGTTTTGCTTTTTTTGAGAATTTCTAGGATTTCTTTTTTTAAGCGTCCATCTAGAATTCTAGGTGGCTTCATCTGGAGGCTTCAAAAAGAACCTCCAATTAGTAATAGTAAGATTAATTGATATTAATGTTATTTAAAATATATTAAGCCATAATAGGGTAAGCTAAAGTGTATTGAAGTATGATCGTGCAAAATAAATATTATAGGATAATTATTTAATATTTTTTATCTTATAAAACATTCTTAAGGGCAACCAAATAGCATTTATTCCCGATCAAGCTGTACACCCAACCAAACACAACGTGTTTACACACATCTAGTCTGGCTGAGATGGGCCCGAACATACAAGCAACCAAACAAGCCATGCATGTACAACTGTGCAAGTGCAAGCTCTCTCTCTCTCCAGCCAGCAGCGTGGCACGTGCACGTCTGATCCATTATACACCCCATTCGGCTGGGCTGAAACAAGCTGCTGGGCTGATTGCTGATGGGCTGATCAGCCCAGCCATTCGGCAGGCCCAGCCGCTGCCGTTCGGCTGCCCTAAATCGGTAGCCGTCGCCCTCTTCCCCCGCTCCTCTCATTCGCCGCCGCCCCTCATCTCATCTCGGTCACCTCTCTCCCTCACGCACGCGCCGTCGCACCGCCGCCGTCGTTCCCTCCACCTCCGCAGGTCCACCGCCGCCACCAGTTGCAGATCCATGCAGGGGAGGGCTGTTCGTACCAGGCGCTCCTCCCTTCTAGCTGAAACGCGGCCTCCCACCACCGCCGTCGTTCCCTCCAGCATAGTTCCCGGGGTCAGGCTCCCCTCCGTCCTCGTTGCGGCCTCCTACAGCAGATCCAGGGAGGCAGGGCTGTTCAGCGCAGGCGCCGCTCCATTCAACCCCCAATGCGCTGTCCCTTCATGGCGTACGCACCCAACGACTAGGGTTCACCCAGCAGGCCTCCAGCCGGGTCGTGGGCCACCACGCTGGCCCCGATACGGTCTCCCGGCGGCCGCCGTCGGGACCGATGCCAAGAGGTCGGACATCTCCGCGGCTCCCTCCTAAGTACCTCCATCAGAGCATTCGGCGGCCTCGACGACACAAGCGGCCGCTTCCCCTGCCGTCGCCGCCACCGGATCCGTCGTTCCACTCCCACAACTAGGATCCAGGTTTGTTTCCGTTTCCATGTCCTTATCTGTAATATGTGCTCAGATCTGCGCTGCTGCTGCGTCGTCCTCCCTCTCATGCTTCCGCATTCCATCTGCTGCATGGAGGAACTCCAACTAAACACCCAGGCAACCAGCATCGAAAGATTCAGTGACCTTGTACGGTGAGATACTACCAGTTCTTTTGTTAACTTGTTGCCTCTCCTGCTTTTCCAGCAATTGCTTTTATAATTACGGTCATTACATCAATATGGTTCATGTTTGGTTGTTTGAAATCAGTCTCCAGGATGTAACTCCCTTTAATGAAGGTTGTTTGGTTGTTTGAAATCAGTCTATTACACACCTGCACAAGCCTGTTATTCAGGGCTTTGCTGAAGATTTTGAAACTACAATTAATCAGGGCAATAGGCCTGAACTTTTTCATCTCTGTACCATTATTTTCCTTTGGAATCAGAGTTAACATTACATAGTTCAATCTATCGATATCTACCTCATTCCTATTGAAGGCTTGGACTAGATTCATAAAGTCATCCCTGATAATACCCCAACATTTTTGATAAAAGAGAAAACGGAAGCCATCTGGTCCTGGAGCCCCATCAGCATAGGAACCAAAGATTGCTTCTTTTATCTCTTCTTTTGAAAGAGGGACGCTTAGAGTTTCATTTTCTTCCTCTGTAACCAGGTCGCTTTCGTCCCAGAACCCATCATTTAAATGAAGGTCCATTTTTTCTTCAAAACCAAAGAGGTTTTTGTAGAAATCCGTGGCTACTTCGAGCATATCTTTGTTATTTGAGACTTCACCATTAGGACCCTGAAGGGATGTAATGGCTTTCTTTCGTTTCCTTTGATTAGCTAATGCTTGGAAATAAGAAGTATTCCTATCACCCTCCTTAATGTGTTTATCTCCGGATCTTTGTTTGGCTTTTATTTCCTCCAAATGCCAAATACCCTCCATCCCAGTCTGAATTTGATGCATCCTATTTTTATCGGCATCAGATAGCTGGTGCTGTTCTGAAAACACATCCAGCATATCAAACTCATCTAAGAGCTCCTTCTTGTGCTTCTTCAGATCAGCGTTAATGTTCGAATACCACCCCTTTAGCTTCTTTCTTAATAATCTTAGCTTAAACTGCCAGATATCCAAAGGATTCTCCTTATAGGAACGAGAATTCCAAGTTTTGGTTACAATTTATAAGAATTCCTCTTTCTCTAACCACCATTTTTCTAATCTGAAGAGGTAAGGTTTTTTCTGTACTACCATCCCTAGGTCAACCATCATGGGGATTGATGTTGATCAATCAGGAACTACTTTGTTTATTTACCATGGTAGGCACAATCTGCCAGTATTTTACACTATGTTGTCCAACTGACAACTAATTGCATATAGGGGAATATAGTGAATGATATTTCAATCTCTGCTATCAATTTGTGATATTCCATTGCCATATATAACCTCTCACTTAGTTGTACGTGACATTTGCCTGCCTTGTACACAAATTGTGTTCCTCATTTCAGTGCCTCTCTTGGTTGCAGCGAGGTATTGCCCGATTCTTCCGCATCGTCGTGTTCGCCACCTACACGCTGTGCAAAGGCAAGTACCCTTTTCTTTCCATGCATACATTCCAACCTACTTCCTTCCTGTTACTCTGTCTCTGCTTAAACTTGTCGTGCTGCACCAGTTCGTCATAAGTAAGAATTCGGTTACGTACTCGCAGATGTCTCAGGATCGTGCTCACTGGGATGAAAACACCACAACCCTTTTGATTCAACTAATAGCTGAACAGAAAGCACAATGCTTTGGGGTGATAAAACCCCAACCCCTCACGGCTGGACCAACGTCCACCGAGCCTTCAACGACCGCACAAACCTTGGGTATAAAAAGAGGCAACTGCAAAATAAGTACACCGAACTGAAAAATGCCTACTGTAACTGGCGCGATGCTCTGCTCAACAAGATGGGGCTGGGTCTTGACCCAGCTACTGGTGAAGTTGATTATGACCCACTATGGTGTGCAGCCGTAACCGGGGTATTGACTACAACTTTGTCGCAGGCTGTAGTGCACTAGGCTTTTCCATATCTAACTTCGACTAACTTGTCATCCTATGCCCCCTGCAGGAAAGTAGTGAGAGACTTGGTCAGAAGTTCAAATGTCCCCCATGCTGTGAGGAACTGTACAAACTGTTAGGGCATACACCTCGGGATAGGGGAGTGCTGGTATCATCGGGGGGTCATGCTAGTGAGGAAACACCTGGTGAGAGCCCACACACTCCCACGCCTCCACCATCTGATTCACAACTCCCACATTGTTTTGGTCAGCCCTCCAAGAGACCCTACGGGGAAGAACCTTCTGTTCACACCCCAAGAAAGAAGGCAAGCAAGACTCCCTCATACGAGGAAATTATTGGTGACATCAGCTCCTTCATTAATGAGGGCCGTCGCCAACTGTCGGTGTCGAGGACTACTGCAGACCTTCAGGAGATGGAGAAAGTTCATCAGATTCTGGAACAAGATGGGTACAATGAGGCGGACATGTTCTTCACCCAAACCAAGCATCTTTGCACGGACAAGATGCATCGTAAGGCATTCCTGGATTACAAAACAAAGGAGGGTCGTGAGAACTATGTGAACTTCTACTTCACCAACAGAAGCAACAAGACTTTGTGATCATGTTGTGTACATCTGCAAGTGGCATATGTATCTTGGTTCAGTTAGTGTGGATCTGTGGGTATTTGTGCCTTTTTATATCATGTTGTGTCGAGTGTGAAGTTCTATCAGACGTTTTTGCAGTTTTGAATAAATAAGTTGTAATAACTATGTGCTCGAAGACTTTATATGTATGTGAATGTTGTTATTTGTGCATTGTGGATATGTTGGTTGTTGATGTAGAAGTGCGGATCCACTTGTATGAGGCATCTTTTGTCAATTTGATGAATTTCTTGAAAGCTGTCCATATTCTGAATTTCACATGTACTGACCCTGTTGTTTTGTTGTCACAGGGACATGGAGATGGACTCAAACAGTGACTCCACCAAAAGCGATTCGTCAACGGAGAAGCGTTTGCAGTTTGCTGGCAGGATCAGTGTCATCTTGAAGAAGCTCAAGGCATTGCACCAGATGCAGCAGCCTCAGGTAAATCCTCCTTGTGCCGTTCCCAAGCTGACCGGTGCACAGTGGATGCAGCTGATGCTTTCAGACGAGGAAAGTTGCTATGACAATTTTTGTATGAACCGTGATGATTTCCTCCATTTGCATGACATATTAAGTCAGTATGGGTTGCCCATTACCCGTGAGTGTGGGTCAGTAGAAGCTCTAGGGTTGTTTGTGTGGGCCTGTGCAACTCGAGCTTCTTGTAGGCGAACCAAGTATAGGTTCGAAAGGTCTTTGGCCACAGTTAGTAGGAAGATGTCAGAGGTGGCTGAAGTTGTGTTCAAGTGGTCTCATGATGTGTTACGACCTATGGATAGAGAGTATAGGTCAGTGTACTGGAAACTTAAAAAATATGAACCATACTTCGATGGGTGCATAGGAGCTATAGATGGTACACACATCCCAGTAGAGGTCAACAGAGAAGCAAAAATTGATTTCAGGATAGGAATGGTGATGTAAGAATCAATGTGTGTGCCGTGGTGGACTTGCATGGCATGTGGACATATGTAGGATCTGGAATGGCTGGCTCATGTCATGACATCCATGTTTTGAGGGACTGCGAAGCCGAAGCAAGGTTCCCTCATCCGCCAGAAGGTAAATGCAATGTGTGACAACCTTTTTGTGCTGAATCATGTTCATGTGTATATTGTGGTCCTTTACTGACACTAGGGCCTGCATCTGTGCATGTAGGACGGTACTACCTGGCGGACTCGAGTTATATGGAGAAGGAAGGATACATGGTTCCGTTCCCGGGTACCAGGTACCATAAGCCAGAGTTAAAGGATGTGAAAATTGCCGATTTGGCTAGAAAGGAGAAGTTCAACTATGTTCATTCGAAGCTCCGCAATGTAATCGAACGTAGGTTTGGGGTGGTGATGGAGCGATGGCAGATATTGGAACATGTGCCTTTCTTTGAAAGGAAGAAGCAATCAAAGATTATCATATCGTGCTTTGCTTTGGACAATTACTTGTGGCGCAGCAAGTTTGGAAATGGTCGATGGTACCCTATATCAGAGTTCACGGAGATGCACAAGACAACAAGTACTTCGGGGATGAGAGAGCTCATATCTTGGGTTCTTAGCGCAAGAAACAGGTGAGCCGCAGCCGTCTGTATGCATCTTGCTTTGGATCTGATCTTGTTTGCCAAAAGTTTGCAATTATGATATGTATGCTTTTGTCAATTGCAGGTTGTAGTTTGTGGAGGCATGGAGGTTAAGCAGGGCTAGTGATATATATTAGTGTGTTGGATTTGGTATTGTTGTCTGTGACCAGCCATTTGAAGTAGTAGTAGGATCAATTGGATAGGAGGGTCATCCATTTTGTCTAACTGCTTCAGATTGTGGGTTCTTAGCGCAACAAACAGGTGAGCCGCAGCTGTCTGTATACATCTTGCTTTGGATCTGATCTTGTTTGCCAAAAGTTTGCAATTGTGATATGTATGTTTTTGTCAATTGCAGGTTGTACTTGGAGGAGGCATGGAGGTTAAGCAGGGCTACTGATATATATTAGTGTGTTGGATTTGGTATTGTTGTCTGTGACCAGCCAATTGAAGTAGTAGTAGGATCAATTGGATAGGAGGGTGTTGACACCGAAATTTGGTAATTTTATGGCCAGAGGAGTCCCTAAAATAAAGCCGATAATCTAAGGAAGATCAAGACAGAAACCCAAATTAATCATGCATACAAAGACTAGTATGTCTTGCAGGCTGATCGGCAAGAGCCTAGTAGAGTTCGTGTAAGAAGAATCGGACGATGGGAGTCAAGGGCAGTTGCCGACAGAGCCAGATTATTTTATTTAATAAACGAAGGGAAGATAAATAGAAGGTGGAGTCGTGCAAGCCCGAAATGACTAAGAATAAAGAAAGGCCAGCACATGTACGTGAAGGTGATTTAAATAAGGAGAAAAATGTGTTGCCACACGAGGAGTCCAAGTTAATTACACCTACAGGTCCATATCTCTGCAGCGGATCGGCAAGGAGCTTAATCTAGAGAGGATTCTATGGAAGGGAAAATAGAATTCATGTATCTTAATATTTATCTTTTGTTTAGATATTTCTTCTTTGGCAAGTATTGTACGAGTCATTGTTCCTGACTCTAGGTAGGCAGCAGGGTATAAATATAGACCCCCTGGCTATTGTAATTTTTATCTCTCGATCAATATACAAACTGGCATCACGCCAAAACCTTAAGAACCATGTAGCTTATCGACGAGTTCTTTAGCAAGCTGGGCTGCATCAGTCTTCGATCTCCAGCCTGCCGCGAGTTCCGTCACCCGGATCGATCCAAGCTTTGATCTGAGGCGCATCGCCCTCTTCTCGTTTGGATGGTTCAACTACCGAATTAGCGTAAGCTTTGAATTGAGGCGCATCGCCCTTTCTCGTTTATGCTGTTCAACGTAACATGTCGGCTTTACTTTGCTTATTCAATATAATAGCCGATCTGTTACTGACGGGCTGTTCTTCGAGTTTTCGGGTTTGGTCTAGATTCCCTACGTCGGAGCTAGATTTATCTTGATTATTAGAAGGCAGCTTATGCGGTTGTTTGGAGTTTCTAGATTGATTTAGATCTGCGCCATGTGAATTGATCTGACTCTTCAAACAGCTATGAGCATTGGTTTAGTCCGATTTGAGCTGACAATATCGTTCCAGGTCCGATTCATCTTTATAGACTTAATCTGGTTGTTCTTTGAATATCGGGTTTGATCTAGATTCCCTACGTCGGAGCTAGATCCTTCTTGATTATTAGAAGGCAGCTTATGCTGTTGCTTGGAGTTGCTAGATTGGTTTAGATCTACGCCATGTGAGTCAATCTGTTTCTTCAACAACTGTGAATATTGGAACGATCTTGTTACTGTTCTATCAGGATGATTATCATTGCGAGCTTCCTGTCCAAGAGATCAGGCAGGAGGGACAACATATCGGCTCTCACAGCTTATTGAATATATTGCAACGGGCAAAGCCGATCTGTTATTATGATTGCATCAAGATTAGCTGCGGGAGAGCTGTCTTTATTATATCTGCGAGCAATTACGTGAGGCAATGGTGCCACCGATTTATCTTTGGATTGCCAAGATTGGTTTAGATTCCCTACGTCGGAGCTGGGTTTCTCTTGGTTATTCAGTGATTAATCGTTTATTGGGTTGTTCTTCGAGCTTTCGGGTTTGATCTAGATTCCCTACGTCGGAGCTAGATTTATCTTGGTTATTTGAAGGCAGCTTATTCGGTTGTTTGAGGTTGCTAGATTGATTTAGATCTACGCCATGTGAATTAATCTGATTCTTCAACAGCTATGAGAGATCGGAAAGCTAGCAGATGTATTAGAGATGATGATCAAGCAGTTAAGACGATGAACAGCGTATCGGCCTTATTCTGTACTGATT
>CM014271.1:38411012-38441645 GCA_004135705.1 Alloteropsis semialata
TATTCAATATAATAGCCGATCTGTTACTGACGGGCTGTTCTTCGAGTTTTCGGGTTTGGTCTAGATTCCCTACGTCGGAGCTAGATTTATCTTGATTATTAGAAAGCAGCTTATGCGGTTGTTTGGAGTTTCTAGATTGATTTAGATCTGCGCCATGTGAATTGATCTGACTCTTCAAACAGCTATGAGCATTGGTTTAGTCCGATTTGAGCTGACAATATCGTTCCAGGTCCGATTCATCTTTATAGACTTAATCTGGTTGTTCTTTGAATATCGGGTTTGATCTAGATTCCCTACGTCGGAGCTAGATCCTTCTTGATTATTAGAAGGCAGCTTATGCTGTTGCTTGGAGTTGCTAGATTGGTTTAGATCTACGCCATGTGAGTCAATCTGTTTCTTCAACAGCTGTGAATATTGGAACGATCTTGTTACTGTTCTATCAGGATGATTATCATTGCGAGCTTCCTGTCCAAGAGATTAGGCAGGGACAACATATCGGCTCTCACAGCTTATTGAATATATTGCAACGGGCAAAGCCGATCTGTTATTATGATTGCATCAAGATTAGCTGCGGGAGAGCTGTCTTTATTATATCTGCGAGCAATTACGTGAGGCAATGGTGCCACCGATTTATCTTTGGATTGCCAAGATTGGTTTAGATTCCCTACGTCGGAGCTGGGTTTCTCTTGGTTATTCAGTGATTAATCGTTTATTGGGTTGTTCTTCGAGCTTTCGGGTTTGATCTAGATTCCCTACGTTGGAGCTAGATTTATCTTGGTTATTTGAAGGCAGCTTATTCGGTTGTTTGAGGTTGCTAGATTGATTTAGATCTACGCCATGTGAATTAATCTGATTCTTCAACAGCTATGAGAGATCGGAAAGCTAGCAGATGTATTAGAGATGATGATCAAGCAGTTAAGACGATGAACAGCGTATCGGCCTTATTCTGTACTAATTATATTCTGCAAAGGCATGGCCGGTTCGTTATATGATATAGATCATGCTCCTTGTCAGTTGAATGGTCAAACTGACTGGCACGCCCCGAATTTCAAGATATAGGATCTGCGCTGGAGTTAAGCAAATCTCCCAGGTCTTCGTGTTGCATGTATGAAAATCCACCAGCCGGGTTTTTTGCGTCAACATATTTTGGCACGCCTGGTGGGACAACAATCGTATGATCAAAGTCAGATATATTCACCATTGATTACATCAGTCGATTCTTGGTTAATGCGGAGAGACATCGGCTGGAGCTTTCAGATCTAATATTATATTATATTTTTGTATGGTAAGCTGATGGATTTCTTGATTTACTGCTGCAATAGAGGCCGGTCCAATATTATTGTGAAAGTATACAATCCTATCGGCTGCCGCGTCATGATCGGCATCGGCACCACGCCGTCCATTCCGCTCGTGCAAATGATTGCCGAGTTGCCAGAGGCGGCCGCGAAGCGCGTGGTTGATTTTGAGTTGCAGCCAGGTCTCCCAAGGACACCTATGGTGGGACCACATTCATTTGATTTGAAGTCAGATACATCTACAATTGAATATATAGGTCGATTCTTGGTTGCGGGGAAACATCTGCTGGAGATTTCAGTTTCAATATTATTTGAAGCAGCAAGAAGAAGAATCGGCTATGGAATAATTTCAGAACATATTATATTCCAATATCAAGAGCCGATGGAGCGCAGATTGTCTATGCGAGGGAAAGCAAATTGCCACATGGTTATTTACTCAGGAGCCGATTGTCAGTTGGAGCATTCAGGCTTGTTAAGATACGGCATCGACTGTCTACTGACATCCTTATGAGTTGGCCGATATCGTGTTTAAGTTCATCGACGCGATCTTTTTATCATTCACCATGGGGCTGATAGTTGGTTGGTACGATCGACCTGCGGCCAAAGGGGCAGTAAAGTGCATCGGCCCATTCTGTTCAACACATTGTATGGATGGTTGATGGAGGCACCAGTAAGCTGATGGCTTCGAATATATAATATAATGGGTTGATACGTTAGCTGCCAAGGCTGATGGTCTCCTTCAACAAGGTTGATCGGACCAGGGGGCTACATAGGAGCATACCAGTCCATGGCAGTGGCTGACGGAATGAAGAAAAATATAAATATCATTGATTGCTGGGAGACGCAGATGAAGTATCAGCCGATTTGATAAATGATTGGTTCGATAGAAAATATTTGGAAGTAACCATGAGCTGATTCTTGATGATATCTCAATTCCCAAGGTCCGATATGTGCCGAGGTCCGATATATGGCAAGGTCCGATATGTGCCGAGGTCCGACATATAAGCCGATCAGACTTGCGCTCATCATCGGCCAAAGCAGTAGAGTGCGTCGGACCTTCCAGTGCAGGATTTTCGACGCCAGAGGCCAGACCAATCGCGGAGCTTTTTGCGTGTCATTGATTGAAAACTGCACCTGGCTAGTATCGGCTACGAGACTGGTACTCATTTTCCTTTTATGCAACAGCCGATGACTAACGGCCAATGTCCATATCGAGGATTATATGATTTTATTAATGACTGCATGGCGGTAATTTTTACTGGCATGGGCAGGAGCCGTAATCTTCTGCAAGAAGCTAATCGGACTATAAAGCTTCAAGGAACGTCTGATGGAGAGCAAAAAGGTCCGATTGACTCTTTCTCTGTCCGATAAACTAGCAGTGGATTGATGAGCCGATGGACTACAGAAATCATAGCCGACAGTCAGTCTGATTGGACCAGACGTTGGTCTGCTCGTCGTCGGCCAGAGGGGTGAAGTACAAGAAGGAGAGTACAGGCCGACGCTCCAATAGGAATTGGCATACATCAAGCCAAGGTCCGATGAGATGGTCTGATGAGTTCCACGATGGTATTATATTATATCCATGTACTCAGCTGAGATGACGTAAAAGCATCAGCTAAGGAATATTTGGTCCGATGGAGTAACTTGGAGGTTCGATAAAGGAGTCCGATCAAGACCATCGGCCACATCTCTGATTCTGTAATCATATAGCTAGAAAGGTGCAAGGCCGATGGAGTTAAAAAAAAAAGAGAGCCGATTCTATCATTATGAAAGGTGCAAATTGGAGGTCCGATGGAGATTTATTCTTGTCGAATAAAAGGTCCGATGACCCATTGGCATGTCCGATAGGCTCTTTGGCTGACAATTTGACATTGGGCCGATGACTGTTAGGAAGCTGACGATGCTTTTTACGTGGTGATCAGACTATATCGGCTGAAATAAAAGATTATCGGCTGTTAGAACCAATAATTCGAAGCATGAAGAATTCATACTTCGAACTGGGGGGGCATGTGTTGACACCGAAATTTGGTCATTTTATGGCCAGAGGAGTCCCTAAAATAAAGCCGATAATCTAAGGAAGATCAAGACAGAAACCCAAATTAATCATGCATACAAAGACTAGTATGTCTTGCAGGCTGATCGGCAAGAGCCTAGTAGAGTTCGTGTAAGAAGAATCGGACGATGGGAGTCAAGGGCAGTTGCCGACAAGCCAGATTATTTTATTTAATAAACGAAGGGAAGATAAATAGAAGGTGGAGTCGTGCAAGCCCGAAATGACTAAGAATAAAGAAAGGCCAGCACATATACGTGAAGGTGATTTAAATAAGGAGAAAAATGTGTTGCCACACGAGGAGTCCAAGTTAATTACACCTACAGGTCCATATCTCTGCAGCGGATCGGCAAGGAGCTTAATCTAGAGAGGATTCTATGGAAGGGAAAATAGAATTCATGTATCTTAATATTTATCTTTTGTTTAGATATTTCTTCTTTGGCAAGTATTGTACGAGTCATTGTTCCTGACTCTAGGTAGGCAGCAGGGTATAAATATAGACCCCCTGGCTATTGTAATTTTTATCTCTCGATCAATATACAAACTGGCATCACGCCAAAACCTTAGGAACCATGTAGCTTATCGACGAGTTCTTTAGCAAGCTGGGCTGCATCAGTCTTCGATCTCCAGCCTGCCGCGAGTTCCGTCACCCGGATCGATCCAAGCTTTGATCTGAGGCGCATCGCCCTCTTCTCGTTTGGATGGTTCAACTACCGAATTAGCGTAAGCTTTGAATTGAGGCGCATCGCCCTTTCTCGTTTATGCTGTTCAACGTAACATGTCGGCTTTACTTTGCTTATTCAATATAATAGCCGATCTGTTACTGACGGGCTGTTCTTCGAGTTTTCGGGTTTGGTCTAGATTCCCTACGTCGGAGCTAGATTTATCTTGATTATTAGAAAGCAGCTTATGCGGTTGTTTGGAGTTTCTAGATTGATTTAGATCTGCGCCATGTGAATTGATCTGACTCTTCAAACAGCTATGAGCATTGGTTTAGTCCGATTTGAGCTGACAATATCGTTCTAGGTCCGATTCATCTTTATAGACTTAATCTGGTTGTTCTTTGAATATCGGGTTTGATCTAGATTCCCTACGTCGGAGCTAGATCCTTCTTGATTATTAGAAGGCAGCTTATGCTGTTGCTTGGAGTTGCTAGATTGGTTTAGATCTACGCCATGTGAGTCAATCTGTTTCTTCAACAACTGTGAATATTGGAACGATCTTGTTACTGTTCTATCAGGATGATTATCATTGCGAGCTTCCTGTCCAAGAGATTAGGCAGGAGGGACAACATATCGGCTCTCACAACTTATTGAATATATTGCAACGGGCAAAGCCGATCTGTTATTATGATTGCATCAAGATTAGCTGCGGGAGAGCTGTCTTTATTATATCTGCGAGCAATTACGTGAGGCAATGGTGCCACCGATTTATCTTTGGATTGCCAAGATTGGTTTAGATTCCCTACGTCGGAGCTGGGTTTCTCTTGGTTATTCAGTGATTAATCGTTTATTGGGTTGTTCTTCGAGCTTTCGGGTTTGATCTAGATTCCCTACATCGGAGCTAGATTTATCTTGGTTATTTGAAGGCAGCTTATTCGGTTGTTTGAGGTTGCTAGATTGATTTAGATCTACGCCATGTGAATTAATCTGATTCTTCAACAGCTATGAGAGATCGGAAAGCTAGCAGATGTATTAGAGATGATGATCAAGCAGTTAAGACGATGAACAGCGTATCGGCCTTATTCTGTACTAATTATATTCTGCAAAGGCATGGCCGGTTCGTTATATGATATCGATCATGCTCCTTGTCAGTTGAATGGTCAAACTGACTGGCACGCCTTGAATTTCAAGATATAGGATCTGCGCTGGAGTTAAGCAAATCTCCCAGGTCTTCGTGTTGCATGTATGAAAATCCACCAGCCGGGTTTTTTGCGTCAACAGACGCCATTCGTGACGTCGCCATTCCTTGCGGGGAGGTAACTTTTCTTTCACTCTGTTTTTTCTTTTTCTTCTTTTCCCAAGTTGACTCTGACTTTGGCTTGGTTTTCGCAGTCCTTGATGGCCCGTAGCCAGGATAAGTCCCTCTTCCTGCACCGGGAGAGGGGTTCGTGGGACCGTCTGTCCTCGATCACCGCCGAGCGCGACGCCTTGAGGGAGCAGCTGGCGGCCGCCAGCCGAGAGATCACCGCCGCCCGTGAAGATGCGCGGGGTGAGTTCGGAGGGCGAGTGGCTGCGGCCCACTAGGAGATCGAGTCCTTGAAGGGGCGGCTCCAAGAGGCGTGCAAACATGCCGAGGATGCTGACAAGCTCAAGTACGACGTCATGGTCTCCTGGGAGAGGGACTCGGCGGTTCGGGAGCAGGTCAGGCTGGGCCTGGTCCGTGAGATGGAGCGCCTGAAGGCCGACCGGGACCGCATCACCGCCGTCCTCGACGGGACTCGCACTTAGCTGGCTCAGGTGGCGGCGGAGCGCGACGAGGTCAGGCGGCTCAGCGAGGCACAGGCCCGTGACCTCGAGGCTGCGGAACAGGCTCTTGCGGCTGAGCGGAGTTCCCGCGAGGAAGCCGAGGCGATGTGCGCCTCCTTGGGCGAGGCGGCGGTGAAGGATCGCGCGGCTATCGAGGGCCTCGAGACCGAAGCGCGCAACCTCGAAGGGCTGCTGCGGCAGGAGGGGGACGAGTACGACGCCCTCCGCACGGAGGTCGGTGTTGTTCTCGACGACCTTGGGATGAGGTCGCAGCGAAGGCCGAGCTCGCTGCTCGTCGACACCAGCCGTATCCCAGCTCGGGCTCGGGCCATGGCGAGCTATGGGCTCTTCCTCGGGGTGCGCCGCGCCTTCGCCATCGTTCGATCCCACTACGCCGAGATCGCCCTGGAGTGCTTCGCCGACGGGTTTGCTCCTGACACGACGCCGGAGGGGGTGGTGGCGCTTGAAGAGGAGGTGTCATCGCTGGCCTCTGTCCTCGCCACCAAGACTGCGGAAGAAGAAGGGCCGTGGGCGCCCTGATTAGTTTTCTTTTCTTTTGGTTTTCAGACAATCGTGTTTACTTTTGTAATGAACTTAATCGTCTGTGTCGTTAACGCTCAGCCTTTCCCGTTTCCTTGGCTAAGAGTCAGGGCGCGCCTGAAATGAAGTGAGCCGTGCGGTTTACTAGTGAGCCTTTGAGCCGTTGCCACTGGGGCCTTTGCTCTTTTAGCGTTCCGACTAGCGAGCGCACGTCGCTTCATTAGCAAGTACCCTTTCTCCTTAGTCTCGGGTATGTGAATTTGCTGAGAGTCAAGGACCCGGGGGACGCAGGTTAGCCCCTGAGTGACGTCCGACCCTTGGCCAGGAGACCAGGGTCGGGCGTCACTTCTTGAAATGAAAGGAATACGTTCGAATAATGATAGGTAGCCTAGAGTAATCAGGGATAGAAGCGACGTAGCTGCTCAATGTTCCAGGCGTTAGCGTACTCCTCTCCTTTCGCGTTCTTTAGCTTGTACGAGCCGGGTCGGAGGACCTGGGAGATGATGAATGGACCTTCCCAGGGCGACGAAAGCTTGTGCTTGCCTTTATTGCTTTGGACGAGGCGTAGCACCAGATCGCCGACCTGGAACGCGCGGCCCCTGATGCGCCGGTCATGGTAGCGCCGTAGGGACTGTTGGTATTTTGCCGAGTGAGCCAAAGCGACCTCCCTGGCCTCTTTCAGCTGATCGACTGCGTCCTTGAGAGAGGTTTGATTGCCTTTGTCGTCGTAGGCACGGACACGCGGAGACCCGTAATTGAGGTCGGTCGGGAGTACGGCTTCCGACCCGTACACCATGAAGAACGGGGTGAAACCTGTCGCTCGACTCGCCGTCGTGCGCAGGCTCCAGATCACCGCCGGGAGCTCTTCGACCCAACGCCCTCCGTACTTTTTCAAACACTCGAATATTCGGGGTTTGAGCCCTTGCAGGATCATCCCGTTCGCGCGTTCTACTTGCCCGTTCGTGCGAGGATGTGCGACGGCGGCCCAGTCGACCCGTATGTGGTACTCATCGCAGAATCGCAGGAATTTCTTCCCGGTGAACTGGGTTCCGTTGTCTGTGATGATCGAATTGGGCACGCCGAAGCGATGGACGATGTCGAGGAAGAACTTGACGGCCTCTTCGGATCGGATGGTCACGATCGGTCGGACCTCTATCCACTTGGTGAACTTGTCGACGGCGACTAGCAAGTGGTCGAAACCCCCGGGCGCCTTCTTGAGGGGCCCGACCATGTCCAACCCCCAGACTACGAACGGCCAGGTGATGGGGATCGTTTGGAGGGATTGCGCAGGAAGGTGTGTTTGTCTCGCATGGAACTGACAGCCTTCACAGGTGCGCATGATCTCAACGGCATCCTTCACGGCCGTTGGCCAATAGAACCCTTGTCGGAACGCGTTTTCGACAAGGCTGCGGGGTGCGGCGTGGTGGCTGCACGTGCCCCCATGGATGTCCCTCAACAGCTCCTTGACCTGACCAAAGGGGATGCACCGTTGGAGGATTTCCGTGGGGTTGCGTCTGTACAGCTCGTCCCCTACGATCACGTAGGATTTGGCGCGCCGAGCAATACGGCGGGCCTCTATTTTATCCGTCGAGAGTTTCTCCTATAGCAAGTAGTCGAGGAAGGGCTGTCGCCAATCCGGAGCGCCGGAGTCTGGCGCTTGGTCCTTGGTCAGCGTTGCGGCGGCAAGGGCGAGTAGGTCGGACAGGGCTTGATCGGTCGGCTAGGCGCCGACCTCCGACACTTCCATGGCTTTGGCCTTGTCCTCGCCAGCCCCCGAGCCTGGAGCAGTCCGCTTCGGGAGACCTTGGCCGTGGGGCCCGGCCTGTGCCGGGCGGGGGAGCTTTATCGATGGGCTTTGTTGGTCACTGGTGAAGATCCCGGTAGGGACGGATTCCCGGCCGGACGCTTTCTTGGCTAGTGCATCGGCGGCCTCGTTAAACCGCCTTTTGATGTGCCGTAGCTCAAGGCCGTCGAATTTGTCCTCGAGCTTCCGTACCTCTTGGCAATACGCGGCCATGGTCTCGCTTTTGCAGCTCAACTCTTTAATGACCTGATTGACCACGAGTTGGGAATTGCCTCGAATCTCAAGGCGTTGAATCCCCAATTCGACAGCTATCTTCAAGCCGTTGATCAGGGCCTCGTACTCGGCCGCGTTGTTGGAGGCCGGGAAATGCAGTCGGATCACATATTTCATTCGTACCCTGAGGGGCGCGATGAAAACTAAACCGATTCCCGCTCCTGTCCGAGTCAACGAGCCGTCAAAGTACATCACCCAGTACTCCTGATCGACAGGGGCTGCGGGTAGCTGAACCTCGGTCCATTCCGCGACGAAGTCGGCGAGGGTCTGGGACTTAATGGCCGTCCGGGGGGCGTAAGTAATGCCCTGGCCCATCAGTTCCATGGCCCAATTCGAGATCCGACCCGTTGAGTCAGGGCTGTTTATAATCTCGCCAAGGGGAAAGGAGCTCACCACTGTGACTGGGTGCGAGTCGAAGTAGTGGCGGAGCTTCCTTTTGGAGATGAGGACAGCGTACAGCAGCTTCTGGATCTGCGGGTACCTCGTTTTGGTGTCTCCGAGCACCTCGCTTATGAAGTAAACTGGGCGCTGCACCTTAAGAACGTGCCTCTCTTCTTCGCGCTCCACTACCAACGCTGCGCTCACCACTTGTGCGGTAGCCGCAATGTAGAGGAGAAGGGGTTCGCCCGTATTCGGCGGGACCAAGATCGGCGGCTTCGTCAAGACCGCCTTGATGCGATTTAGCGCCGTTTCGGCCTCCTCCGTCCAAACGAACCGCTCGGACTTCTTCAAGAGCCGGTACAGAGGGAGGATCTTTTCGCAGAGACGCGAGATGAACCGACTCAACGCGGCCAGGCACCCAGTGATCCGTTGCACCGCTTTCAGGTCCCGAATCGGGCCCATCTTGGCGATGGCGTCGATCTTCTCTGGGTTGCCTTCTATCCCTCGGCGAGACACGATGAAGCCCAGGAGCATCCCTCTGGGTACCCCAAAGACGTATTTTTCGGGGTTGAGCTTAACGTCATTCACCCTGAGTTTGGCGAACGTCTTTTCCAAGTTGGCTACGAGCTGGTTGGCCTGCTTGGACTTGACAACGATGTCATCCACATATGCCTCAACGGTCGGTCCGATGAGTTCGTCGAAACACCTAAGCATACACCGTTGGTAAGTGGCGCCGGCGTTTTTAAGCCCGAACGGCATCGTCACGTAACAATACGACCCGAACGGGGTTATGAAGGAAGTCGCGAGTTGATCGGACTCCTTCATAGCTATCTGGTGGTATCCTGAATACGCATCAAGAAGGCATAAGGTTTCGCACTCCGAGGTAGAGTCGACTATCTGGTCTATACGTGGCAAAGGAAAAGAGTCCTTTGGGCACGCTTTGTTAAGAGCAGTATAATCAACACACATTCTCCATTTCCCATTCTTTTTTCGTACAAGGACGGGATTGGCTAACCACTCGGGATGATACACTTCCTTGATGAAACCGGCTGCCAGAAGCTTCGCGATCTCCTCGCCGATTGCCCTGCGCTTCTCATCATCAAAGCGCCGGAGGCGTTGCTTCACGGGTCGGGACCCGGACCAGATGTCCAAGGAATGCTCGGCGACCTCCCTCGGAATGCCCGGCATGTCCGAGGGCTTCCACGCGAACACGTAGACGTTCGCGCGGAGGAAGTCGACGAGCGCGCTTTCCTATTTGGGGGACAGCCTGGTCCCAATCCACGCCACCTTCTCACTTGGGTGGTCGGGGTTCAGTTGGACCTCCTTGGTGCCTTCGAGCGGCTCGAATGACACCGAGCCGTGAATGAAGTCGGGCGCCTCCTCGACAAGTCGCGCCCTTATCGGGGTGAGCTCTTCGGTCGACGCGATGATGGCCGATGCCAACTCGCAGCTTTCCACCTCGCATTGGTGAGCCCGTTGGAATGACGCTCCCACCGTGATCACCCCCTTCGGCCCTGGCATTTTGAGCTTGAGGTAGGTGTAGTTGGGGACGGCCATGAACTTCGCGTAGCATGGGCGGCCCAAGATGGCATGGTAGGATCCATGGAATCCCACCACCTCGAACGTGAGGGTCTCCGTCCGGAAGTTGGTCGGAGTTCCAAACGTAACGGGCTGGTCGATTTGCCCGAGAGGGACGGCCTGTTTACCGGGGACCACTACGTGGAATGGTGCCCCTGTCGGACGGATACGTCCTCGGTCAGTCCCCATGGCATCTAGCGTGTCAGCGTAGAGGATGTTGAGCCCGCTCCCGCCGTCCATCAGCACCTTGGTGAGGCGCTTGCGTCCTATGACCGGGTCGACCACTAAAGGGTACTTGCCCGGTCTTGGGACAAATTGCGGATGGTCGGCCCGATCGAAGGTGATGGACGCCTCCGACCACTTGAGGAAGGTCGGGGTCGCCGGTTCGGCGGCGTACACCTCTCGGCGCCCCACCTTGGCTCGCCCTTTGCTCACCGACGCCTCTGTCCTGCCAAAGATCATCAGGCATCCGTCTGGCTCCGGATAGGGGTCGATGTCCATGTTCTCTCCCGCCCCCAACTCCTTCGGGGCCAGGTCAGACTTCCTTGGTCGTGGTGCCGGCTTTCGGGCTCCCCCAGCCATGAATTTCTTCATGAGGGAGCAGTCCTTGTACAGGTGCTTGACAGGATACTCATGGTTCGGGCACGGCCCGTTCCACTTCCTCTCGAAGTGGTCGGGGACCTCTCTTGTCGGAGGTTTGGAGGTCGGCTTGGGGTTGGCCGCGGCCACCAGGGCAGCCTCACCGTCGAGGCGCCTGCCCTTGCCCTTCTTCTTCTTCTTGGCGGGGGGCCCCGACGGGCCCTCCTCGGCTGCCTCCGTCTGCTTGCCGTTCGGCTTGGCAGACTGGTGGAAGATGGCCCCTACCGCCTCCTCACCGGCCGCGTGACTCATGGCGATGTCGAACAGCTCCTTTGCTGTACGAGGGCTCTTCCGCCCGAGCTTGTGGACGAGGGACTTGCACGTCGTTCCAGTGAGGAACGCCCCGATGACGTCGGTGTCAGCGAGGTTGGGGAGTTCGTTACACTGCCGGGAGAAACGTCTGATGTACTCTCGGAGCGTCTCCCCCTGCTTCTGCCTGCAGTTCTTGAGGTCCCATGGGTTCCTAGGGCGATTGTAGGTCGCCTGGAAGTTCCCCACGAAGACTTCCCTCAAGTCGGACCAGCTCTCGATTTGTCCCGTGGGGACATGTTGGAGCCAAGCCCGTGCCGAGTCGGCCAGATGGAGTGGCAGGTTGTGGATGATAAAGTCATCGTCGTCGGCTCCTCCGGCCCTGCAGGCGAGTCGGTAGTCCTCAAGCCAGAGCTCAGGATCGGTTTCCCCGTCGTACCTTGGGAAGTTCGATGGGGCTCTAAAGTTGGCGGGGCGAGGAGCCGCTCGGATCCGTGAGCTAAAGGCCCGCGGTCCCGGCACGTCCGGGCTCGGCGTCCTCTCGCCCTCGTCGTCGTCGTCGTATCGGCCGCCACGGCGAGGAGCGCGCCCTCAGCTGCCGTTCGGGCTGGCCTCGGGGAGCCGTCGTCGGCGGGCGTTCAGGATGCTCCGGGCGTCCTGGATCGGGCCGACCCGTTTCAGGATCGGAGCCTGAAGAGCCGCGCGTTCGGCGGGGCGGGGCTGGTGCACCGATACTCCTTGCTGGTCGCGTCCGCCGCGCCCGCCGGTCGGCTGCCTCGAGGCCTCGCGGTGGCTCACCTGCGACGCTCGTCGTCGCGATTGCGAACTCTCGGCCTGCTGAGCCGCAGCTCGCTCCAGAAGTTCACCGAGTTCCCGCTGGGCCTTGCGAGCTTCGGGTGTCGCCGGCGGGGGGAGTCCTCGCACGAGCATGGCCGCGGCGGCTATGTTCTGCCCGGCGCGGGCGAAATGCGGGGGCGGGGCGTCATCATCGTTGATGATTTGGCACTGCACGTCTCGCACACGTCCCCGTGCCGGGGCCACATCTCCAATCTGCAGAAGCTCGCGCTCGATGCGCTCTCGCTCCTGCTTGACCCGCGCGCGCTCCTGTTCCAGAAGGAGGCGGGCCTCTTGGAGCTCCTCCCGGCGTTGTCGAGCGTTGTCGGCGTGAGAGTGTCGCGGTGAGGTGGCTGCTCTTCGTGGGGCTGGCTGCCTTGCTGGCGCCGCGGCCTGGACTGCGGCCGCAGCAGCCGCGGGCGCGTCATGCGCCAGGCGATCTTCTGCCGGGACCGCCGGCCCCGAGCTGCTCTTGCTCGCGTCTCCCACCGCCCCTTCGGGGGTGTCCGCCATGAAGCACTCCCGGGAGGGGTGGTGGCTGTCCCCAATGAGCTCGGTGTTCGACGTCTCCAAGACAGAGTCGTCCAGGAGGTCGAAGACCGACTCAGAGACGTGATCGATCATTCCGACGAACTCGCTGTCCGCCGGGGCGCGGCTTAGGAGGCGTGTCACCAGTCGCGACACGAATTCGGCCGCGTTACGTAAACCGCAAGGGGCCGTATACGGCGGGATGGAACCCAGCGTCTCTGTGGGGAGCGGGACTCCTCCCACAAGCTGAGTGGCAACGTTCGCCAGGGCAAACCTGACGCAGCGCGAGTCCTCCTGAGTGGGCCGTGGCCCCAGGAAGGTCTCCAGCTGCCTCCACAGCAGGGTCTCGTCGGCGCTCGGACGAGGGTCGCTAGCCTCGTCGTCACTTGTGCCGATGTCGAGATTTGCGAGAGCCTCGGTGGCGGTCACAATGTCGGCGTTAGCGGTGTCGGCCGGGGGCGCGGGGGCGACCCTCGCCAGGCCTCCGTCGACGGTGACGACAAAATCCAGACTTTCGAGACGCAGCTGCGTCCCTGCGGTCCAGCTAAAACCATTGGTGGCCATCCGAAGCCTGATGATCGTCGAAACGCGCAAAGGCCCCTACCTGGCGCGCCAACTGTCGGTGCAAGAAATCACCAACTAGTAAATTTAGTGGATTGCGCGTTTAGGCTCGGATGGTTCGCGAGAGGACACAAGGGATTATACTGGTTCAGGCATGAACGCCCTACGTCCAGTGTCGATCAGCTCGTGTTACTCGCGTTACTCGTAGTAGGGGTTACAAGCGGTCGAGAGAGAGGAGAAGCCTCAAGTCTCTGTGAATGTCTAAGTGTGTGATTCGTCTGTTCGTCTAGCCCTCCCCCCTTGAAGCCTTGCTTTTCTTTTTTATACCTTCGGGGAGAGCCCTCTTACAAGGCGTGTTCGACAAATAATAAATAACCAACAACCGGAAGCTTGCTAAAGAAGCCCCGCCGCCTGCGGTACACTGTGGGTAAGGCCGGAGTAGGTCCTAGTCCTGAGCCCGCTAGGATCCTGTTCCCCCCTTGCGGCGCCTGCGGGGCAGCTCGAAACAGTGCGCGTCACATCCTTCTGCCACTTCGAGCAGCGCGCGGTGAAGCCAATTAATGTTACTAGGTCGTGCGGTAGATATGCGGTGATGCGCCCTCCTTGTTCCCTTCCGCGCCGGGTCCCCCTGATGTCCCACGCCATCCTGGCCCGACGCCGACCCGGGCGAGGCGGAGAAGGGTCGGGCGAGGCGGAGAAGGGTCGGCCGTGGCAACGCGGGATCGGCCAGGGCGACGCGGGGTCGGCCGAGATGACGCGGGGTCGGCCAAGGTGACGCGGGGTCGGCCGAGATGACGCGGGGTCGGCCGAGGCGGAGAAGGGTCTGGCGAGACGGAGAGGGGTCGGGCGAGGTGTTATGGGGTCGCCCGAGGCGCTGCGGGGCCGGCCGGCCCCCCTCTCGCTCGACGTTTCCCTCGCCAGCCTGGCTTATGGATTTGCTTACGCCTATCTTTTTCTCAAAATAGCGAGGTCCTACATGTCGGTGAGTGGGTCGGATATTGATATCCGACACCTCTCTTTAAGGCCGTGCACAGGGTCGCCTGCGGAGAGGCCTACGGATCATAGGACGGACGGCGGAAGGAGCACATCCCGGCGTAGCAGCCGATGGAGGCTGAGACAGCAGAATGCGCGGAGAGCGAGCAAGGGCGGTGGATAGGGGCGATGGGGTGGATGGAGGCAGGCCAAACCGTAAGTGAAGTTATATATGATGGCATTTTTACTGTAAATTTAGTTAACTCCAAGGATAGTTTGGTAACGAGTCCCACAGAATTGGTGGGATTTTCTCCTAAGCCTGCGAGGGGGCCGTTCTTGTGTCCAATTGCTTTGCCGATATAACGATCGACTTTTGTGGCAGCCACTCAGAATCATGGTGTTTGGGGTCATCGGTTTGATTTTTTCCATCTAAATCACCAAAGAATCGTTGATTGGATGCCTGCAACTTCTAGCCAGGCCCGTTCCTAGCAACCAGGCTCCCAATAGCGAGGCTGAGCACATGCAAGAGCTCCGTGTTTGGTTGATTGAATCTCCACGTGCAGGCTGCACATAACAAGTGATTGCATGCCTTGATGCCTGCATTTTCCCTCCCTATTGTGTGCAGGCAAAATGCTCCTGCTCGCATTGTGCGAGCTAGGCTCCAGAGAAACGGCCAATTTTTCCGCACGACGGGAGCCTGACTGGGAGGCCACTTTTGCATTCGGAGGGTCTGGCCCTACCCCTGATGCAGCCATCCAAACGCACGTGTCTTGCATCCCTAGAGCCTGAACGGAGGGGACATGGGCAACCAATCAGCCTCCGTGTATTCTTATGTTGTCGAATTGTGGTCTACTCAAAACCGTCCCAACTTAGAGCTGATGATCTTCACCTTTTATATAAAACTAAAAATAACAAAAAACAGCATACGTATGTAAAATAGGCACAGACCCGTAACATCCAACAAGCTTCAGCCCGGCGATTGATGTAGGGAGAGGCCGGCGCTAACAATCCGGCTGGCGGATCAGCAGGAGCGCATCGCGTTCACCGAGATAACGCCCGATTCGTGCCCCCTAAACAAAGCGTGGTCGGCCTTCCACGGGTCAAACACGAGACTATGTGAAACCCGTGTGTCCCGAATTCAATAGCACGAAAGCGAACTTCGCTTTCAGTTCAAACAAAAGAAGAATGAAAAAAAAAGAAAGAAAGGAGTGGTGCAATAATTTGTTGCTGGGTTGTGACCGTTAGGCCAATCTCGGTACACAGTTTCATGGTATAGTTACTAAGTCTGACGGGTTTTATAGGATGAAACTCCCTTCACATATGATGAAACACTTTCTTTTCTTTAATACCAATGAAACTCGTGATAAAACCTCTACTGAGACTAGCCTTAAGGTCATTCCTAATGGTAGTTTTATTGGAGTTTCGTACTCATGAATAAGGGAAATTGGCTCTATAGCATTCAAAGATCTCCACCTCCGACAAAAACCATTCAAAGATCACCGTTACGTAAAATACCACCGAAATTTACAATTCGTTCCAAAAATGCCATTCCAAAATGAATTGTCAATTTTACCCTTGTCTTCTTCCTTCACTCCCCCTCCCGTTTACAACAGCCAGAATCTCAGTTGCTTTCTCTCCACTAGAGCAATCATAAGTAGCAGGTCAGTAGCAGGCTAGCAGCAGCCAGCAGCTCACATCACCTCTCTTCCCAAGCAGCAGCTGCTGCTCATCTCCTTTCCTCTTCTCCATGAGGGAAGCTGGCAAGATGCACATCCACCACCAGCTCACAAGCACTTTGCCGCATCTCTTTCCATCGATCTTGCAGCAAACACAGTTGTAACTTCAATTAATAGCCACCAGAGCAGATTCACATCAATCCATTCTGTTACCACCAAAGGAACCATCGCCCTTCTCCTCGATTCCTCCACGTCAGGGCATCCACGTGCTCTGCTCTTCCCCTTCCTTGGGAGCAGCAGCAGATGGGAGGACCTTGGTCACCTTGCAGCTGCACAGCGGAGCCCTGCAAGGCCACAATAACAACATGCAGCACCGTCACCCTGAAGTCGTATCTGGTGTGGGGATGACATGGCCGGCTACTGCTGCTGTAACAGGAGGAGAGAGTAGAGGAAAAGGAAGAAGACAGGGGTAAAATCGACAATTCACTTTAGACAAGGGAGAGGCAAACACCCTTAACGGAATGGTATTTTACATAACGGTGATCTTCCAATGGTATTTTCCGTAAGCGGTAATCTTTCGATGCTGTAGAACAATTTTCCCCATGAAACCATGTATGCACAGTTTCTGACTCTCAATGAGCCATAGAATTAAATGTTAAGAGAGCCTATGAAACAATAAAAATGAAACTATCCATTGTAGAACGAGCTTCATTCATAATTTCATTTTTATTTTGCTGATGTGGATTGTGAAAATAACAAATGAAATCTCTATTTGGGATTGGCCTAATCACGACCAGGTGTGCCGCGACTTACGACCATGGATTATTGGCTCTAGCTTTGTGTTTTTGAGACAAAGCATTATTTTTGAACGAACTGCACTAGACCGTGCGAGTTTTTATTAATATAGCAGAAGAAAAATACAAGACTACGATCCTAAAAGGCCATAGGCAGGAAAAAGAAAAGAAACAAGAAAATAACAAAAAAAACTCGTCCGGTTGGATTGGAGGCATCAACACGGGAAACGCTCTAGAACTCCATGACCGACCAGTTGGATTGGGGCCTCAACACGGCCACACAACTATCCTGTACAACGGCAGCTGGGCCGAAACATAAAAAACGCGGCGCCCACCAACAGATTTCCTTTGTACAGTTGCCGGAACCTCTCGCCGTGACCCTGCGTCGACAGGGAGCCGAGAGAAAACAGACTGC
The DNA here is from genome assembly GCA_004135705.1 of Alloteropsis semialata. NCBI lineage: Eukaryota > Viridiplantae > Streptophyta > Magnoliopsida > Poales > Poaceae > Alloteropsis > Alloteropsis semialata. The sequence goes on from CM014271.1 coordinate 38,428,070, forward strand.
ACCGCACCAAGAAGGCCACCGCAATGCAGGACCCATCGCCGTAGTGCTGCTGCAAACACCTCACACCACTTGACAGGGTGAAAACCACAGGATGTGGACCTTTCGCAGGTTGCCCCGTAGTCGTCACCATGAAACACAAACGCGCGGGGGTCTCGCCACTTTCGCCGTTGGACTTTCTCGTCGCCTAAAAGAAACACCGCATGCAGAGGCCTTGCCACAATACTCCACATCACGGACCTATTTCTGAAGTCGCCATCAGAGTGGTGTGAAGTGTTGCCACGCCTCCTAGAGTTCCCATCGAACAGCCCAGCCATCGCCGAAGATCGACATCCCCACGTTGTTCCACCGGCGCACAGGCCTCCACCGCCGTGCCAGCCAGCCAAGGTAGTCGCTTACACCGTGTTTCGACGATATACCACACCGAAGTCACCCAGCGGAGTTTAGCGACCCACCGCAATCCGCTGCAAGCCAAGTCGTCCCACATTGTCGATGCCACAAACATCGTCTCCTGACACTGTCCCATGCCTCACTGATGATTGCCAAGAAATGTCAGCCGCCGCAGTCAGCTGCCAGCGACCAAACCGACAAAGTGCGGCAACCCCCGACTGCCACCAAAGTTGCGGACGTCCCCGGCAAGCTTAGCAACCCCCATGAAGCTCACCGACCTGCATCATGCCATCCTGCACCACCACCGAGAGAAGCCTCCCCAGGATCGTCGTCACTAGCAGTGCCAAAGCCGAATTGGGTCTCAAGAGACGACGCCTTCAAGGAGGGTACGATGGCAGTGGCGCCGCCGTCGCTCGTCCAGAGAACTGGACAGTGTTTTTACTCAGAGAACACCATGTCGTAGGATGGAGATCCAAGACGATGCCCAAACAGGGTGAACGAGGGCGTCGCCGCCAGCTAGAATGTTGGCAAGGCTTTCGCCCGGAGCATCACATCCGCAGCGCAGCATGAACCCAGCTCGACACTCCCAGGACCACGGCCATGGAAGGCATTGCGAGGGCGGCGCCGACAACCGTGACTCCCTGCACCTCTTGTAGCCCGCCTTGCTGCCACCTCCGCATGCGCTCCTCCGTGCTGCTGTATGCAACACGCGAGACCCCGAGGCCCATGTCGACCGCCGTCATCACCGCACACAGTGGCCCACTGTCAGGCCACACGTGGCACTGCAGCAACTTCGACAGCCAGACGGCTCTGTGACTGCACAGCCTGCTCGCCGAGCAGCAGCTCTGGTCAAAGCCTGGCCCTCATCCTGGCCGCCGTCCGCCGCCTCCGTGGTCATCGTCGCCGGGCCAGCAATGGCGCTGCACCCTTGGAGATCACTGCCCGCCATCAGATCCATGAAGCCCGTCTCCAAGGCCACCGCCGCCGTCGGGCCAGCACCATCCCCGGCGCCGCCGCCCTGTCCAGTGACAAATCCGGCCCCATAGCCACTGGATCCGGCTACAGGGGCAACGGATCCGGCCTCGCAGGCGCCACCACCGTCGACCATGCGCAGGGACCGTGCCCGCACCCTACCATAGGACCTGGCACCAGACCCGATGACCGCGCACAAGCCGCAGAGCTCGCCATCGCCTCCTCCTTGGCCAGCCAGCGGCCTCCCGCATCCCACGCGTGGCCGCCGCCGGGGTCACTTCACCTCGCTCGAACGCCCGCTAGATCCACCCGGGCGGAGGAGCGCCGCGTCGACATCGCCCCGCCGCCGCCGTCCTAGCGGGCACGCGGACTTCCGGTGCCAAGCTCAGGCGGCGGCGAGGCATGAGTGTCGATGGGGAAGGGCGGCAGCGGCTAGGTTTTGGGAGCCACCCGTGTCGCCTGGAGGAGAGCGACGTGGGGGCGGACTTGAGAATCACTTTATTTTTTATATGAATTGGAGACAAAGCATTATTGCCTCCTGACACCCATGTTTGCAGGATTCTAACCGAGTTGAGAGAGGAAGGCAGAGACCAGAGAGAATAAATAAAACATAACAGTTGCACAACTTTTTTTACGAGGAAATAGAGAGCTTTATTAACTAGGCATATGTATGGTTACAATCGCTGGTGACAAGGTCTGACACACACGCAGGTGCGCGGCCTAGCCATACCATGGAATGAATATTACGTCTAGCTAAATGTGCTAATTCATGAGCTATTGTATTACACTCTTTTAACCTGGTTCACAACCGACCTTCCTAACAGCTGGGTGTGATCACGAGATTCTGCAAAGACGAAGCTCGACTCCGACCGATCCTCATGTCCCGCCATGGCCTTGACCACCCTCGAGCAATCTGGCTCAAAGATCACTGGCCCTTGTATCCATTGTGCTGCTACCCGAACGCCCTCCAAGCAGGCTCGAGCCTCAGCTTTTGCTGCATTTGCACAACGGAACAACACCCTCCAAGCGGTCAGAATGACTTCGCCTTTTGAATTCCTTGCAATAACGCGAACTCCCGCGTTGCCAGATTGTTCCACAAAAGACCCATCCACATTTACCTTGATCCAGCCATCAGGTGGGGGCTCCCATTGGGCCTATTGTCGGTTCAGAAGCTGCCCACTTTTGTTTTCAGACGTGCTACAGGGTGCTTTCCCTTTTCTTGAAACAGCTGTCACTTGCTTCCTGCTTTGATCCATTGTTTCTCTGAGGTTCAGCAAAAAATGCATCGAGTCAGCAACATCTGTTGGCCCTGCTTGGTGGGTAATGTTATTGTGCACCGACCAAGACCTCTAGAGAACTAGCTTCAGCAAATCACATTGCTCTGTAGTACACCGATCAAGCAGAATTAACAACCAATCCGGGCCAGTATATTTGAGCCAGTCCTCTTTTGGCGAATGCCAATGTCGACGCATGGTTTGTCGATGTTTAAACGCTTGCGGACACTCCACCGTCGCATGAAAACCTGTCTCCACTGCTAGGCCACATAACAAGCATTTGTCTTCAGGTTCCAAGTTCTTAGCATACTTACGACTCCTTGTTGGGAGGGCATTCCTGCATAGTTTCCTCGTAAATATATTAACCTTTGGAGGCACATTTCCCTTCCATACCTTTTCCCACGATTTCCTCTCCCCATCTGCCGCTGCACTGGATGCCGAACTTGATGGCTGATCCCTGAGTTTCAGAGCTAGGTTGTAGGCACTCCGAACAGTGAAAACACCAGACTTCTCTCCTGGCCAGGCAATAAAATCCTCCGATGATCTAGTCGGTATTTTGATTTTAGCAATTGCATCTGCATCTGCATTTGCATCTGCAGGATTGAAGATGCCAGCGATCTTATCAAAATCCCAGTCCCTACCCTGAATATCCAGCAGTTTAGACACCCACTTTAATCTGCATCTTCCTTTTCTTGTAGTGACTCTGAAAGAGAATTCTCTCGGTATCTATGGGTCTCGCCAAATGCGAATCTGCGAGCCACAACCCACTCTCCAGATAATCCCTTTCTTCAATAACTCAAGACCATACAGGATAGATTGCCATGTGTACGAAGCATTGGCACTAAAAACCGTATCTACCAAATTACCACGGCGGTAATATTTTGCCTTCAAAAGTCTTGCACATAAACTTTCAGGGAACTCAATTAATCTCCACGCCTGTCTAGCCAACATAGCCTGATTAAAGAGACGGAGGTCCTTAAAGCCCAGTCCCCCACAGCCTTTCTTTCTTGTCAGGTCCTTCCAAGCAATCCACGCTGCATTTCTTTTCCCATTCTCCACTCCCCAGAAGTCCTTGATGATTTTTGTAAGATCATTACAGATACCCAGTGGAAGCTTAAACACACTCATTAGATAGGTTGGCAAGGCCTGTGCCACAGCCTTGATTAAGATTTCTTTTGCTGCTATGGACATAGTTTTCTCTGAATAATCTTTCAATCGTTTACTGAGACGCTCCTTTATAGACTGAAATCTTGCGCCCTTCATACGCCCAGACGCGGTTGGTAAACCCAAATACCTGGCCTCAAAGCAACTCAACTCGACACCCAAAGTCAGCTTAACTTGGTCCTGAACTGCTTGTTGTCCTTTCTCATTAAACATAATGGAGCATTTACTCGGGTTAACTAGTTGTCCAGTACACCTTGAATAAGTGTCCAGCGCTTCCTTTACTTGCAAAGCCTGCTCCACATTAGCTTTAAAAAACAGGAGAGTGTCATCTGCAACAGTAAATGTGACACACCTGGGGCCCCTCTGCATGTACGAAGTTCTTGCAACGCTCCCTGCTTTGTTTTCCTCTCGATTAACTTAGAGAGACCATCAGCCACAAATAAGAAGTTAAACACCAAGGAATTCTGTACTTGGAGCAAGGAAAATTTTGGCAATGTTACAGATCGCATTCAGGAGTTGTACAAGGAAATGGAGGGGGTGGGAACATGCTGATCCCATCCAAAACAGGGACAAGATTTTAGAGGCAAAGAGGGAACTAGATGAGGTTCTGTACCGCGAAGAAATGATGTGGCTCCAACAAACCCGTATTACATGGCGAGCTCTTTTACGGTGCCCAATACTACTCCTTAGTAGTATATAGTATAGAGAAAGGATAATTTGGTAATTTCTTGTGGTTGATAAATTTTTTTCCAAACCTTCCGTCGTGGGTTCGAACGCTCGTCTCTACGCTGCCAGTATCGTTGTTTTTTTTTGCCGGTTTTTTCCTACTGAAGTTTTCCCACGGAGAGAAAAGTATCGGTGTTTTTTTTTCTCCCAGTAACTTCCTACGGAGAGAAATCGTCCCGCCGCCGTTGTCGTCCTCTCGTTCCTCCTCCTCCCATCCGCCTTGTGCCGTCGCCGTGAATCCCCTGGCCGGACGCTGCACCAACAAGGCCCTCCTCCGTATCCATCCCTCGACAACACACCCTTCTTCGTTTCCATCCCTCGACGACACGCCGCACCAGGACGGAACCGTTGCTGCTCGTGGCCATTCGCGCACCAGGGCGCCGCCTCCCCGGCGAATCAGCGCTGGTCGTGCGCAGTCGCCGCACCAGGGCGCGGCCTCTCCGGCGGATCCATTGCTGCTCATGGACATTCGCCCACCAGGGCGCCGCCTCCCCGGCGGATCAGCGCTGGTCGTGCGTCGCCGCGCCAGGGCGCGGCCTCTCCGGTGGATCCGTGTTGCTTGTGCGCAGTCGCCGTCCGGCGGATCCGTGCTGCTCGTGCCCATTCGCCGCACCAGCGCGCTGCCTCCCCGGATCGCCTCCAGTACGGACTCTGCGCCCCAGCAGGTGCCCCTCCTCGTTTGCCCCGTGGTGATCCACATGCGTCTCCTCAATTTGAACATGTAATTTTGTTTGCTTTCCCCAATTGAATCGATTCTTGCTTAGGTAGGTTATTCTTGTTCACGTTTATTGGACCATTAAATTAATCCATAACTTCATGTTAGATTTCAGTAGGTAATTTTGATACCTGTGCAATTTGTAAAGCAGTTTTTCTTTCTGCTTATTGTCATCAGTCAATGTTTTTTTTGTGTTGTGTTGCATTAAGCGACATGTGATTATCACAGTTCACTCAAAGTACATGAATCATTCAGTTAATCACAAGTAGTTGGGTCTGTCTGGTTGATTGAACTCAATGTATATTGAACATTCCCATTTTTGTTGATGAACTGTTAAAAGGAATCATGAATTTAGTACAAACAAGTTGTGCGTGTGTCGTAAATTTGACGTTTAGATTTTTATGTGAGCGTAAGGCATTTATCTGAAAATAGATGTGATCCTTTGGAGTTATTGTTACTTGCAGGTAAGCGTAATGGAGGCAAAAGGGTACGTGAGCCTGGAGGAGCTTAAAGAATATAACAGCGTTGTAAATCAGACTTTCACAAGGGAGCACGATTTCTATGAGTTTTACAATAAGTATGCATACAATAAAGAGTTCAGTGTTAGAAAGGACAATGTGAGGTACAAGCCAGGCACCAAGGAGGTGATATGGAGAAGATTTGTGTGCTCATGTGAAGGGTACAGATCGTTGGAGAATTTTGAAAGGAGGGATCAAAAAAGACAGCCACGAGCTCTGACCCGATGTGGTTGTACAGCTAGGCTCGATGTGGAGAGGAATGAAACGAGTGGCATATGGTATGTGAAGGGTTTTGTGGATGTCCATACACATGCCCTTGCAAAACCGGAGCATGCTTTTGTTTTGCGGTCCCATCGAGGGCTTAATGATCCTCAGAAAGCAGAGGCAATTGAGCTGGGGCTAGGTGGGCTTCGTCCATTCCAGATCATGGACGTGATGGAGGCAAACCACGGTGGTGCAGGGGAGACCAGATTTCTTTCACAAGACCTGTATAATTTCTTTTCGAGGCACAAGAAGGAAAAGGTTGAAGGAAACGATGTTGTATGTATGTTGAATCATATGCATCACATGGAAGAGAAAGATCCAGAGTTCTTTTATAAATATAGTTTGGATGCACAAGGTAGACTGAAGAACCTATTCTGGTCGGATGGACAATCGCAGATAGACTATGGAGTTTTTGGAGATGTCGTTGTATTTGATAGCACGTACCGCGTCAACTGGTACAATCTTCCATTTGTCCCTTTTATTGGAGTTAACCATCATCGAAGCACAGTTGTCTTTGGTTGTGGTATCTTGTCGGATGAGACTATTCCGTCTTACGTGTGGCTTTTGGAGGCGTTACTGGAGGCGATGCACCAGAAGCATCCAAAATCCTTAATCACAGATGGGGACGCTGCAATGGCGAGAGCTATTGAGATTGTTATGCTACGTGGGCCGATGGCTACGTGGGCCATTGCAGCGGTCCACGAACAGAAACACGGAAGGTAGGGCTCGACGCATCGTGGCTGGACTGAAACAGAAACACAAAAATATAGCCAATCGTAACAGACATGATATCAACCTTCCATAGATAGAACACAGCGCCGCCGCTTGGAATACGGCAAAAACTAATCTCAATCTCGGCCTTCTCATTCCTCGCTGCCTTCTTGTTCCTGAAGTCGTTGCCTTCTCGTACTCGCAGCCTTCTCGTCACCATGACCGGTGCAGCATCCTCAGATGGATCAAAATCTTCAATGGCGCCTATGGGTTCAACTCCTGTTGCATTGAGATCAAGTCAAGAGCAGGAGAATACGCCACGTCGTTTTTCTCCAATAACACCTGTGGCCTTAAATGATGTAAGTGTCATGTACTGATTCATGCCTGCAAAAAAGGAGTAGGGGATCATATCAGTTTTCATTTTTTTATGTAATGTGCAGAACAAGTTCGGACAAGAGCGAGATGAGCAAACTCCTCCCCCATATAACCCATCTGTAGAATTGGTTGGTGGCCCAGAATGCTTCAGAGAATATGATCGTGAGGACCCTATAATCAGTGTTGCTGCAAACCCTTTCATGTATCCACCAAAGATTGAAGACATGCCAGTAAGTTTGTCAATTAGTTTTTGTCCCATTCATTAATGTGATACATTAAGATGTAATGCATTTTTGACATTGTAGGTTTCTAAGGCCTTTGGTGAGATATTGTTTCAATTGCATGAAGTACATGGAGCTTTGGACAGGAAATAGATTATCTACCTACTTCACGCAGGTAGTGAGCACTATTCAAATATCTTGAACAATTCTACGCCCTATTTTATATTAAAGTTAACACCAATTCCTAATGCCATTGTACAGAAGGACATGACTAATTTCCGGACCAAACTAGGCGTCACATTGGTTGACTATCACTGGAACCAAGAGAAAGGCAGTCCAGGCTACAAATCCAGCAAGGATGCGGAGAACTACACGCCCAAAGACAAGTTTGATTAGCTTAAAAATAATGTAATGGCACAAGTTTGTTACGTCTTTTTCATATGATAAAATAGACTGACAAAGGAGTGAGCTGAGAGTGGTTAGTACCATCTGATTCCTCTCATCAGTGTCTGGATCTGTTGATGTGTCAGTCATAGGACTATCAGCCATAGCTGACTCTCCCCAGCTATCAATGTTACCAGTTGGTAACACCACCAGATTTGGTTGTGCTCCTGTTTGCAGTTCTAGTGACTGAGGTACTATTCTTGCTGCAATTGTTGTTAATTGTGTGAGTATTTGGCTTCACATTAAACAAGGTACCTAGAAATATGAAAATAGTAAAGGAAAATCAGTGAAACTATGGGCAATCGAACGAAAAGCTGATAGTTCATGAACTGTGCTTTAGGCGGATACAGATTGTAATGCCAGTTTTTATAGCTTACAGGTAGACATGGTAAACAGCAATGATATCTTTGGTAATTATTGTAATGAATGATACTAACAAATGAGTGATGAAGTGCAACTAGGTATCATATTCAACAAATGGAAGGCCAGATTCATAATATATATATTCCCAAAGCAGAGAAAAATGCACATTATGCATAATTGAACTTCCTATACCAATAAAAGAAGGGTTTTTTTGTTCGGCGCCATTACAATTCTCGAAGTTCTGAGATATGCCATTACAATTCGTGTATTTTGAACCTTGCCATTATAATTCGAACTTTCTCCGAGCCACGCCATTTTCTACTTATGCCGCGGGACAGGGCCCACCTGCAGGCGTCCGTCGACGATACGCCTTTGCGTATGGACGCCGGTGCCCCTCCGCCCGCGTCAAGAGACGCCGCGCCCGGCGTGGCCCACCCCTCACTCTCACTCTCACTCTGTCTTTCTTCCTCCTCCAGACGGCGGCGGCGGCGGCCAACCCTAACCCTAGGCGACCGGAGCCATCCCCGTGGCCTCGTCCCCGGTGTGGTCAGAGCCGCCTCCCAGGTGAGGTCCGCGCACGGGGCCTGGAGCGATGACGTCGAAGTGGACGGGCAGCCCGATGAAGTCCACGGGCTCAAGCGCAATGGCGAGCGGCAGCAGGGAGTGCCCCCATTGCCGGGTTCCTTTGGTGCGGATCCAGAGCCATCAGAAGGATACATTTGGGCAGTGGTACATCAAGTGCCCGTTGAACATCAAGGTTAGGGTTTCACTCTTGATTGGTAGACTCTGTCTCCTAGTTGCTCTGAATGTCGAATTGGATGCAGGGTGATCCAACTACCTGTGGCTTTATCCGCTCTGAGGATGAGTATGAGGCCTTGGAAGCACATCAAAGGCGGGGCGAAGCTGCAGGGGTGCAGCTAAGGGCTGAACCTGTGACTACCTGTTGCGCCCAATTGAAGGAAGAATTGGAAGAGGTGAAGCAAAAGCTTGATAGTGTTGCAGCTGCTGTTTGGAAGCACATGGTTGAATTACCCAAGTCTGAACAAGAGCCTAGGAAGTTGCAGATTGTGGTGGATTCTTCAGTTGTAGTACCTCTGTTAGTAGGCCTGTTAGGTGTGATTATTGGTGGTGTCTCTGTTGCTGTTATGTGGAAGTGAGAGCATAGTTCAAGTTTGGGTGTATGTTGTTGCTCTGTTGGTTAGCTAATGAACTGGAAGTTTGATTTGTGACAAAGTTTGACATGTGCCATTTTGTTATGAATTGACATGTGCCATATGTGCCATATTCTGTCCCTATTCTGTTTGACATGTGCCATATAGGCCATCAGTAACATTATTCAATAGAAATGTGACAGAAATTGACACAAGTTGCAGCACACATTATTCAACAGAAATATGACAGAAATTGACACAAGTTGCAGCACACATTATTCAACAGAAATTCAACAGAAATTGACACAAGTTGCAGCACACATTATTCAACAGAAATTCAACAGACCACATGATTCAACAGAAATTATCATCAAGGAAACTGTCATCACATTGTTCACAAGTTGCATCACATTGTTCACAGAGATATCCCAGAATACATAGGCATCACATTGTTTAACAAAGTTGCATCACACCCCATTGTTCACAGAATACCACAAGCCACAAGTTCTAAACCTATTACACACAGGCAGATCATGAGTATGAAAACACCAGCTTCTTGATGCTACTGACAACAGTAGTCGGTGGGTTAGCTTTGGCCTTCTTCTGCTTCTTCTTCATTGGCGTCTTCTTCTTCTTCTTTGAGGCTCCCTTCTTCTGAACTTTCTTCTTCTTGGGTTGGGAGGGACCAGCTTCATCTGTTGGATGCCCCTTCCTACAATGGGAAGGAAAGATTAGATAATGTCAAGTAGAGAGGGTGATATTGTGTTCAAAATGGTACCTTTTGCTTGGCTTGTTCCTAGGAGGAGCTCTCTCACCATCTTCTCCAACCTCTCCCATTTTGCAAGTTTTTTCAAAGTGCCCAAACTCTCGACACCTTTTGCATCTAACCTTCTTCTTTGCTGCCTTTTTCTCTATGAATCCTCTAATCCTTTGCACCTTGGGTCTTCCTGCTCCTCTCCGCAACAATGGTGGAAGCACCTTGAATCCAAGGTCCACCTCTGGCCATTGTGACCTATCTGGCAAAGGCTCAATTCTGCTCTCATAGGCTGCCTTGAACTTAGCCACAGAGTAGTACTCATGGACATAATCTTCTATTTTTAACCCTCTATTGGACACAATCCATGCCAAAGCATGTTTGCAAGGCTTCCCTGTCACCTGCCACTCTCTGCATGAGCATTTCTTGTTGTGGATGTCTACTGTGTGCCTCTTCTGATTGTTCCAGTCATCCAAGATGGTAACTTCTGCAATGTCAACATCACTAATTGCTACTTTCACCACTTTTAGGTTGTTGCTGATCAAGTTCAGGTCCTTCATCACATTGGGGAGTATCCTATCTTCCCATTGATTAGCCAACATCTTTCTGGTGTACCTCTTCTCCATTATGAGCTCCCTAATTCTGTCAACTAACTCATGAATTAGCTGACCTTTGAACTTCTTGATCTGAGCATTGAAGCTCTCTGAGACATTATTTGTCAGGTAATCACACTTTGAATTCTCAGAGAAGCCACATCTGTACCAGATCCTACTGTGGTTCTGATCAAGGTACTCAATTGTACTGGCATCAAACTCAAATATCTTCTTCATGTGCCATTGAAACATGCCTTCTGTGTAGCTTCTAGCTGCAGGGTACAGGTGATCAGTGAACACCTCACCAGAATAGTGCTTCATGAAGTTCTGGTACAAATGCCTCATGCATTCTCTGTTCTCAGCTTGTGGGAAGACAACCCCAACTGCTTTCTCAAGACCTTTGCATGCATCTGAGCTTATAACTAAGTTTGGAACATCTCCAATGACCTTGTGGAGCTGCTCCATAAACCAAACCCAGTTATCTTCTGTTTCTGAGTCAAAAATGGCATATGCTATGTGATACATCCAATTGTGGCCATCTACACCTGTTGCTGAAGCTAACTGACCACTATATTTACCATGTAATTTTGATGCATCCACACCAACAAAAGGTCTACATCCAGCTTTGAATCCATCTATACAAGGCCTAAGAGCAACAAAAATCCTTTGGAACCTATGTTTGCCATCTATCTCCTCTAGCTCTATCTGAATTAAGCTACTAGGTGACACTTTTTCAATCTGGCAGCCCAGTTAAACAACATCTGAAAACTCTCCTCATATTTACCATGAATCTGATCCAATGCTACCTTCATACCTGACCAAGCCTTGGAGTACTTCAACTTGATGCCATAGTCTGTCTCCAACTTGTCCTTGCAGTCAGATGCACCTTTTGTTGGATTCTTCTTCAGCCAATCTCCCAATCTATCTGCACACCAACCTTGAGTGGCCATCTTTCCTTCTCTCAGTTTGGTGGTTGGACAATTGTGGTCAGCAACAAGTGTTTTGATCTACAAAGACAGAAAACAAATGAAAACAAGTGAAATACATGATGCCATTGTACAAAGAGATAAAACAAGTGAAATGCAACTGAAAACTGACATAATTACCTCTATTGTCTTGTCATCCCAAATCCTAGAAGCATGTATACGCCAAGGACACCCCTCTGCCTTGCAATGGGCTATGAATCTTGTCTTGTCAGTTTTCAGTTTAGCAAACTCAAAGCCTTTCTTCACTGCATAATGCCTAATTGCCTTCCTGAATGAAACAATATCAGGAAACTGGCCTCCCTTGATGATCTTGGGGTTTTCTGGATCATGAATCACATGGACCTCCTGTGGATCAGCATCATCAATCTCTGCCTCAAGCTCAACACCCACAACACCCACATTGTTAGCAGCACCAGCACCAGCACCAGCTCCGGCATTGTTACCAGCACCAGCACCAGCTCCGGCATTGTTAGCAGCACCACCAGCAGTGTTAGTGTGTTGAGGGGGAGGTACTGGCATGTACATTCCCTCATCATCAACACCCACATACTCCTCGTCGTTATCAAACATGTCCGGCTCCCTGTCAGGCTCTAGTTCAGGCTCTGAAGGATACTCAGAAGGGATAGGTTGCTCAGGATGGGGACTGTCATTCTCAGGCTGAGGCCCTTGATGGTCAGGCTGGGGACTGTCATTCTCAGGCTGAGGCCCTTGATGGTCAGGCTGGGGACTGTCAAGCGGAGGCTGGGGACTGTCACGCTGAGGCTGGGGACTGTCATGCCTAATGCATTCTTCGGGATCAGGTGGAATCACATCTAGAGGCTCTAGGCAAGCAAACTCATCAAGTTCTGCAATTTTACTGTCAAATATGCCTACAACAACTTCGCAATGCATCTGCTCCTTATACATCTCAAACACGTAGCGCATCTGAAGGTCATTCGTTAGTATGACGTCTTCACACAACCTTTGGTCAAAGAACCACACACAGGGACTCTGGCTTGGGGGACCATTTCAACTCATTGCTCAAGCTCTGCATCAGCAAATCAAACGAGAACGACCCTACTTCCACATCCCACTTAATCACCCTACCCTTAATGTACGATTTCCTACCATTACTGTCTGTTCTCAAGAAACCTTCAACTTTAATCTCCAACGAGAAAAATCGAACCCTACCAGTAAACAAGCATCGATGATAATGCCACACTCAATCAAGGTGGCAGATCAAGGTTAGGGTTTCCAAGGTTGCAGATCCATACCTTTCGTCGCCGTGCTCCATCTCCGCGGCATCCGCCCTCTCGGCCCTTCCCTCGCCGTGCTCCATCTCCGCGGGATCCGCCATTGCGGTCAACGCAACAGCATCTCCAGGCCCCGGGGGCGGACCACACCTGGGAGGCGGCGGGGATGGGTTAGGGTTGCGCTGCCGCCGCCGCCGACGCCGTCTGGAGGGGGAAGGAAGACAGAGTGAGAGTGAGAGGGGGTTAGGGTTAGGGTTGACGCGGGCGGAGGGGCACCGACCTGGGAGGCAGCTCCGGTCGCCTAGGGTTAGGGTTGCCCGCCGCCGCCGCCGCCGTCTGGAGGAGGAAGAAAGACAGAGTGAGAGTGAGAGTGAGGGGTGGGCCACGCCGGGCGCGGCGTCTCTTGACGCGGGCGGAGGGGCACCGGCGTCCATACGCAAAGGCATATCGTCGACGGACGCCTGCAGGTGGGCCCTGTCCCGCGGCATACATAGAAAATGGCGTGGCTCGGAGAAAGTTCGAATTATAATGGCAAGGTTCAAAATACACGAATTGTAATGGCATATCTCAGAACTTCGAGAATTGTAATGGCGTCGAACAAAAAAACCCAAAGAAGAACATATACAAGAAATAATGTTGCATGCTGATCATATCTGTGTGTCTGGAAAAAACAGTGTTCACCAAAATATGATTCTGCACATGAAAACACTAGGTGTTCTTTTTAAA
>CM014271.1:38452808-38465399 GCA_004135705.1 Alloteropsis semialata
TGTGCAGGAGCCCCGAACCGAGCCTTCCCTCTTCTCCGTTTCCTCTTGCCCCGCGCCATGGCGCTCGCCGCCGACCACCGCGCTCCGGCGCCCGAAACCTTGCCCCCGCCCTTGTTTTCCCTGTTCGCGACCGACGCTCTTGACCCTTGAGCTTTGGAACACACTTGGCCACAGGCAGGAGGCCTGCGCCGCCACGACGCGCGACCGCGCCAGGAGGGCGCCGCCGTCGAGAACGCCGCCGCGTTCGCGCTCTGGCGCGCCGCGGAGAGCCACACGCTGGATCACATGTTCAACTGGCCGCACGAACCACACCGGATCTCGCCTCACCTCTTTGCCTCACTGACTTGCGGGCCCAAGCGCCGGAGACACCGCCATGTGGGCCCGTACCGTCAGTCGTCCCCATCTCCACCAGCTCTCCACAGCAATCTGGCCATGGGCCGGCCCACCAAAGAAGTTCGCAAAACCCCCTCCAACTCTTAGTCCCACAACCCGAACCGGCCCAAGTAAAGCCCATCTACCCGGCCTTTATCCATTTCCCAATCTGACAGCCCGACCCCACCTGTCATTCACTACCTCTCACTGACAAATTGGCCCCACCTGTCATCCACTCCGACCCGCTGACATGTGGACCACGCTGACCGTTGACCGGTCAACACTGACGTCATCATGACGTCAGCAGTGGCCGACCCCACTGATGACGTCATGCTGATCAGCATGCCACGTGGCGCATTCTGGAGCTGACACGTGTCGCTTCCTGGTGCTGCCACGTGTCGGTGCCTTTTCTTTTTCTTTTTCAGAATTTCAGAAATAGGATTTATCTAAGAAAATTCATAATTAATTCATCCTAGCTCAGAAAATTATGAAACCAGTTTCTATAATTTTCTAAAATCATGATCTACGTGTTAGAACAGGAGTTGAGTGCTTTTGGCTCTTCTTGCTTCTCTTTTTGGAGTTTATTTGAATATAGGTTCCGATGTATTTCTTTTCTCGTGATTAGGATCAGCTGAGGAAGAGCAAGGAGGAGACAGCTACTACTACCACCACTCCGAAGAACAAACTGAAGAGGACTTCTACCAGACGCAAGGTTCACGCCCATCCGCTTTGAATCCTATTTAGGCATTGCAACTAGTATGCTAGCGCTTTACTTTAATTGCATGATGATGATTATGACCTATTGCATAGCCTTGTTTAATTACCGTAATCCTTGATAAACCTGCTTTACTTTAATGCGATGCTTGCATGTGTTATGGGATGGTTGTGATAGGATTCTTGGCGTGTGTGGGGCAAAAACCCGGGAAAGGAGTAAGGGGTTTTGGGAACTTTGCGGGGGTGAGCAGATTAACTCGATCTTCGTATCGAGGGCTGGGGTGTGTACTTGGGCACATCCTACGGAGTACCTGTGGCGGGTACATGTTCTTGTGTTACTTGAGGAGTTTGGCGGCAATACCTGTAATGGGTGCGCGATGCGGACCACTGGAGGTGGATACGCTTTTTGACGGTGACGCTCACCCCGGCACCAAAAACCGAGTTGGTTATGACTTTCCTCAGGACTTTCCATGCTCACCACTTACATCTACTGGGGGGTGTTCCAGCCAGCCTAGTTAAGTGCGGTACCCGGACTGTAAGGAGTTAGCGGAAGTGTATGGGGGAACTGGCGGTAGCCTTTTGTCCCCCGAAGGAGGCTCATACCCCGGGACTTGGCCACCGCGGGGGAGGCCATCACAGTTCTCGGACACCGAGTTGCGTCTTCAGTGTATCCTAAGCCGGGAAAAGCAGGAGGGTACCGTTCACTGGCTAGGGTCTGTGCTGTGGGTTGTGTCTCAAGTTGGCGACGGCCGGCTTTGCAGCCCGAGTGGTTCCAGGAGTACAAACTCTGCAGAGTATAATCTATATATATAGCCGCCGTCCGCGGACAAGGGACGATTCCTGTGTGAAACTGTTATTTCCGCCATTGTTTTAGGGATTTCTACCTCCCCTCTAGAGTAGGGCCTGCCTCGGGCAGTTGAGATGCGAAGGGTGGGAGCTTTCGCATCGCCTAGAGAGTGAAGAGTGGAAGATGCTTGGTGACGGGTACCTGGTGCGCCAGGATTGCTCGTAGGTGTTGTGAGAATGGTTTTGGGATGAAGTGTTGCTTGCATAGGATTAACCTTAAGCCTATCCTTGATATTCTTATACTAGAATTAGGCCACTTAAAGCTTGCATTACGGATGGTGACGTGAAACTGTTCCATTCCTTGGGAACAGCTTATGATGAAACAGGTTATGAAAGCGAGTACGATAACAATGCTGATGGATGGTACAATTGAGGTTGCTGCTATGCTCAAGCTGAAGAGCCTGTGGGGATGACCGCCAAGACAGAAGACTAGCTACCGCTTCGCTTAGTATTTCATTTTGTCGCATTTAGCCCAAGGGGCTTGTAATAAACATACTTCCAGAGTTATCCACTATTGTAAGACTTCTATGTAATGTTTAAATGCTTAAATTCGAAGTATGGATGTGATATTCCGCTGAAATGAGTTCTGTACGTGTTAGCTGTTGATTCTGGGACTAACACTATGGTACAAAGATTCGGATTCTTAGAAATAAGAATCCGGGTCGTTTCAGAAGTTGGGCTTTCAAAGTGTATGAGTGCAGTGGGTCATGGCTTGCGTGACGTTTGTGCTCTACTCGGTTCACTTCAATGGTGCCACATCGGTGCCTTTTACTCCTTCCCGTGGTTTACGCCAAGGTGATCCTATTTCGCCGTATCTCTTCTTAACAGTTGCACAACTCTTCTGTGGATTTTTTTTAAAAGGCGGAGATCAAAATGGCTGCAATATCATAGCGTGCTCTGGCGGAGTAGGAGTACAAACTTGTGATTGCAAATAGTAATGCATAAATCGCTACGGCACTAAGAGTACCAGCAGACAAAAACGAACACACCATGATCAGCCGTATATGATTGCAACGTAGTTTAGACATCTTCTTTCCGTGGATATGGAGAGGCTGCCATCAGGATTACGACAGATGCCAAGTTATGTTGTTTTCTTTGTTAAAATAAAGAAAATGGTGGATCCCAGTAAGGTGGGTGCGTGCATGCATGCATGCATGCATGATCAACAAACTCAGTTGCTGACACGCCATGGGCAGGCTTCTTTTGGTACCTCTATTGGAATATCGGAATGGCCTATAAAAAAAATCACCCCAACCGAAAGCAGTTCCTTGGAACTAAATTAGGCATGTCGGTCTTTTTAATCCGACAAACATCATAGTTTAATTTAACACTGTCAGCTAATAGTACTGTTACAGATTTAGATCTGCTGGCAACCCTAAAACTTATTCTCTGAAATGCAAGCTTGTCAGGAAATGCTGGCTGGCTATGGGGCTGGAACATATCCGCAATGATCTGGTTGCGAAAGGTTCAGCTCGGGAGGTGGTGGATCATATTCTGACACTGAAAGAAGAACAGAAACTCTCAACCATTAACTTATTGTGGTCGTGGTGGGAGGCAAGAAACAAAGCAAATGCTGGTGATACTATGCCTTCAGTGGAAGATGTTGCTTATAGAGCGAATGAGGTGGTCAGAAGCTGTATGGGTTTATGCCACAAGGAGCTGAGGGGTCAAGGGAGGGGAACCTGGGATACTTGCTCTTGGCTGCCTCCCCCACCAGATGTTCTCAAGATCAATACGGATGGATCCTTTAGGGAGTTTGAGAAGGATGGAGCCTGGGGCTTTGTGATCAGGGACAGTGAGGGCCATGGGGTGCTGGCGGGCTCTGGACGGCTGTTAGGTTGCAATGATGCTCTGACTGCCGAGGGAGAGGCGTGTCTTGCATGCTCTGGTGGGTGCAAGGCGTACAGGATATCTCATGTGATGATTGAGACTGATTCCACAAGCTTAGCAAACGCAATTCAGTCTAACCGTTTCGACCAAGCAACAGGAGGTGTCATCTTCAGAGAAATCCGTGAGCTCATTGCGCAAGACTTCGTTTTGTTGGGTGTGTCTTCTATTCCTCGTTCATGTAATCGTTGTGCACACGAACTTGCTCGTTCTGGTTTAGTTCGGGACCCGGATCATCCATGTGTTTGGAGTGATCCCCTCCCAAGTTTTGTAAGTACTTTGTAAGCCATGATCTTCCCGATTAGGCTGGTTAATAAAGCAAGCTGGGTGATAAAAAAAAACTTATTCTCTGCGTGCGTGTTTTTGTTCGCTTCCTGGCTTCACGTGTATCTCGGGTTTTCGGGAGCTTCCTGCCTTCACATGTATCTCGGGCTTTCGGGAGCTTCCTGCCTTCCAAAAGCAGGCCCAAGAAACTGGTTGTTTGTTTGGGTGCTTCTGGCTTCTGAGGTCACAAAGTTTCCTAGAAGTCTAAACAATTAAGGCCTCCTCAGCTAGTCGGGGTGACAAGATTCCACTGAGGTAGTTGTACAGCATTAATGAGTGACTTCATATTATCAAGAGCTATAGGATTAGAGGCATTGGAGCCGGGGCTAACCCAAACAAAATTGGGGGCATATGCCCCCACTGAGATTCTAGATTATGATGAAATTGGGCTCTATTTTGAGAAGCTACCAAAAGTTCATGCATTATTAGGCCCTCACTCATTTGTAGGCAGGTGTTGGTTGTCCATTTTCATGACCACTGGGGAGGGAGGTCAGCCCCAGAAAGAAATCATAAGTTATCGCGGTGAACCTATTGCCACTCACTGTATGATATATCCCCGACAGCCCAGCACTGTAGGAAATAGTAGGCAAACTGTCGGACAATATAATTCCCAATAGCTAGCTGTCAGGCATTACCATTCAGAGTTGCTGTGTCGGACATGATGATATGTCACCGGCAGCCATGTTGCTGATTATTTGCTCTGACAGTGGCAGCTGTTGGAGAAACGTTGTGTCAAATCGACTAAGAAAGTGTCAGTACTTTTTTATACCACAACTGCACTATCGGGAAAATGTTCCATCACATCCAACAGCCCTGCCACAGATAGGATTGTATAAAGACATGTGTATGGCACATGCATCGGACGTATTTGATTCCGGTATTTTTTGCATATCTATGGGTCCGTTTAAATCCGATAAAAAACTTTGCGAAATTTACTGTAGTAATTTTAAACCGAAGATTAGGAGGACTAAATATGAACTAATTATAAAACTAATTACATGGATAGACGGAAAATCGCGAGACGAATCTATTAATCCTAATTAATTTATCATTAGAGATTATTTACTGTAGCACAACATTATCTAATTATGGCCTAATTAGGCTTAATAGATTCGTCTCACAATTTCACCCGGGGTTATGAAATGGGTTTTGTCAGTTATCCACATTTAATTACTCCTAATTAGTATCCGAACATTCGAATTTACTGTAGCAATGAAAAAGTTTGAGGATTTAAACACCCCCTATATGTTACTTACATCCAAAATATAGAAACAGATAACATATATATTAATACGTAAAAAATATTCATCAATGGTTATTACTAGTTTATTTACAGATAACATATATATTAAACCGATGAGACTGTGTGCCAAGACTACGTGCGCCGCGCGCGCACATCCAGCTCCTTGCAATTTCTAGCGTCGATTGGGAGTTTGGGATTCGATTCTAGCTCCGGCCGGACAAGAGAAGGCTTGATGGGTTGCCGCCAACGAGCAAATGTTGATTGATCTGCGGCGTGTGCAAGTTAGGCAATACATATGCTTGGCGTCTGGGCCAGACGTGCGAGGCGGTTAACAGGGATAAAATGATCGTGGGTCTCGAGCTGGTAGATTGCTGAATTCTCATGAGGCACCGTCCAAGTTCCAACGCAACAATTGCAAGATGGCTGTCAGATATCCAATTAAATTTTAATCGATGGAATTAGTAAGAAACAACCAAGAAGGCTGCAGCGTATTATTTGACCAATTGAATAATACGGTTTACTTTAATACGTACAATCGATACACTGTTTTGTGCTTTAACCAATGTCTAAAGCTCGCATTTAGATTAGGTATAGGTACTACTGACTTCATATTATAGCAAAAGATCTTGATGAATTACAGTGCAGAGATTACGATCTTAAATTCGATTATATCGACTAAGATCATATAAAAGTATTCTTATATTGCCGAACTAATTTTTTTTTCCTTTAGTTAAGTAGAACACATGTCTAGATACTTCACTCTAACCAGGATAACTCTTGCGACAGCCCTGTATTGAATCTCTGTATCGGGTTGATTTTTTACGTGCCTAGTGCTGTAGCCCGCTATATACGACAGTGCTTTAGGATATAAGATAGTTCTCTACAGCAGTGCTGTCTGCAACTCGTTTCCGAACAAGCCTGTCATGCATCCTTTTAATTAACGCATCATTGCTCTTGGAGATTGCTCTGGCTGTTGGGCAAAATCGCAGACGGTGTAGGGGGGCCATCTCGGCCAGCGACAGAACTTGTTTGCACTGAGCTCTAGAGACTCAAATGCGGTAAAGAAGGACAGAGGGGAAAAAGAGGTCAATGTTGCACTTGTCCAAACTATCGCAAGTGATGCTGACAAAAGAAGTCGTCATAGACATTGCCACCGTGAACCTAGGATGGTGACGACTAGATAATATTTTTGTGAAGTTTGTTATCAAAGAGACAAGCATATCATAGCTGAGGATAGGGGGCAAAGCCGCCCCCACCTCCCTCCCCCCACCCACCCCGCCGCCACCACCCCAACACACCCTCCCCCTCCCAACCCACATAATTATTAACCTAATTAGCTCTTTGGAGAGGTTTTAATATTTTCAATTGACATTGGGTGAGGCAACTACAATGTTTAACATGTTAGTATCATAATGATAATGTTGAATACATTATCGTAAAAGAATGTGACATGCATTGTCAGCGTACCTAGTGTGGTGGATGGATAGGTGGCATGCATGCCGTGCAGTGGTAATTTGGTCCTATGCTAAAGCGTTGATGGATGGTTCATTGGTTTGATTGGTTCTTCAGTGATATCGGTTTTTATAAACTCAAAACCATAATAAACCAAACAAATTAAAATATATACTAAACCAAATATGATAAAAGAATTAGGAAAATCGGTTACTTCGATTCAATTCAATTTTGGTGTTCAAGATCCTTTTGCCACCCCTGCCCATGGCAACATGAGTATATTTACTAGTATGAATATAATCTATGATTAAAATCTTATTTTATTACCAGAACAGTTCTAGTAATTCTAATTTGTTTGGTTTGTGATAGTGCAGAGCTGCATTCCGTTATAGTTTTGGAACTTCTATTTCAACCGTCTCGACCACTTGATCATTATCGATATTAGGATTTTCAGCGGAAACAACAACTTATACTAGCTATATAAAGAGTCCTTATCCTCTTCATCTTAGCTAAAACAATCAGCTATAGCTCAAAGATTAAAAAAAAACGTCATGCAATTTGAGACAAAAAGAAGGGAGCAGCTAGTTGATTATTTAGTCTAGCCACAAAATAAATCAATCGGTCATGGACCAGTGAATTAATATTGGTGTACTGTGATTTTGAGAATCTTGAGTGAGCTCATATAAATTAATCAGCAAAATAATTAGAAAGTCACTGTGGTGTTGCAGGAGCATAGGGGGGCCAGGCCCCTGCCCGCCCCCCACTGGCTCCGCCCCTGGGAGTACTCTCTCAGTTCTTAAATATATTGGTGGGTTTTAGCACCGGTTGGTGTTACCAGCTTGGACTAAAAGTCCTCTATTGGTGTATTCAAAAGGAAAACATCTTTTATGTAAGCTAAATTTGCTAGGTAGGTGTGAACACACGCGACGCGAGAGGTTCCGGTTTTGAATACTACGCACCGCACATGCACATTTTCATATGAAAAACCACGTGAGCTGTGACTTGATGACACATTTACTGGGAGTAAAAATCACATTTTCCCGACTGAGATTACATTTCTTTCACCACTAGTGGGAGTAAATAACACATAAAAAGTGTACAACTCTACCGTAGCTTTTTCATGTATTTTCCTAGAGAACTTATGTAGAACCTAGAGGATCATTTCTGTAGGAACATCAACTAAAGGCTTAAACTTGTGAACTGTCAGTAATGTAGTTGCCAATGTGGTGAGCGACTTAATATTGGCAAGAACTACAGGAAATACACCGGCAATGAACAAATTCGAGATAGAGGCAGACCTAACAAGACCTAGTGGGGCATCCTAGTGGGGGAATATGAAGCGCCCCTGCCTAAGCAGAGACTAAATGTGATATAAATTATCAGTCCCAGGAGGCTGATAACATCTAGAGAACATAAATCTAGATTCATGACTAGGCCTCGAGCACGCTAAGGGAGGACATAAAGAGGGTGAACATCATGAACAATCCCTTATCAACGAGATTAATTCTAGTGATCCATCCTGCCATCGCAAGTGATGCTGACAAAAGTGTTATTGTTGCAGATGTCATCACAGTGGATGGGATGGTGAAAGGCTGGATAGTAGTTTGGTGAAGTATATGATAATCTCCACACCTAATCAGATTCAATTGTTGTTTTGGCAGCAACTATGGAAGTTTAGGATGTCGCAGTACTAACGAGTATTAGGGGAAAGTATCATTTACTTCTAATAACGGACCTGTGGTTATAGATATCTCTATTATCAGCTGCATAGCAACTTCAATGACGTAATTGGAGTTTTTCCGCCTTGTTGCCAACCTCGTGTTAGGAACCAAATGATCAAGGAAGCAATCATATCATAGATAAGGATAGGGGGCAAAAGCCCTCCTCCCCCCACCTCCCTTTTAACTCCTCATTTTTTTATGTAATCAACATTTTTTGGAGAGATTTTCGCATATTTGCAATTGAGATAGTGTGAGAAAACTAGAAGATGTACAATATTAATACCATAACGGTAACGATAGATACATTATCTCAAAAGAATAAAAAATGTGTCGTATATCATCTACTTCGTTGGCTTGCGAGCATGAGTGCCTAGCATATCTAGTGCCCAATGGATGCCCCAAAAGAAGGGAGAACGTATTCCGCATCAAAAAGTGATATGATGATATGACTGACAGTTAGTCAATAAACTAAAAGTGTAAGCGTAAATCAGTCACTTAGGTTTCTTGTGATGGAACTGATTCATCTGGGTTTGAGTCTTCGACTCGACACAAATGCTTCTATTTATTTTATTTATTCTTATAATTAACTGGTTCCATCAAAGGAATACTTCTGCTCCTATTTATTCTTATAATTAACTGATTCATCTGGGTTTGAGTCTTCGACTCGACACAAATGCTCCTATTTATTCTTATAATTAACTGTTCTAATAAACATGTACTTCTGCTCCCTTTTCTACAAAGGAATACTCCCTCCGTCCTGAAATATAAGGCATTGTAGGATTTAAAATTTGTCCTCAAATACAAGGCATTCTAAAACTTTTGGACAAGTATTAAAGGAAATAATTTAATTTTTCTTGTCTCTCCACTGCATTCTTACCTTTTCTGTTCCCTTCTCCACTGCTTAATCTAGGGAACAACTTTAATTACGGTTGCTAAACGAGAAGATCTTGAAGGGTACATACTCCCTCCGTTCCAAATTTTAAGTCAATCCCGCTTTCTTGGAAAGTCAAACAATCTCAAGTTTGACCAAGTTTTTACAATAAAGTATAAACTTTTATCATATCAAATAAACACCATTAGATTCTTCACTACATATATTTTCATAGTATATTTGTTTGGTGCCATAAATCTATGCAGTGCTCTCTATAATTTTGGTCAAAACTAAAATGGTTTGACTCTCCAAGAATATTGGAATGACTTACATTTTGGAACGGAGAGAGTATGTCTTTTGATCTATCTCTTAATTTGTCTTAAATTTTCTAGAATACCTTATATTACAGGACAGAGAAAGTATGAACGTAGTGAAAAGAAAAAGGCATTAGATCCAGATCTGCTAAAAACCCTATCCACTCCGTGTTAACCATCCACTTGGCACCAAAGTTTGGCATCCCGTCGACGTGTCTTCTGTTGGCGCTTTAATCGTCTCTGGGCTATGTTTCACAACAAAACGTAAGCAACCGGATCTGATGCATGTCTGAAGCTCTGCTATGCTTGCGTTGCAAGCTGAGCGATTTGCTCGTGCACATGATACGCCCAGTTACCGGAATTTTTCTGTAGTCGCTGCTGGTCAGAAATAGGCGTTCGTATCAAATTTTCTCTTGGAGGCAAAATATTTTTTGTTCCTTTCTTTACACATGAACATCTATATGTACAAGTTCTCAACATCTGACCAGTTACGAGAATGATTATTCCAGACTTCGCTCTGTTGGGAGGGCTCTTTATAATTCCACTTTAGTATTATGATTTGCGATTGTACATAAATGAACACCATGATTGATCGTGTAGTTAATTGGTGTCCATTTTAATTTAAGAATCTTCCATCCGTGGAGATGTTGCCGTCAAGATGATTGTGCCTAGTACTCTACTGGGTGATGTGCTAGGCAACCAGTTGCGGACACAGAACGGGCCCCACCAGCGTGCACTTTTGTTTCCCATAATCCTAGTGTATTCCTATGTTGTGGTCTACTCAAAACCGTCCCATATGAGAGCTGATGCTTTTTCACCTTTTATATAAAATTAAAAAGAATAAAAAAAAACAGGCACTATACCCGTAGCATCCACGCTTGAGCCGGGCAATCGCTGTAGGCAGATGCCGGCGGTACCCAAATCCGACAGGTCAGCAGTGGCGCATCGCGTTCGCCAAGATAACGCCCGATCCGTCCCCTAGACAAAGCGTGGTGGACCTTGCACGGGTCAAACGCGAGATTATTAGAGCAAGGCTAATGATTTAGCCGGCTGAAGGCTATATGTCATTGCCATGTCACATATAGCCAACCATATAGTCAACATATATAGTAGATTGGCTGTAAGACTAGATATTAAATTAGTTGTGTTAAAGATATAGCTATTTAATGCTTGCATGTTTATATGATCTGTTGTGACCTATATATCTGTTGCCATTTCATCAAGCACAAGAACAGAAATAATAGAGTCTAGGAAAGAAGACTAGAACGATGTCTTCCATTGATCAACAATTCAGTGATTAGCAGCCGATTTACATTACTAATCGAGCGCCAAAGGAACCAGCTGCCGCATCAATGTTGTGCTTGTGCGCAGCCCATGCGAACCGAGCACCTAAAGACTGATGCACGAGCCCAGACCGGCTTGAACAACCAAGAGAAAAAGATATGGAGGAAGATGGCAAGATGAAAAAGTGCCAGACGGCAGGGACGGCGCACGGGATCTGGCAAAGGAAGACGAGCCAGGGAAACGCCGGGTATATCGCTCGCTTTGGGCTGGAAGCTGGCGTTGTTACCTCGGTAGATGTGATTCAGCCGGGCGAACGGTGAATCGCCCGCTCTCTTCTCTCTCTTATCTTCTCACTCTTCCATATAGGATTTTGATGACATGGAACCCTTCTCAGCCTGCTGATGTGGGCTTATTATACTTGCTCTTATGTGAAACTTGTTTCCAGAATTCAATAGCAGGAAATCAAGCGCGGATTTCACTTTCAGTTCAAAAACACACACACAAAAAAAATAGAAGAAAAGCAGAGGTGCCTTAATTGTTGCTTGGTTCGTCGTGGCCGTTAATCACGAAAATATGTGCAGCGACTGCGACCAACGGAATGTACAAAAATGCGATTGCGTGCGCAGCGTTTGCAGTCGTCTTGCAGCTCCAACCATTTCAACCTCATACCCTGTTTATTAAGCGGAACGAACTTTTTCGATCGCAAGCGCATAAGTAAGGGCCTGTTTAGTTTGGAGTTGTAAATTTGCGAAAGAAAGTTTTCAATTCTAAATCGAAGATTAGGAGGACTAAACATGATCTAATTATAAAACTAAATACACGGATGGACGGAAAATCGCGAGACGAATCTATTAAGCCTAATTAATCCGTCATTAGAGATTATTTACTGTAGCACGACGTTGTCTAATCATGGCCAAATTAGGCTCATTAGATTCGTCTCGCAAAGTTACCGGGGGTTATGGAATGGGTTTTGTCATTAACACACGTTTAATACTCCATGCATGCAAGATTCCCTTTGATGAATAGTGAAGTTTCAAAGTTTCAGGTGATCTAAACAGGCCCTAAGGCCCTGTTTAATTCAGCAAGATAAGTTTAGGAAATTTACTGTAGCAAAACTAAATCGAAGATTACGAGGGCTAAACATGATCTAATTATAAAACTAATTACATGGATGGACGAAAAATCACGAGACGAATCTATTAAGCCTAATTAATCTATCATTAATTCACGTTTAATACCCTTAATTAGTGTCCTAATATTTGATGAATAGTGATGAATAGGGAAAACTTATGGAGTTAAACATGGCCTAAATCTCTGCAGTGCTGGAGCAGCAGCAGACATAAGGGAGCACCAGGATTAGCTAGTTGTACATGCTGTATGAGGCATCTTCCTTCCGTGGAAGTGGAGGTCGTTGCCGTCAGCGATTCTATGGCCTTGTTTAGTTCGCTCCATTCGATCGAATTCATGCTCTGTTTTACACATTGAATAACGTGCCCTCTCTCTGTTTTTTGATTTTCAATATATTTTTCTACGGTGCATTCGATCGAATTCGCGGGAATTAAA
>CM014271.1:38472276-38501668 GCA_004135705.1 Alloteropsis semialata
CCCCGATTCAGTTTCCCGCTCTTCTTCCTTTTTAGTATATACTCTTTCTTTCTTTTTTCTTTTTAGTATTTATTATTTCATATATATACTATTTGCATAATTCTTTCTTCCTTTCTATCTTTTTAGTATAAATCTTTCTTCCTTTTTATCTTTTTAGTAAATACTATTTAGTATTTATAATTTATCTTTTTAGTATATTTTATTTAGTATTTCAAATTTAACTTGTTAGTGGATTACACGCCATCTTTTTAGTACGTATTATATGACATATATATTATTTAGTATTTTCAATTAATTCCTTTATTATATTTAATATTTGAAATTTAAATCTTTTGTATGTATTGTTTGACCTATCTACATGAAATAACAAAGTATACATCAACTATAATGATCTATGAAATAATGTAAATCTTGATTCATATTTCTATATATATTTTATTTGGTATTAGTAATATATATTAACTCCTTTGATATTAGTAATATATATTAACTCTTTTACTATTCTAGATTCATATTAGTATTTAGTAATATATATTAACTCCTTTACTATTCTAGATTCATATTACTATTTAGTAATATATAATAACTCCTTTACATTACATACCATAAGTACAACATTATGCTTCAACATAAGTACAACATTATGCTTGAACAGCAATAATCAGGGTCCCTGCACGCCATGCTTCTTCATGAGATAGAAAGGATAGTTTATATCGATAATCTCGATGCCTAGGAACCTGTCGACATAATCAAGTGCATATATGTATGCACTATCCTGTGCCTTGTAACGTGAATCCAAGACCTCTTCATAAATTGTGATCTCAGCAGCATTGGCATGACTCAAGGTTATATTAGCTTGGAAACCACCATTAACTCGATAAGCCCCTGGCGTCGTGTGTGCATACCCTAAGTTTCCAAGGACTTGATAAAGGACTGCACGTAGACCAGAACACGCATTCATGAATCCACAGTAGTAGTCATCCTACAATAAGATTAATAAAACATATTGTTACAGATAAAGATAGATAAATTATAATATAATTACACAACTAAAAATAAAACTAACTTACATAAATCGATTCATATGAAGGACTAATCCTTTTAGGCATTTGTGTCACGTCTGGCTCACCCGTCTCGAGAGCTTTCAACTTGAAGTAGCTGTAGTCCGGGAAAACATGGCCAGTTTGACTTTCTATTTGGGCTAATGCTTGCCTCACAGCATCACACGAGGCCACATGATCTTGCTGCCACGCGCCAGAATGAACGTGGATAATAACCATGTCACCAGGATTTGGGTCACGGGTGGCATTTTGTTGAATGCTAACAGAGATCATAACCCTACCAGTATTTTCGGTCACATTTCTCTTAATACCAAAGGACTTGATTGACCGATGTTTGCATCTTTTAGCCATGTAATTGGATTAATGATCTGCATTATTAATAATTTCTATTCTCAGTGACATAGTGATTACATTCAAATGCAACTTGCAGAGGAATATCATCTCAAGGCTGACAAGGCTTTGGGCCACATCATCCTGCAGCTTTGCTAGATTAGTGGGATCGATTGCCTTCTGGTCGATTGCATTGAGAAAGGCGCATAGCTTCATAATAGTTGTTCGGACATTAACGGGTAGAATTCCCCTCAGCGCCACCGGAAGCAATTGTGTGAGCAGCACATGGCAGTCATGGGACTTGAGGTATACGAATTTCTTCTCTTTCATATTTATCAGACTCTTTACATTCGATGAGTAGCCGGACGGGACCTTAATACTGTTCAAGAAATCAAACATGCTGGTCTTCTCCTCCTTGCTTAGAGTGTAGCTAGCAGGACGCAAGTTCCAACGCCCTTTCTCTCTTTTCTCAGGATGCAGGGGATCTCGTTGTTTCATACGTTTCAGGTCCTGTCGTGCTTCAAGCGTATCTTTTGACTTTCCGTAAGTACCAAGGAACCCTAGTACGTTTACGCAAAGATTTTTCATCAGGTGCATCACATCAATTGCGTGGCGTACATCTAAGACCTCCCAATATTGTAGGTCCCAGAATATTGACTTTTTCTTCCACATGGGCGCCTTTCCATTTTCACTTGCCGCTGGCTGGCTGCCAGGTCCCTTCCCAAAGACCACCTTCACATCTTTTACCATAGCAAATACAGATTTTCCATCCCGATGCCTTGGTTTGCTACGACCTTCCGCCTCAAAATGCTTTCCTTTCTTTCTCAGCGGATGTTTCTCAGAAAGGAATCGACGATGGCCCATATACACACACTTTCTACAATGTTTCAGATAAATGCAGTCGGTGTGTTCTAGGCAATGTGTGCATGCTTTGTATCCCTTGTTTGACTGTCCCGACAGGTTACCAAGTGCAGGCCAATCATTGATGGTCACAAACAGTAATGCTCTTAGGTTAAATTTCTCTTGCTTGTGCTCATCCCACGCCTTTACACCATCTTTGCCCCACAACAACAAAAGTTCCTCAATCAGTGGCCTTAGATACACATCAATGTCGTTGCCAGGCTGTTTTGGCCCTTGGATTAGCACTGGCATCATAATGAACTTCCGCTTCATGCACATCCACGGAGGAAGGTTGTACATACAAAGAGTCACGGCCAAGTGCTGTGGCTACTGCTCATATCACCGAAAGGATTCATGCCATCCGTACTCAAACCAAATCTTATGTTCCTTGCATCTTCTGCGAAGTCTGGGAACGCTCTGTCGATTTTTCTCCATTGCGACCCATCAGCGGGGTGTCTCAACATATTGTCTTCCCTCCGATCCTCTTTGTGCCTCCTCAGCAATTTAGCATGCTCTTTGTTTCTGAACAAGCGCTTCAGACGTTGTATTATAGGGAAATACCACATCACCTTGGCAGGGACTCTTTTCTTGGGGGCCTCTCCCTCAACATCACCAGGGTCGTCTCGCCTGATTTTATACCGCGAGCAATTGCAAACTGGACAGGCGTCCAAAGATTCGTACGACTTGCCCCGATAAAGGATACAATCATTGGGACATGCGTGTATCTTTTGTACTTCCAGTCCTAGAGGGCAAACGAGTTTTCTTGCTTCGTATGTTGTTTCGGGCAATGTGTTGCCCTCTGGAAGCATCTTCTTTATCATTTTCAATATCTCTCCAAAACCTTTGTCAGACAAGCCATTAGTTGCCTTCCATTGCAACAGTTCCAGTGTGGTACCCAATTTTTTTCTGGTCCTCTTTGCAATCTGGGTACAACAATATTTTGTGGTCCTCCAACAAACGGTTCATCTTCTCCCGCTCTTTCGCACTTTTGCAGTCTTTCTCTTCATCACGGATCATGCCACCTAAGGCGTCATCATCCTCATCCTCTGCAACTGCTTCACCCTCGCCCATTGCCGTATCATCTGCAAAGGCACCGTATTGTGCAAAGTCCGGGATGTTGTCGTCACCTTCTTCATCACCTTCTTCAAAGAATATCCCCGCTTCGCCATGTTTGGTCCAACAGATATAGTTAGGCATGAAACCACTCATAAGCAAGTGTGTGTGGACCACCTTCTTCGAGATGTGATAATCCTTCTTATTCTCACAGACCTTGCATGGACAGCATATAAAACCCGAGGTCGAGTTAGCCTCTGCCGCGTCGAGGAATTGATGAACGCCATTAATGAAGTCATATGAGCGTCTATCCGCGTTGTACATCCATTGCCGATTCATCTATTCACAAAATACAATGAAAAATTCATCCCCAATTTCTAAAGTTCGTAATAAACCTAAATAAGAATATCATATATAATCTCTAAAAATCTTAATAACCGTAAACATAAACATCATTTGATGCCACCAAAAAGATGTATTTCTAAAGTTCGTAGTAAGCCTTAACAAGAATATCTTTTATAATCTCTAAAAATTTCGACAGCACCTCCCCTGCATCGGGAGGTTTCCAAAACCTGCGACAAACCAAGGGCACGATGGCCGACAACCACATTCCAAAATCATCAACGTCTTACTTTTGCTCATCTCAAAAAAAAATTGAAGGAGTGATTTGCCTCAGATATGTTGTCTTTCATTTGACCTTGAACTTGGAGCATAAGAAACATTACAGGTGGTAAAAACAATTGGTTCATGGTAGGCATGGAACCATGGGACACACCCAGCCCAACCATCACAACCGATTCGTTGCTTGGGCATGGATGTATCCCATGGTTTGATGACAACCATGAGAAGCATAACTATACAATACAAGCTCAAGCTCAAGGTCATCATATGTTACCCAGCTAGAAAACTAGGTAAAATTTGATATCATCATAGGCATGCCAAGAGTTGGATTGTTTTAGTTCAAGATATTGACAACCATGAGAAGTAAAATTGAATTTAAAATCTAACTAAATAAGAATATCATTTATAATCTCAAAAAATCCTAATAACCCTAAATATCAACGTCATTTGAAGCCTCTAAAAAGATGTAATTCTAAATTTCGTAATAAGCCTAAATATGAATTTCATTTATAATCTCTAAAAATCCTAATAACCCTAAATATGAATATCATTTCTAATATCTAAAAATCATAATAAGCATAAATATGAAAATCATTTAAAGTTTCTACAAATAATCCAAAAATCTAAACAATGTCTAAAAATTTGTGCATCATCTCCACACATGCAACAACTAACTATATATTGATTCTCTATTACAAATTCATAATAAAAATGAAGATTCAATCTAAAATCTCTTATTTCAATCCATTCCACAAAACACAAATTACTCAAAACATAGAGCATGAAATAGACCATACTAAACGTCAAAAGAGAGAGGATAAAGTTGCTAACCTTCTAGCGGACTTGGCTTGCAAAATCTCCAAAAGTTATGGAAAAATCGGGCATGAGCTCCCCCAACCCGAGGTCAATGGAGGATGAAGAAATGAGCCATGGCTCGGGCTGGGGGAGGAAGAAGGCCCCTTTATACGCAGGGCCCCTTTGGTACCGGTTGGTGACACCAACCGGTACCAAAGGGGTCCCTTTGGTACCGGTTGGTGTCACCAACCGGTACCAAAGGCCCCGAGGCTCATTGGTACCGGGTGGTGACACCACCCGGTACCAATGTTGCCTCATAGGTACCGGGTGGTGCCACCACCCGGTACCAATGAGCGCGCAGAATTATTGGGGATTGGACCTGGTACCAATGCTTCTATTGGTACCGGGTCCAATCCAACCGTGACGAATTAGGGAGGATGGATAGAGAGTTCTCTGATAGTGGCATTAGATCCAGATCTGCTAAAAACCCTATCCACTCCGTGTTAACCATCCACTTGGCACCAAAGTTTGGCATCCCGTCGACGTGTCTTCTGTTGGCGCTTTAATCGTCTCTGGGCTATGTCTATTTCACAACAAAACGTAAGCAACCGGATCTGATGCATGTCTGAAGCTCTGCTATGTTTGCGTTGCAAGCTGAGCGATTTGCTCGTGCACATGATACGCCCAGTTACCGGAATTTTTCTGTAGTCGCTGCTGGTCAGAAATAGGCGTTCGTATCAAATTTTCTCTTGGAGGCAAAATATTTTTTGTTCCTTTCTTTACACATAAACATCTATGGCGCTGTTTGGATCTTTAGAGTTCTAAAAGCGCTAAAGGGAATCTTGCATACATGGAGTGCTAAATAAAGTCTATTTGCAAAACCTCTTCACAGATGGGTGTAACTTTTCGAGACAAATCTAATGACCCTAATTAATCCATGATTAGCTACAGTAATGCTACACTAACCATCCTCCGATCATGTGGTCAAAGGTCTCATTAGATTCGTCTCGCGAATTAGCACAGGGGTTGTGGAGGTAGTTTTATAAACTGCCTTTATTTAATACCCCTAATTAGTGGTCAAAGTTATAAACAGTAGTACTAAATTTTATGTACAAGTTCTCAACATCTGACCAGTTACGAGAATGATTATTCCAGACTTCGCTCTGTTGGGAGGGCTCTTTATAATTCCACTTTAGTATTATGATTTGCGATTGTACATAAGAGCAGTCCCAACCCAGACTCCACTCATAGAGTCTTAGCGTCAAGACTCCACTCACAAGAAACTATACTCCCCAATACAATTTTCTATCATAGCATCCCATGACCCACTTGTCTCTCTCATAGATGGTCTTGATTTGCGTGAAGACTTGGTTTCTTAGTTAGACTTGGTTTCTTATGTTTTCCCTCTCTTTCTTCAATAAATACAGCGCCACATCAGCAAAAAGCTATAAATGAAAGGGTAATTAATAGACTTAGACTCCATGGTGAAGTCTGGGTTGGGACTGCCCTAAATGAACACCATGATTGATCGTGTAGTTAATTGGTGTCCATTTTAATTTAAGGGCCTGTTTAGTTTAGAGTTGTAAGTTTACGAAAAAAGTTGCCAATTCTAAATCGAAGATTAGGAGGACTAAACATGATCTAATTATAAAACTAAATACACGGATTGACGGGAAATCGCGAGACGAATCTATTAAGCCTAATTAATCCGTCATTAGAGATCGTTTACTGTAGTACGATGTTGTCTAATCATGGCCAAATTAAACTCATTAGATTCGTCTACCGGGGGTTATGGAATGGGTTTTGTAATTAACACATGTTTAATACTCAATACATTTAAGATTTCTTTTGATGAATAGTGAAGTTTCAAAGTTTCAAAAGTTTCGGTGGGAACTAAACATGCCCTAAGAATCTTCCATCCGTGGAGATGTTGCCGTCAAGACGATTGTGCCTAGTACTCTACTACTGGGTGATGTGCTAGGCAACCAGTTGCTGACACAGAACGGGCCCCACCAGCGTGCGCTTTTGTTTCCCTTAATCCTAGTGTATTCCTATGTTGTGGTCTACTCAAAACCGTCCCATATGAGAGCTGATGCTTTTTCACCTTTTATATAAAATTAAAAAGAATAAAAAAAAACAGGCACTATACCCGTAGCATCCACGCTTGAGCCGGGCAATCGCTGTAGGCAGATGCCGGCGGTACCCAAATCCGACAGGTCAGCAGTGGCGCATCGCGTTCGCCAAGATAACGCCCGATCCGTCCCCTAGACAAAGCGTGGTGGACCTTGCACGGGTCAAACGCGAGATTACTTATGTGAAACCCTTGTTTCCAGAATTCAATAGCACGAAATAAAGCGCGGATTTCGCTTTCAGTTCAAAAACACACACACAAAAAAATAGAAGAAAAGCAGAGGTGCCTTAATTGTTGCTTGGTTCGTCGTGGCCGTTAATCACGAAAATATGTGCAGCGACTGCGACCAACGGAATGTACAAAAATGCGATTGCGTGCGCAGCGTTTGCAGTCGTTTTGCAGCTCCAACCATTTCAACCTCATACCCTGTTTATTAAGCGGAACGAACTTTTTCGATTGCGAGCGCACAAGTAAGGGCCTGTTTAGTTTGGAGTTGTAAGTTTGCGAAAGAAAGTTTTCAATTCTAAATCGAAGATTAGGAGGACTAAACATGATCTAATTATAAAACTAAATACACGGATGGACGGAAAATCACGAGACGAATCTATTAAGCCTAATTAATCCGTCATTAGAGATTGTTTACTGTAGCACGGCGTTGTCTAATCATGGCCAAATTAGGCTCCTTAGATTCATCTCGCAAAGTTACCGGGGGGTTATGGAATGGGTTTTGTCATTAACACACGTTTAATACTTCATGCATGCAAGATTCCCTTTGATGAATAGTGAAGTTTCAAAGTTTCAGGTGATCTAAACAGGCCCTAAGGCCCTGTTTAATCCAGCAAGATAAGTTTAGAAAATTTACTGTAGCAAAACTAAATCGAAGATTACGAGGGCTAAACATGATCTAATTATAAAACTAATTACATGGATGGACGGAAAATCACGAGACGAATCTATTAAGTCTAATTAATTCATCATTAATTCACGTTTAATACCCTTAATTAGTGTCCTAATATTTGATGAATAGTGATGAATAGGGAAAACTTATGGAATTAAACATGGCCTAAATCTCTGCAGTGCTGGAGCAGCAGCAGACATAAGGGAGCACCAGGATTAGCTAGTTGTACATGCTGTATGAGGCATCTTCCTTCCGTGGAAGTGGAGGTCGTTGCCGTCAGCGATTCTATGGCCTTGTTTAGTTCGCTCCATTCGATCGAATTCGCGCTCTGTTTTATACATTGAACAATGTGTCCTCTCTCTGCTTTTTTGATTTTCAATATATTTTTCTACAGTGCATTCGATCGAATTCACGGAACTAAACAAGGCCTGTATGGAAGCACAGATGCATGACGCGCTGGAACAACCATCTGAGTTGCTGACACGCCTGGGGGACCTGCTCCAGCAGCACAAATCTCGGAACGGCCTATAATTTTTTTTAAAAAAAGAAACTGTCCCAACCGACAGCAGTTCCTTGGGAACTAAATTAGGTATGTCGGTCTTTCTTTCTCTCCGACAAACAGCATATATGCTAGATTCAGATCTGCTGGCAAACCCTAAAACCTTATCCTCTGCATGCGTGCGTGCTTGTGTGACTGTCAGACCACCGCGTTCTGCATCAGGGGATTACTCCTACTCGCGCGTGCCTGGTAAAGAGATCTGATCCAAAGCAAGGAAGGAGGGGCCGGCAGGCTAGTCGATCAGGTTTGTCGAGTTGAGTAAGCGGCCTGCTCACTGACTGCACTCGGTCGCGATGTGGACGCCGGCATGTCCTTTTGCATGGCGTGATGGGCACACCAGCGAAACTCCAACTGTCCGGTACTCCGGTGCATGCACTGCACCGTGCGCATCTTCTTCCTTGCGATCACGACGGTGGCACAGCATATGCTGTTCGATCTCCGATCCGCGAGCAGGTGACAAAAACAAAAGAGGCTTTTCGATCCCAACCGGTGCTCCTGCGCGTGCGAAAGCGAGTGGCGCGCATGAGACCGTGACAGTTCGCCATCGTCCTCGATATGTCACGGAAGCTACGCCGCCATTTACTTTCACAGCCCCGGCCGCGGCTTGTTTTGTCACCATTGGCGCGTGATGAATCGGTAAGATTTTTGTTGCTCGATTGCACTTGGTCACGGGTATATGATGTGCATAGCTTAGTTATGCTAGCGTTGGAACTTTTTTTCCCATCTGATCAAACCTAGCTCTTTCTCGCAGTGCGTGGTGGAAAAGGTAATAACCTAGTTCATGATAATGTCCTAATAATAGCGTGTTGATCTCGGTAAAACCCGCACGCGTGCGTGCGCGCGGGGATCATATTCCTTCGCAGGAAACCGCGCGTTTAATTAGTCTCTCGACATGTCGCTGTTACTAGCTAGTCGGTCGTCGCACGGGCCTTGCGTAAACCTGAAAACAAGAGGACAAAGCCATTTAATTTACGTGTACAAGTAGAGATCGCCATCCAAGTTTAGTAGCCTTTGTTATTACGTCGCTGACTGTCAATCAGCAAGCTCGATATGATGATACACGCATGCAGCACCCTTCTTGTACACGCACGACCTGAGGGAGGGGCACTAGATACTGAAGGGATTCGGCCAAGGACAGACCACACAAGGTAACCGATCAGCAGCTCCAACCGGAACAACACACAGATGCGGTCTCACCATCTTTTCTTTTCTTTTTCTTATTCATGACATCACCACAGGAATCAAAGAATGGCGGCACAGATCACACGCAATCGCAACGCAATGTTTTTTTTTTCTTTTTACCATCTCCAAGAGAAGATGAGCAGCTGCAGCATGCATTCCAGCTAGTGGCAGTACAAACATCAACATGCAGCGCGCTCGGCACCTGCCACAAGCCCACAACCAATGTTTTTTTTTTCCTCTTGTTCCTACCCTAATCAATAAGCAATTCTTTTTAAATAAAATCGTCGCACCAACCAATCCGGCGCGGCGCCTAACCACTCCATCCACAATAATAATAACCCCTCCCGCTGGCAGGTGGGCCCCACGAGGGGGAATCGGCATCTCCAGCTGGTCGCACTGTGGCATATTCACATCTCCCTGCCTCCTCCCCCCCGGCCCCGTCGCTTCCAACGTCTCAATTGGCCGCGCGGACGAGGGGGACGGCGGAGCGCCGCCGGCGCCGGGACGCCGCGTGCGAGTGCGCGTGGTCGCGCCGCCAACCGACAACCACCTGGTCCGCCGGCGACGACGAGGGCGCCTCCGCGGCCGCGACGTCGCTGCAGCCGCCTTCATCGGCGCCGGCCCACCACGGCTCGCCGCTCGCCGTGCGGGCGCCCCACAGCCTCACCGCGGGGACGCCGCCGGAGGCGCTGGCACTGGAGCAGCCGGAGAAGGCGCGCGGCAGGCCCTGCCAGGTCCGGACCACGGCGCCGCCCCAGGGGAAGCCGCCGGTGCCGTCCGCCGCTCCCTCGTAGAACCCGATGCGCTTCAGGTCCTGCTCCTCCTCGCCGGAGGAGCTGGTGGTCTCCGCCTCGTCGGAGCTCTCGTCGTCTTCCTCCTCCTCGTCGTCCTCGTCCTCGTCGCCGGACGAGTAGTAGGTGCCGATGTGCGACTGGATGACCTCCTTGCCGCGCGACCGGAGGCGCAGCACGATGACCTGCAGCCGGCGCAGCAGGCTGGGCAGCGTGGCCAGCGCCGCCAGCGCCACGGCCAGCGGCGCCCACATCTCCGCCAGCAGAGCCGCCGCCAGCGCCGGCGCCCGCGAGAACCGCCCCACCCCCGCCTCCAGCATCGCCGCCGCCGCCGTCTCCATCGACCTCCGCCGCCGCCGACCAGACAGAGAGACCAACCCCCAAATTAAAAAAATCGCGCTGCCTGCGCGTGTGGAGCGAGAGGGTGGAAGGATTTGCTATGCGAGGAAATGGGGAAGGAAGCCAGCGGAGGCGACGCCGTCGCTTTAAAGCCACACACACGGGGCAGGCGCCCGTTTTAAATACAAAATGCCCGTTCTGCCCGCGGTGGGGCCAGGCTATCAGTGGGGCGCGTGTGGGGGGAGACGGACCCGAGGCCGGGACCGGGACAGAAGAAAAGTCGCAGCCGCGGTGGGACGGAACGGAACGGCTCCCCCCGCGCGACGTGTGGACGGCAGCGCCGTGGCGTTGTCTCCCCCCGCACCGCAGCACCCACGGTGAAAGCGTGGGCACGTACGAAAGAACACGTCGGCTATCAATGACATGTGGGGACGCGGAAACACTGGGCCCACGAGTTGCCTTCTGGGTACGAACGGAAGCTGGTGCGGCTGGCTCCGGACGCGGCGGGGATAGCGTCTCGGGGCGGGCGACGCGGCCGGGCGCGGGCGCGGTGACTCAGCAGCAGCCCCAAGGGGCAAGGGCCCGTGCGCCGCTGTGCCTGACGGGTGGGACCCGGATAACTCACACGGGCGCTGCCTGGCGGTTACGCCGCCGCGTGTCACTGTGGGGCCCGGGCGGAGTTGTCGGAGGGACTAGGGAGGGACCAGCCGACCGGAGCTGCTGCTGTTGGGGCCGAGCATGGGTGGTGAGTCAGCGTTGCGTGTGCGGGCGTGGGGCACGGACGGCTGTGGGGTGCGGTCAGCCTGGATCCTGCGGCGGAGGTGAGCCGCCCTGCGCGATCGGTGCTCAGCCACCAGTTCTCTGACACGTCGGATCCCTTTGCCTGTTGTGTCTGGATCGGGGCTGCGGTGGACACGTCCGCTCGGGGTAGGATGGTTTGGTTTTATCGCCTTTGCCATTGCTTTCTTGCAGCATGCATGTTCGGTTGGCTTATCAGCCATCAGTCAGCAGTACTTTTCTCTCATAACAAATCAGCACCAGCCACCAGACACAGCCAGCCAGCAGTACTTTTCTCTCACAACAAATCAGCACCAGTCACCAGCCGCCAGCCAATCGAACAGGCTGCATGGGATGCATGGCTTATCTTCGTTCCGATCAAGATCAGCCACGTTAGACGGCTTGCTTATAGACAAACACTGGAGAGGGTTGGTAGCTGGTACCCGTGCATGTTGTATTCTGCCTCCAAGGATGCGTAGAGTGGAGTGGCATTAGCTAAGCTATCTAGAAGACTTTAGAAGTAGAATATGTATAACGCGAGATTTTATCGACATAAGAAAGATGCCGTGCAGTAACTAACACACAGTCGGAAAGCACAAGAGTAAACTCATACATGCCCGTTCGGCGCGGCCCTTTAATTCATGCTTCGCCTAGTTTTACTTATGTGTATATTTTAACTTGTTGTTATAACATATTGAAGTTTTTTTTGGCAGCTCGAATAAAAAGTTGGAACTCTATTGTGAACATATCAATTGATTGAGTGGTATACGCGGTTTTGATGGCAAGAGCTTACGTGTTGTAGGGACAGCATTTATTTTCAATTTGTCGTACCATGTAAGACTTTGTTGAGCACAATAAAACGTGTGTTCCTCCTCCCACACTCATAACTGAATATCTTGCTTGCATACCGATTATGTGACCATATCTTCCAAGCAATCTATAAGCAAAAGATATTGGCTATTCAAGGAAGCCGTCACAACATCCCTGTTCTAGCCAACCGCTGAGACTTAAGAGTTTAGATAGTGAATATATTGTACAAGCTTAATCATTCGAAATTCTTCATGTTGGAGACAAACATTGGTTGGCTCATCTGGCGTGGTTTAAATCAACCTACCTCTATCTTGTGAGGAAAAATTATTAAATTCAATTTGCACAATCAAGCCGAACTTTCAGGATACCTCTATCGATCAAATTGTGTTAGGTAGCCTTGACATTTAGTTGCAATGATAAGTATAGCAGTTGCTTCTGCTCCAGAAAAAAAAAAGGATCGACTACTCTTGCAACCCGGAAACAGAGAAAAGGGATTTTCATTTCTTTTCAAATATGCATCTTTTCACAATACCAAATAAATACACCATCAATATATAATTAATAATGCAATTAATTAAAGTAATTTGGTATTATAGATGGCTGATACTTTTTCCTCTAAATTTGATCAAACTTACAAATTTGGCTTAGAACAAATATACAGCGACTAGTAATATAGAACGGGAAGGATTTGCTTTGTACCTATATCTAAATATAAGTTGGAACTCCATCTTGAATAAATCAGCTGATTAGTTTTCATGGCAACAGAGCTTACTATGTGTTATAGATCCATTTCCAATTTGTCCTACCATTTATTTAAGACATCGTCAAGCATCATAAAATGCGTCTTCCTCTTCCCACAATAATTCAATATCTTTGCTTCCGTATTGATGAATTATGTGAACATATCTTCCAAGCAATCTAGCTATAAACAAAAATTTTGGCTATTCAACGAAGCCAAAGACGTCGGTGTAACTGTGACCATGCACATGATGGAAGTAACACGTGTTACAAATGTCTTCTCTGTTGGTGCCAAGACTTTAAGATTGTGAATTGTACAAGCTTAATCATTGGAACTACTCCATGTTGGAGACAGAAATTGGTTGGTCAAGCTGGTGTGGTTCCAATTAAAAGGTGTGTTTCGCAACAGCCGAAACTGATTAAGTTAAATTCGCACACTCGGGGCGAATTTGTGTTCGGTGGCCTTGACATTTTGGTGCAATCATGAGGTAGCAGTTGCTTCTACTCAAGAAAAAAAAAAGCTCCTCTCGGAGAACACAGGAAAAAGGGAGTTTCTTATAGATGTGCATACATATATATATATTTTTTTAAAAGGAAAGATCCTAGCACAATATCATGATCTTAGTTCTCTGCTCCAACGCAAGGTACAGCTGCACCACAGAAACTCTTTTTTTTTTGAATAAGCTGCACCACAGAAACTCTCCTGCAAACCCGAAAGGTATACGCATGGGACAGCCGTCAGGCACCGCAGAAATTCAGAAGGAAGGATCCATGCTGTGCACACGGCACTCCAATAATCTTCAAATCCCCTGACGGCATGGTTCCAGCTTGCAACCAATCGATTGCAACCGCACCGAAAAGTTGGATGGCAGATGCCTCTATCAGTGGCATGGCATCAAGCTCAAGCTCCTTCGCGACCAGAAAATCAGATGGCTCAGATCACTCTCGCGATGACCGATCGTTCACTAATGAATCAGAGGATTCAGATCGCCTGGTTGTACAACTCATGCTTGCATGGCCGGTGGTCGGCGCAGCTCACAAGCTGCAGTGGTTCAGACATCAGTCCTGACTCTTGACAAGGCCATGCGAGCTAAATCTTTGTCAGGTACCTGCAAATCGCAATGTAGCATCAGGACGCCAATCATATGCACGCGTAGCATTAACGTGCGCTTGCACATGAATAGCTAGGACGAAAGCAACTGGACACGGCACGATATTTGGTGACTGCGATTTGGTCGATACAAAATAGTGTACGTACTCGCCAGATATGTGCTGTCAGTCACTGACAGTGTGTGACACCGACGCTTAACCGCAACTCGTCTGTGTCGCATTAATTAATAGCACACACAAATAGGACTCGGTCCCATCATTGGACGTACGACGTGTCTATGGCTGTCTGTCCGGGCCCACTTGGGTGGTGCCCGGACACCAGAAATAATTTGGTCGTCATTTCATTGTTGTTGCAGAAAATCGAGATGGGTGCACCGAGAAATTTTCTCATATTCTCTTCTGATGTTTATTGTGTTCCAAAACGAGAGGAAAGTAATGCAGCCTTCCGCTTCCGCCCATTTATCGGCCCATTCCGATTTTCCTCAATGTAGTAGTGACTTTCATGCATGCTGCAGACTTTTTCGCGTCCACTTCAATTCGTTTTAAGAAAAAAAAACTTAGCACCACAAAAACTCGTGATCTTTCTTCTGTACAGCAGAAGACAAAAGAATAGAATAACTGTGATGGGTTCAAAAGGCTTCCTTACATAATTTCGGGGCTACATATCATATGTGTATATTATATTCTTATGGCTATTTTCAGAGTTTTGGCCTGTTACTTGGAATGTACTCGCAAAAGAAAAAACTTGAAATGGCACTTGTTATGTACAAATAAATAATTCTTTAGGGGTAAAGTACAGAATGTAGGAGCGTGCGGCATGGAGCATGCATGGGCATGGCTGCAGAACAGCAGAAGAAATGGGAATTTGAGGATTATGGAGGTCCAGATTTGTTACCGTGGAGCCATGGGCTGAGATAAGGGGGGAGTACAACGCAAAATTTTTAAAAAAATGTATGCATGCTTGCAAATAGTACAATGATGAATTGGAGATTTCAAGCACAGGGTGCAAGGTGGTGACTGGTGAGTATGAAAAATAAAACACCTTGTTGGGAATGGAAAAGGCTATTTTATAGATGAAATGAAGATAAACAGATAAGAATATAGAAGTAGATCAGGGACGTGTCCTAAAATTAACAGGCATCCTAAAGGGAGTTATTGTGAATATGCAGAAGTAACCAGGTCCTAGGTGTAAAAATTTGAGGGTGCAATTGCAAGAGGAAGTCATGGACAGGATCTAACTGTAAAATAACAGGGAACTCATGGTAACATTATGAAAGTCTGCAGGGGGCATATATGTAAGGAGAAGTAACTAGGTCCTAAGCATAAAAATCCAAGGTTGCAGCTGCAAAACAAAGCCAAGGATAGGATCTAACTGTAAAGTAGCATGGACCTCGTGGTAACGTCATGGAAGAGTACTGGGTCCAAAAAGAAGAGCCCAGGGGCATATATGTAAGGAACCAGGGACCAGTGCGCAAAATCTCAAAAAAATTTGAACCATTTCTCGATTTGTGCGTGTCATCCTTGCGCAGGGGCCATGCTAATCTTCTCTGTATCGTTCCAATTTTATCGGATGTCTCTGAAGAGACAGCACGGCTGCTACGCTTTCGCTTATAAGTTGGTGTGTCTTGCTCTAGATTGGCGAGGTGGGACTAAACTTTGTTGCGTACCGAGCGGAGACGAATGTAAGCGCAGAACGCGGAAAGCGCCCTGCCGCGGCCCAGCCCCCGCTCGAACTACTGGGCCACACGCACGAGTGGGCTAGATTATCCGGGCCCAAGTTGGTGAAGCGGACTAGCAGGGTGGTGGAAGAGTACTCTGTGTCCCCCCAGCATCCGCCCATTGGCCCATGCCGATTCTCCTCGATGTAGCGATTGCATGCGTGGTGTAGAGTTTTCGCGTCCATTTTTCTTTTAAAAAGCTTTGCATCACAAATATTTGTGATCCTTCTTGACTCTTGAGTGAAGAACAAGAAAATAGAATAATTGCTCGGTTCAATAAGTTTCCTTAGGTAATTTGAGATATATATGTGTATTCTATTCATATGGTGCATTCCAGTGTTCTTTTTGTCTGCTGCTGTGTATAGAATTAATTTGTGGAAGGCAAAAGAATAAAATGTACGAGCTTGCTGCATGCAGCATGGCTGCAGAAGAAATCCAAAATTTTAGGACTTATGGTAGGACGGGGTGCTCATTTGTTACCATGAGCCCTAGGACAACATATGATAAACGGGGATCACTAACACTGATGAAAATAGTGTGATAACTGTAGAGGTCAATCACAGATGCAAGGTGCAAGAGAAAATAAAAACCTTTTTCTGAGCATGCAGGCACTTGTATTTGTATGAATATGAGACGGATTTGCTGTCTGGTGTGCGATGTACTGATGTATGGTACATTCTGTTCATCAACCCGATATTTGATTTCGTTTTAAAAGGCAATGTTTTGATTTATATGCAACTCCAAAAAATCCAAAAGCGCAAAATCTAAAAAAAATTCAACCATTTATCTCGACCCAATATTTGGTTTTTGTTAAGAAAAGCCACATTTTGATTTATATGCAATTAAAGAAATTCAAAAGCACAAAATGCCAAAAAAATTTGAACTATTTCTCAAGTGATACATGTCATCCTCACGCGGAGGCCATGCTAATCTTCCATATATTGTTCCAATTTTGGAGGGTGTCTTGTACAAGACACTGCTGAACACAAAGCTCCGGCTTATAAGCCGTCGTTAGGTCGCGAGGTTGTACTAAACTCTGGTGCGACATATGATAAACGGGGACACTAGATGAAAATACTACAATTGGAGATGTCAATCACAGATGCAAGGTCCTGAATCCGTAAAAGAACAAAAAAACTTTTTGAGCATGCAGGCACTCGTATGACTATGAGACAGACTTGTTGTCTGGTGTTATATTATGTATATGTTATATTTTTTTCATCAACCCAATATTTGATTTCGTTTCAAAAAGCAATATTTTGATTTATATGCAACTCCAAAACCGCAAAATCTCAAAAAAAAAATGGACCATTTCTCGAGTGATACATGTCATCCTTATGCAGGGGCCATGCTAATCTTCTCTGTATTGTTCCAATTTTGGAGGGTGTCTTGTACAAGACATTGCCGAACACAAAGCTCCGGCTTATATAAGCTAATATTCCCGTCGTTAGGTAGCGAGGTTGTACTAAACTCTGGCGCGACGTTATAAAAGAAAAAGAAAGAGTAAATTTCACTGGGGGTCCGTTAACTTTACCCGAAGTTCCATCTAGGTCCATCAACTAAAAAAGCGGTCATCTAGGTCCACAAACTATTAAAGTGGGAGAGTGGAGGTCCACGGTCGTCCACGCAGGCACTTTTCGCCTACGTGGCGATGCCAGCGTGGCATGATTTTGCAAAAAGGCCCTTGAAAACTCGTGGTTGTCGCCATGGAGACCCTGGCCTCATGTCTCCTCTCCCATCCCTCTCAAACATTTCATC
Organism: Alloteropsis semialata; assembly: GCA_004135705.1. Classification (NCBI taxonomy): domain Eukaryota; kingdom Viridiplantae; phylum Streptophyta; class Magnoliopsida; order Poales; family Poaceae; genus Alloteropsis; species Alloteropsis semialata. Next base: position 38,489,848 of record CM014271.1, read on the forward strand.
GAGCATGTCGTGAGCGCGGTCGCCTACGCCGCCGCTGCTCCCGCCCTTCGCCGCCGAGTTCCTCCCCGCCGACCTCCCCATGCTGCTCGCCCACAAGCTCACCCTCGGTACCTACCTCGCTGTCGTTTGCGCTGCTCGGCGTCTGGGACGGCCTCCCTCCGCCTCCGCATCGGCGGCGCGCCAGCGCTCCTTCGACGAGCTTTGGAGGCACGGCCGCAGCAGCGCGGCTGGGGAGCCACGGCCGGGTCGGCGAGGCAGCGCCGCTGCAGTGGGCTCTGGTGGCGCGAACGGGGCGAGCTCGGGTGGCGCGGCCACACGAGCTGCGGTGGCGGCAGCTGAGGCGGCATCGTGCTACAGATGGGATGAATGAACTCCTGACGGATTTGACTCAAATTGGAGGTGAAGAAAGGTTTAACAGGTTGTGGCGAAAAGAATTTGTGCGGACTCTGTTTTGGAGGTGAAGAAAGGTTTAACAGGTTTGCGAATTGGACCGTAGGGCGGACTCTGTTTTTGTGCGGCAGATGAGCAGAGGATAAGCTCTCGAGGTCCTGCATATTTGCTTGCTTGGCGTTCGCGGCAGCGAAGGCGCGATGGCCATCGAGGACCTGTCGGCGGATGTACTGGCCCTCGTGCTCCGTCGCGTCGACGGCATGTCGCTGGCCGCGCTCGGCTACGCGTCCACTGCCTTCCACGGCCTCGCCGCCAACCCAGACGTCTGGCGCGCGCTCTGGCAGCCCTTGCTTAGCGACGTCCCCTCCATGGACCCCCAGGGCCACCACCGCCTCTTCGCCGATGCGTTCCTATTCCCGTTCCCTGCTGGGTCAACGTCGTCGATCTCGGCGTCGCACCGCCGCCTCCCGCGCTCCTCGTCTCGTCCGTTGACCTCCACCACAGCGGTGCCTGCATCATGTCGCGCATCGTGGAGACGGACGCCGCGTCGGGGTGGTTCATGGTGCAGAATGCTACCCGGTCGGTGCGCGTGCTCCGGCCTGAGCGCGGTGGTGTTTGTTGTCCCACAGCTGTGGCGCCCGACGACGCAGCGACGCGGACACGGCCACCATCGTTGACCGGCCTGACCGGAGCGCCACGCACCGTGGTCAGAGGAGGGGGAGGACGGGGGGAGGCGGCTGCGGGCTACTGCGGGCGAGCTGTCCACGACGACGTCGCCGCAGCCGGCGGAGGACCGGTGGTGGGCGAGCTTCCCGGACAAGGGAGGGAAGACGGCGAGCACGGCGGCAATGGAGGACCTCAGAGAGAGGATGAGGTATAGGCCGCGCCACCCGATCTCGCCCCCGACCGCGCCGCCTGAGCCCGCCGCAGCGGCACTGCCTCGCCGGCCCGGTAGCGCGAACGACGGCGGGTAGATGCCGAGGGTGAGCTTGTGGGTGAGCAGCGCGGGGAGGAAGTTGACGGCGGAGGGCGGGAGCAACGGTGGCGCTCGTGACATGCTTGATGAAACGCCTGAGAGCGAAGGGAGGGAGGGGTGTGGAGTGGAGAAGAAATGAGAGATAGAGGGGGTCTTTTGTAAAATGTTGCCATGCTGGCACCGCCCCGTAGGTGAAATGTGCCACCGTGGACGGCTTTGGACCTCCACCGTGCCACTTTAATAGATCGTGGACCCAAATGACCGGTTTTTTAGTTAACGGACCTAGATGGGACGAGGGCAAAAGTTAATGGACCCCCAGTGAAATTTACTCAAAAAGAAAACTCTGGCGCGTACCAGGCCGAGAGCCCGAGACGGAGGCTAGCGCGGAACGCGGAAGCGCCCCCGCCAGCGGCCCAGGCTCGCTCGATCTCGGCTCGAGCTTATGGGGCCGTACGCGCGCGTGGGCTGGACTGCCAAGGCCGAAGTTAGAGAAGCGTAATAGCAGCTGGCCCAGGCCATCATGGGTTCCCTGCCCTCTCCGCCGTGGTGGAAGAAGAAGAGCACGCACGCTGCATCCACGTATATCGGGCCCATCCTGGCTCCAGTGGTGATCATGCACGATTTTTTTTTACTTGCTGGTCAGCTACGCAAGTTCGTTCAATCCTTCATGCATAAGAACGGAATATATATAAGATGGAACCAAGGCCGAACTGCCCCAGTCAAAACACAAAGAGGGCCAAAATAGGTAGCCTATCACTCATATACAATGTTTTTTTTTTTTGCAAACTCATTTTGTGGATCCACCAGCTAATTGGTAGGCAGCTGATTTTAGTGTGCCGGGGGGTGGTGGTAATTCTGATTTGCTTAATTTCCGAATTCCTTTCTCGAGAAAAAAAACGAACACAACTATTCTATCTTAGCCAACAGTACGTGTAAACGTATTGTTTGGTTGGTCGTAGGTCGTGCAACAAGTATATATCATTACCCTCTCACACAAATGCAGATCAATGCAGACCAAACGAAAAAACTTGCTTACTCTATCACCTTATCATGCTAGTGGAGGAATGGACAAATATCAGGCATCTCTCCCGCCGGTTCATTTTTTTTTAAAAAAAAAGGACGCGGAATGTGCGGGTACGGTGATTGGAAAATAACGCGTGCGTTCTAGCACTAGGAAAATGAAGTCAATTAAGTAGAGAATGTGTATAGATCCAAAATCAGGACGAATTGCGACCTGTATTTTTTTTCAATCGTTTTACTTATCCCTTTTATATCACCAAACTCTCGTGGATTTCGATACCAGTGCAGCAGCTCTTATTAGGGGCTCTTTTGGTACAGCTCCGCACATGCAACAGCTCAAGCTCCATTTCTGCTGTTTGTGCTACTGTGTTGCTACTATTTATAGAATCTATTTTTCTCTCTCGTTTCTTTCCCTCTCACTAACACATGAGGAGCTGCCGGAGCCAATTTTTTTTTTGACTCCCCCTGCTCCAGCTACATATATTGTCGCTACAGTGATAGAGCTGGAGCTAAAAGGAGTGCCGTTAAACGTGACCTAGATACAGCTAGCTAGGGGATCGAGACGGAGCCGATGGCAACGATGATGTGAAAGGACCCATCTAATGAGCTTCACATGATATCTCACGTGGCTAACATCGACATAGGCGTCAATGGTCCTTTATTTATCTTGAGTCTTGGAAAGATAAGAAGATATATAACCAACTAATAAAGTTGTTATGAGCTCGCACGATCAGCCACAAGATCAAGCCAGTGTGACGCGTCTTTGTGGGAACCTCATTTCCACGTTTTGTTCCAGCTAGCTGCTGGCTCGCTCCTCACAAAGTAATCAATACAATTCACCTTTTGCAAATGAAAAGAGAGAGAGAAAAAGAAAAAAAAAATAATACATACAAGAACATACTAATCTCTAATCTCCAATCAACAAGCCATCTAAGAGATGACTAACATGATTGGTTTGGTGGATGTACTACTAATCTCTCGTCAACTTTGCTTATTTTTTCTGAAAAGGGAGGATATATTGCAAAAGGGAATACTCATACATAAATGAAAAGTGAAATCAAATTCGAGTATTTGATCGAAGGACCACCCACACCGGCACCAAATTGAATATCAAAATGTCCAAATTCAAACCACCCGCGTGATTCATCATTCAGTAATGAACCAGAGGATTCAAAATCATTATGCATGAGCGGTCATATATATGCAGGCCGAGTGGACGACGCAAGGCCATGCTAGCTAATAATCTTCCATATGTGGCGATTTTTGCATGTGCATGCTGTACACTTTCGTGTCCTTTTTTCTTTTAAAATGATTTTGCACCACAAAGTTTTCGTGACCCTTTATTTCTTGAATGCAGAACAAGACAAAAAGAAAGAGTGATTGCGATCGGTTCAACATGCAAGGATATACGATCGACTTGCCTAATCCTATGGTGCATTCCAGTGCTTTTTCTCTGTTTAAAATGCTAAAATGTAACTTATTGAAGGCAACATGAGAAAACGTGCATGAACGATGTGCATGTAGAAGAAATCAGAAACCGTGTATGAACGTGTGCACATAAGAATGAAAAAACGAAAACACATAAGACTGAAGATCAGGGACATGAATGGGAACTAACATGCGCAATGAAGCGGCTTATTGACAATTGTGATTGTGGCAACGTTGCTAGGTCCTAGACGCAACAATCCAAGGGTGCAACTGTGAAATAGAAAGACAAGGGCGGACCTATCTGGAAAACAAACATGGACCTCGTGGTACGACACGGAATAATTCAGGGGGCAAAAATAAAGAGCACAGGGGCGTACGTGCAACAAACAGTCCAAATAATTCCTCGAGGTAGCAGTGCAGAAGACTGCAGGGGTCCAAAAAGAAGAGCCCAGGGGCATATATGTAAGGAACCAGGGACCAGTGCGCAAAATCTCAAAAAAATTTGGACCATTTCTCGATTTATGCGTGTCATCCTTGCGCAGGGCCATGCTAATCTTCTCTGTATCGTTCCAATTTTATCGGATGTCTCCGAAGAGACAGAACCGTTGCAACGCTTCGCCTTATAAGCTGGTGCGGACGCTATTAGCTGGGCGAGGTGGGACTAATCTCTGCCTTTCACGGAGCGAGGAAACGGGAGAAGCTGGCTGTTCTGCTCTAGTGGGCCGCACTCGCGCGCGAGGTGGACTACCAGGGCCCAAGTTAGCGAAACGGAGTAGGCCACTTCCGGTTCCGGTCCTTTTTCTTGTCGTTTGAGTTGCTGGTGACCATGGCCCATGGGTTGGGTGGGTGCCGAGTTCGCGCGGCGGCCTCGCGATCTGAGCTGTTGTGTCGCGATCCAACGTCGGATGGAGCTGCGCCCGGTCCAGACTCCATCCACAGACGTACAAGCGTGCGTACGTACATGTGGTGTATATATACGTACGTAAAGGTACTACACCGGTCCTCCATTTCGCAGAAAAAAAAATAGATGATCTAGATTATGAATTAAGCAGCACGTACTGCAGCTAAAAACTCCATGCATGGAGATGAATAAGATTGAAAGTACGTAACTACTTTTTCGCAAGAAAAAGAAAGAGAGACGAAAGTACGTAACTACTAGCTCCATGATCACTACGGCACAGCAATCGGAGTGAAGTGACGTGTTTTTTTTTTCTTTTCTAAAGGAGGATTGGACTTCGATGATGTGTGCGCGTGTGTTTTTCTAACGAAGATAACGGAATGGAGTTGGTGCAGCAGCAAAAACGAAGCACATATTCTTGCCCAGTACTCGCCTTGGCTATGGCCTACGGGTTTGGTTTCTTTGTGCTAGTGTAGGATCATGGCTTTGAAACGGCCTTGTCTTTTCTCTGGGTTTCTGGAACACACGGAAGGCATTATACAGCCCGGCTGTACTCAATTTTTTCCCCCTACTGTAGTATTGCAAACACAATTGCCATCATGTTCCTTTTAGTGCTGTTATACTGTCAGCTAACCGAAAAGGGAAATTTGTATGGGTGGTACTCCAGGAGGGGAGTGTTGCAGCAGTTCTCTCTTTGCCGATCAGCTACGCAAGTTCCTTTTAGTGCTGTTAACTTCACAAGAGATGCTATTTTTTTACTCTTTTTTTTTCCAAATCTTTGATTTTATTTTGGCACTAAAAAAAGATCAAAAATGAAAAAAACCTATCAACTTCGGGATAAAGATCATCTTCATCACAGATCATTTTAAATATTTTAAAATATATATTCAAATTAGATATGAGAAATGGGAAGGAGCATTTGTGACAGTAGACAATCTTCACCGCCGTCACAAATTCGAGCCATTTATGTTGGTGATTGGTAGTACTAAAAGTTAAGACGCCAGTGCAAATTGGCTTTTGCCGTATTGATACTTGTTTTTGAAACAATTGTCGTATCGATACAATACAACTAGCAGTCCAGCAGCAATTCGAGTGAGCCAATGGAGTTAGTGGAATGAACCTGCTAGTCGAGTCAGACTCATCTTTTTTTTCCCCTTGACAACGCAATTTGTGGCTTTGTTGCTTTCTGGTGGAATCAAGGTTTACACAGCTAGGGTGGGAGGATTAAGACAAATGCAATCACAAAACTTATGCGTGTAGCATGTGTCCTTTTGCCATTAAATCAAGGCAGAGGAGACGGCCGGAGAGACTGCATGATGATGATGATGTGAAAACAAATCATATAATTAGCTACCTAAGAGACAAGTCAGGCCTTGCTGATCCTCGTGGACTTGGCCATAAACTTCACAGGGAGGCTAAGAGTGTGTTTGAATCGGGGACGGAGTGGACGGATGGATCAGTCACATTTTTTTTTCAAATGTTTGGCTCGGGGCGAGTGGGATGGATAGAGAATATTCTTTTCAAATGCGGGATGGATCAATCATATATTTTTTTTTCAAATGTTTGGCTCGGGGCGAGTGGGATGGATATAAAATATTCTTTTCAAATGCAGGATGGATCAATCATATATTTTTTTTTCAAATGTTTGGCTCGAGGCGAGTGGGATGGACAGAAAATATTCTTTTAATGCGGGATGGGTGAATCCCCTCGAAATGAGTCTGGTATGGCACGATAGTGTGGCACAAAGGAGAGACGCCGGTGGGAAAGTGTGGCCTGGGACAGCGGTGCGGTGCAGAGGACGGACGTCAGAGTCTGGCCTGAGCCATTGGCGGGTGAGCCCAATCGATGCCGCACGGAGCAATGCCGCCGGTCGGGGAGCCTAGTCGGGGGCGGCTGTGGGCAAGCCCTGCTTAAAGGCGCCAAAGGCCGTCGGCTGGGAGCCTGGCGTGGGAGAAGAAGATTAAGCTGAAACAAAAAAACACAAAAGATAAATAATAAGAGGGTGGCAGGTGGGACCTACTACTAAGATAGCATAGGGCGTCTCCAATGGGAGGTTCCATGCTAGTTCCAAAGATTTCTATCTTCTATGAAATCAAATTCTATACACTGTGAGGCTAGTTATATGGAACCGGTTTCATCTATAAAATCTAGTTCTATCTATACTATAAAGAGGGAGAGATTTGATGTCAAAATCTACACAACCTTGATCCTACCCTCACCTCACTAAACACCTTTTTGGGCCCACCCGTCAGGTAGGACGAAGACGAAAAGGGGGGGGGGAGAACGATCTTGGGGTGGTTTCCCCGTTAAAAAGAGCGGATGCAGCCAATTTTTTTTCACCAGGCTTCTCTCTCGTACCCGCCGGGCCCACAACACCTTCCACCGTCCTCCTTCCACACCGCGCATGTCGCCCCCGCCACCAATATCGTCCCTGATTTACGTCCTCTAATCACGTCCCTGATTCACGCCTCTGATTCACGCCCCTGATTCACGTCCTCTGATCACGTCCCTGATTCACGTCCTCTAATCTCGTCCCTGATTCATGTCCCTGATTCACGTCCTCTAATCACGTCCCTGATTCACGTCCTCTAATCTCGTCCTTGATTCACGTCCTCCTGCTCTCCTTCCTCGCCACGGCAAGATCACCGCCTCAGGCCTCACATCTCGTCCGCAATCTGTATCCGTCATTCACGCCTTCCTTTCAAGGCGAGTGAAGGCACCGCCATCTTCTGGGCTATAAGGCTGTTTGCACCATGGCGTGCCGGCGCATGACGAGGCTGTCGTCCAAGCGACGGAGCAACCCTGACCCCACCTCCGCACTGCCTGTCACACGGGGCCACGTGCAGAGGCGGAGCCACTGCTTGGCCGCCGGATAGAGAAGATGAGGAAGGGAGCAGTGGCCGAGCCCGTGGAGCGCCCTGGCGCCGGCGCCGGCATCGAGCAGGAGCAGCGCGGGGTGGAGAGGAGCGAGGGGCGGCGTAGGGAAGAGTGAGGAGCGGCCGGTGTGGGGAGGGAACAGGGGGCGACGCTCCTCCGTGGCCGCCCACCGGGCTGCAAGTCAGCCGCACGCCGAGGCCGCATGCCCGATCCGCTCAAGGAAGGAGTGGATCCATACCAGCGAGGGCCCGCCTCCGCCGGAGCTGAGCTACTTCGCCGCCACCTTCTCCTCCTCTTGTGGATGAGGAAGCCAGCATGGCACGCGCAACGCTGGATGCCAGAGAGGAGGGCCCCCTGCTCCTCCGTCGGCGCCGAACGCGGGGAGGAGGGCGATGAGGCAGAGGCGTGCCGCGCCATGGCCGCCGCGCAGAGCTTGGGGAGCCCAACCACCGGAGAGGGAGCGGTGGCCGCGGCTCACCGGCGGGAGAGCAGGGCGCGCACGCAGCCGGCACGAGGGGAGAAGGAGGGCGCGCACGGATGGAAGGCAGACGGTGGCGGACGAGTCGAGGTGGCGGCCATCGGTGATGGTGGTGGCGAAGCTGACCGAAGGGGGCGCGGGCAGGGGTAGCAAGGGAGGGAAAGGGACCGGCGGAGAGAGGGAGAGCGGGAGGGGAGCGTGGGGGTGTGGGGTTCGAGTGGATAAAGGGTGAAAAAGGAGAAAAAAAGAAAAAGAAATTCTGACATGTGGATTTCACGTGTTGGTTAGTTGGTAGTTGATATAGAGGACCTCTTTGGTATAGATTCGCCCAGCTCCATGTGTTTTGAGGATGTTGACGATGGATTGTCATATGTGTTGCTTGTCACAAGGAATAATTTGCAAAAAAAATTTGTCACAAGGAATAATTAATTTAAGAAAGTTTATATCATTAGCACGAGAAACAAAAAATCAACTGTGACCTGTGTAGTCAGTTCTCAGACATGAACGGGAGGGAGAGAGGAATTATGGTATGGAGTAAGCTATTATGTTATTGAATAGTTCTAATACATGTAATTATAAATTATTCGCTTTATTGGTTTTTTAAATATAGGCCTTGTTTAGTTCAGTCTAATCGATCGAATTTTCTGTAAAAAATACAATGAGAAGTGTGTCCTGTGAGAGGAAGGCACGTTTTTTAATACGTTACTTTTGGTTGAATTCACTGAAGCTAAACAAGGCCACACTCTTGTCATAGGTACTATTATTTATTTTATTTTTATGAATTTAAATTTTGATTTCTAAGTTTTTTTAAAACACGTGCCTGGGCACGTGCATCTCCACTAGTGTAATATAATATTAGAGAGAAAGAGAGAGAAGGGTTGTGGGGCCCATTATAACATTTGACATGAATCATTATGGGATCCCGTGGTTCTACATGTTCCAGCTAAAATAACATTTGCCATTGAATAATTTAGGATCCGTTTATGAAACCAGATGTGCTTCTATATATTGAAGATCGATGCTCTATTGCGTTAGAAGTCACGTCTATCCTTCGCTTTTGATCCCTTCAACTGAATAAAAAACTTGGATGAACCTATCCCATTCAACCAAACATGATATGGATGACCCATAAAAGACTCGGATACTACGGTCCCGTCCCAAACAAGAAAACACACATGCTGGCATGCTCAGGCCTGGTTTGGATCCCATGTGCTAATAATTAGCACCATGTTTAGGTACTACTTAGATCAAGTAAATATAAGCTAATTATAAAACTAATTGCATGAATCATGTCTAATTGATGAGTAGAATCTATTAGACCTAATTAGATCTTAATTAGCTCATGTAATGCTACAGTAAACATGAGCTAATTAAGATCTAATTAGGACTAATAGATTGTACTCATCAATTAGATATGACTTATGCAATTAGTTTTAAAATTAGCTCATATTTAATTTATCTAATTGGCACTTAAATATGGTGCTAATTTTAGCACCCAGGATCCAAACAGCACCTCAATGTTGTACATATGAAATAGCATTAAGGTGGGACCTAGTGAAAATGAGATTTAGTTATTGCCAAGCCTAATGGTGAAAGGTGGTATTAAGGTGGACCCTACTTTTCAACACTCTACCCTGTTCGGCTGGCTGGTTGGAACCAGCCAGCAGTATTTCAGTCTCACATAAAATCAGCATCAGCCACCAGCCACCAGCAAGCCAGCAGTATTTTTTTCTCACAGAAAATCAGCACCAACCACCAGCCAGAATCAGCAACAGCCAGCCGAACGGGCTGTATAAAGAGGAGAGAGGAGCAACAGCCTGTGCAAAAAAGAGAGGAGAGAGAAAAAATGTTTCTTTTTTTTTCTTATGGTGCATCTTAAACTTAAGTTGCACCTTAAGTTATGACTCACTCACACAATGTATATGGTTCATTTTACATGTGTAATGATTGCCTTAAAGTTACCATTTTTACACATTGTGGTTGCCTAATATCGCCAAAGTTATTGGTTGTCCATTTTTTTTAAACTTTTGCAAAGATAAGGAGTGAATGGAAATAAAGTCGTGCATTGACTTGCATAGTCAAGCTAGCGCGTGCTGTGCGTCTTTGTGCGAAGCTCATTTCACGTTCCGTTCATGTGTGCTGGCCCACTCTCCTTTGCAAAGGAAAAAGCGAGAAAAAAGCAAAACAATACACACAAGCTGGTGTCCCAATCAATAAGCCATCTAATAAGTTTAATATCAATCAGGTGACTACGGGGACCATGAGGGTTGCTTTGATATTATTATCATAATTATAATCTCTTGTCAACTTTGCTTTTTTTTTTAAATAATAATTACATACAAACAACAAAAGAAGAGATGGAGTGTAGCATGGCAAAGGGAATCCCCACACACGTGGCACAACGGCACCAACCGGCAAGCATGATTATTCTTGACAGGTACTCCACTAGCCATGGCACGAACCGCAGTTCAAACGGAATTGAATTCGAATTCAAATCCGTCGAGGACCACCACCAGCAGCAGTTGAGCACCGGCTAGATCTATACCAGTCAACACCTCCGCCTTGCACGCAAACCGTAACAAACCACCGGCCACCGTCGCGTCGGCAACTTCCTCCTCCTGCAGCAGTGCAGCTTGCTTTCCCCCTTTCCCCCGCCTCCCCTCCCCCACGCTCGGCCCTCCACTCCACCACCGGATGTCTCCGCTCCCCAATCGAATCCACACCCGCGCACCACCAGCAATAGCAATAGCTAGCGGCGGCGGCGGCTGCAGCCGGTAGCCGCGACCGAGACGGCGGGCAAACCCCGGCGCCGCGGGACGACGGACGCATTTATACCAGCACCAAAATTCCAGGTGCCAGTTCTTGATTTGGCCCGAGTTGGACTGGCTGTTGTAGATCGGATTAGTTGCTGCCTACTAGCGCCGACGCGGCGGTTCCTCCGTTTCCACCTTCTTTATTGCCTCCACGTCTCTTTCGTTTAAGTTGTTTTATGTGGCCTCACTCCCTGAGCTGGTGCGCGCATTCTGGTAGGACGCGAGGAGGCGCCGATCCGCGGCGACATCGACGAGCCGCTAGTCTCCCGCCGCGCCGTGAGTTCTTGATTCCTTCCTCCTTTCTATCCCCCGCTTCCGCGGAAGCTCACCGCACTTCCTTTCTTTCTTTTCCCCTTCTTGTGAAAGTTATCAGGACGCGCCGTTCTTTCTCGGTGATTCCTGCCTTGCGGACTTGTTATTTGGTCCCCAGTACTTCCTTGGCCCCTCATCATCGTTTCTTGTTTGCTCTTGTTTAGGGAAGGAAGGGCTGTCTTCAGATTATTAAGGTCATCATGGTTTCTTGTTTGATCTTGTTTACGGAAAGGGCTCTCTTCAGATTATTAAGGGGATTTGAGTGTTTCTTTGACTGAGAGCTCGGGTTTGTATCGCTATTTTAACAATTCCTTCAAGATATAAAGTTCAGCTGTACAGTACCATGTTTTAACAGTTACTGCTAGAAAGAAGGTTTTGATCTTTTGCTAATAATCTTTTTCTAGTGGATGCCGATGCGCTTTTGTGGATAGCGTGGGGCCTTCAGCTCTAGATATTTTCTGATGCTTGTCTTGTTGCGAAATAAATTATACAGATACGATTATATTTTGAGCCACTTGTATCCAGTTGGACTTTGATGTCACTAGTCCCAATCCTAGGTTGGATATTAATTGTTGGAAAACAACATGGGTATTGGGCAAATACTACTAGGCAGGAGCCAATTGTTTTTT
>CM014271.1:38501681-38575652 GCA_004135705.1 Alloteropsis semialata
CCGCTGCCTACTCTCTTTTAAGTAAGCTGTTTTAGGAATATCTTTGCTTTGGTGGCAGGCTGTAACACTTAGCAGCTACCAATCTTGAAGGTGTCAACAGCTCCACGCCACTGCCAATTGGCTTCAGTTTCAGTGTCGTCAACCTATTTTCCTGCGTAAATTTTTGGACACCAGTTTTTTTGAAGTTGACCTAGCTGATTTAGTGCATCAAATGAGAAGAATCGTATGTAATTTATAACGGTCTGTGATGCTATTGCTACCAGTTGCAGTGTGGTTTGCCCAATCGGTTTGAAGCTGGTACCATTAGAAATTTAGAATACACAGAAATATCTCTTTGTTTCGGTGTCAATAGATAGCTGGTGTCAACCAATACCAACTAACAGTCTTGAAAGTGTCCTAGTGGTGTGCTGCTACCAATTGGTGCGCATTTCTGTTTGTCAAGCCAAATGGCTCTGTTAACTCTTGTTTGCCAAATTGGTACAAGTTAATATAGTTGACTTAAGCTATCAAACAAGGAGCATGGTTTACACTATTGTTTTTCAAGGATCTGTAGTAGAGTCAGCTGCATATAAGTTTTGCCCACTTGGGTTGCAGTAGTATGAACTTGCGGTGTCCATTCTTGTTCCACAACTTGGCCTATTGGCTATCTCAAACTTTTCAAAGTTCTGTTCACTCACCTTCAATATCTTTCAAGTTCTGAGGTATAGAAAAATTATGATTCGATTTATTGTTTGTGTTAGCTACATTCATGAAGTTGGATGCTCATCCTAAATTTTTCTTGCTGTTCATACACTCCAAGTGAGATATCCTATTGTTTTGGTTCAGTTGAACTTTTGGCAGCTCAATCTCTGCAGTCTTTAATGTATACAGATTGCTAGATTATTTTCTCTTTTCTGTCATTAGTATTGCCTCTGTCAAATAGAGTTACACATGCTTCTCTTTTTGAGTTTCTAGCGCCTGCAAGCTAATGGTGTATTCTGATTCTTTTAGTCTTTTATATGAATGATATATATTTCTTGAAGTCCTTTTTGAACCATTCTTTTTCTATATCTGGGATCTTAGTTGATGATATTTAAGGTCCCCTTGGGTCCTTATTCATTAGGAAAATGATGGGCTTTGAACATCTGCATGGAACTGCTTATATTTTGTAGATATATCTGTATGTCCTGATATGCCTGCAATTGCAGTTGGATTGCTTTTGCTCCCTCACGAGTTGCTGCGAAACTTGAAAATTTCTTCTGTTGTCCGGTCTGGTGATGCTGCACCCATATTCTTGGACCAGAATGATCATGCTGAGTTTAGTTGCCAATTGTACTTCATTGGATTATCAAAATTCTGTGACATTTAGACTATTATATTGTTCACACATCTTAAATGAAAGATGAGATAATCATTTTTCTAAAATAAACTGAGTGATACAACCAAGCTAGCAGTGACGGACCTCAATGGGGGCCAAACTGGGCACCCCTCCCCCCCTCCCCCCTCCTCTCGAGCCAGACAATTTTGAAGGCTGCCATTAGCTAGTGCACGTAATACAAGTGATTAGGAGTTTATTTGTGCCTATTAGCTAGTCCAGCAAGGAGCAGTGGCTCCAGCAATCAACGGTTAATCAGCTGCCACAGTCAATCTAGTGGTTGAGTGCAATATGTTAGGTGCTCTTGATATATTTTTTTTTTCAGTCTGTTTGATATATCTTTTTGCACTTTGTACTTTGTAGAGTTCTGGCAACATCCCATTAGTTCAATTTCTGATGATTATCAGAATTATCGAATGTCACAGTTCCTCAGACTTTAGAGCTTTCTTTAATCTTATTTGTTTAATGTTTTCTGAACATATTATCTTTCCCTGGCAAATATAATTTGGTACGGTTGTCCTGCTTAGCTCAGTGTATTGCTTTACTGATGAAACTGATAATATCCGTTACTTCTTCGGCTGTTGAATTTGGCTCCTGTATATCATTAAAACTTCATGTCAGTTTTTGTTCCTATTAATCCAATATTATCCAGGGCTGCTGGCATGTGCTTAAAGTTTCTTTGAAACCATGAAGAATGGTTTTCATTATGTTTTTTTTGACAAAACTTGTACTTTTTTAATTTATAAATTAGAAAATATGAACTTTTAATAATATTCACTTAAAAATGCCTTGGCTACTAGGTCTATGCATAAATGATATCATTGGTGTGGTGGTTTAGTACAATTACATACTGCCATAACTGACAGGAGATGTTAAATTGTTAATTTGACTGTTCATGCTCTAAGCTGAAGGGTCTTGGAGAACTATCTTTGCACCATGTAAAAATGTCAGTTGAGATAGTAACATCATAGCCCCTAGAACTATTGCAAGTCTTGGTCTTCCAGTGCTATAATTCTTGGAAACTGAATTGTGTGGACAATCTAATCTCTTATTCAGCAGTTATTGTGACTTTACTCACTGGTTTTTTGTTGTCTTTCTCTCTTTGGTTTTGTATAGGACACAATGGCAGACCAGTTAGGGTATTACACTATAAGATCCCATGGAATGATACTGGCGAGATTGCACATGTATGACTGGATAATACTTCTCCTCCTTGCTGTCATTGACGGACTGTTGAATATAATCGAACCTTTTCACCGTTTTGTTGGGAAAGACATGATGACTGACTTGAGATATCCTCTGAAGGGCAACACAGTGCCCTTTTGGGCTGTTCCAGTATGTCCTGGTGTCCTTATCTTTTAGTATGTTTTGATCTTGTTACACCTATTCAAAAGTTCTTGTCTGCTTCTTTACTATTTTTCTGATTTGCAGCTAATTGGAATTATACTGCCTTGGGCCATCTTTTTTGGAATTTACTTCAAAAAGAAGAATTTTTATGATCTGCACCATGGCATATTGGGTATTTAACATATCTATGATCCCATCAATACATTGATATAGTGCAAGGGAAACAAATCTGAGAAATGGTATTTTTGTAGGGATTCTATACTCGGTGCTCATAACTGCAGTGATTACTGATGCAATTAAGGATGGTGTTGGCCGCCCACGTCCAGATTTCTTCTGGCGCTGTTTCCCCGATGGAAAGGATGTAAGAACTAAAAACTAACCTATATTCCTGTTGCAAGTTCATCCGTGTTGATCTGCATAATGTTCAAAAGTTCCATGGAATCTGGGGCCAATTACATTAACTTTCTCAGGTTTACGATAATATCACTACTGGTGTTATATGCCATGGCGAGAAGAGTGTAATCAAGGAAGGTCACAAAAGCTTCCCAAGTGGACACACTTCTTGTAAGTGATGGCATAACCATATAAGTACTCCAATTGCCTGCTGCGTGTTCTCCTTTGTAATATTGGTCCCTTGCATGCACTTGTTGCCCAACTCTATGTACTGCAGCTCTTACAGCCAGAAAATTTATATGGTTTTGAAAGTTAACTTCCACTTGTGCACCTACATTACACCTAATTTGGTTTACCTTCATTTGTTGCCCAACTCTATGTACTGCAGCTGTTACAGCCGAAAAATTTATATGGTATTGAAAGTTAAATGACACTCTGCACCTACATTACACCTAATTTGGTTTACCTTCATTTGATGATGTGACTAAAATACCATTGAGAAGCCATACTTTTTTTCATACTTGGAAAACAAAATCTTTCAGCACTTGGATGGATTTTTGGAAGAAAATGGGTCTACCTTATGCCTTGGGCATGCCAGTTCTAGTCATAAGAGACAAATGTCTTTGTAGCAAGACGGAAGCTTGAACAGGTGGGTGCTAAGAGCTCAGTTGGGCATTGTGACATCCTGGCACATGTGGTTGGTGTAATTGTTGGGACTGTCTCTCTGGATGCTTTACGTAGGAAAAGTTGGGCCGTAGGCACTGCTACAGCCACTGTTAGTTTCAAAGTATGGATTTCCCTTGCGTCTTGCCTGACATATTATTGGAAAATTTAATGCTAATGACAATGTTATATGGGTACTTGCTGAGGGGCCTCAGAACTGGCTGGATCTGAAATGTCTTTTTTTTTTTTCTAGCGACCCTGAATTTCTGCCTTTCCTCTGGGTTTCCTTGAAAGCATACTGTGTTTTAGGTGCTGAAAGTTCTGAGCCTATATGAGATACTCGTGAAGCTAAGAAAAATGGTGAAAAGTGATTCAAACATTTTATACACTTTTTTTAGAGCAAGCATGTATGAAAACTGGAGTAAGTTTGAGGTACCTTGAGTTGCGTGTTGCGAATTTGTGTTGTTTTGACCTAGCATGTGCATGATGAGCAGATGTACGGGCTACACTCTTTTCACTTGATTACTTTAACTGCTGTAATATTCCCAATACAGCAATACCAATCTAAATTATTATTGGAACATAGGTCTATCTTTGTTTATGTGCCCAAGTTAAGTTTCCAACTTGGCACCTCATGAGATTCTTTTTACAGTGTCATGGTTGTATCATCTAAATTTGTGTTCTCGTCGCCTATTTCAGGGTCTTTTGCTGGTCTAGGCTTCCTTGCATGGTACTTAGCTGGGAAAATCACGGCTTTTGATCGTAAAGGACATATTGCGAAGCTATGCATAGTGTTTCTGCCTCTTCTTGCTGCTGCACTTGTGGCTGTTTCTCGAGTGGATGACTACTGGCATCACTGGCAAGATGTATTTACTGGTGCTCTTATAGGTTTGTAAATTAGTACTTTTTAGCTATACATATATTTTCTCTGTGTTCTGAAGATACAGAATCAAAACTTTTCTGAAGATACAGAATCAAAACTTTCTTATCGTGTTCACTTTCCTTTGCAGGTCTTACAGTCTCTTCGTTTTGTTATCTGCAATTTTTCCCATATCCTTTTGATGCCGATGGTACCTCCTTTTCCTCGTTTTACCTAGCATTGAGATCCAGATTTGTTCAGGAGGTAACAAAAATTTTGCATCGACCTTGCAGCTCTGTGGCCTCATGCATACACGGTCCAGCTAGCGGAAGAACGCAACAGCAGAAATGCAAACTCCTACAGCGTAAGACCAACTGAGATCGAAACAGTCAATATTCCTGGCCATGGTGGAGTCACCCTAAGAGACACTCTCAACGACGTGGAGTCCGGCAGGAGCTCGTGAGATCCTGAGTCTGGAGCGGGAATGCCCTGACCTCCGTGGGAGCTGTTTCCATGTATACAGGTAGATCTATTGTAGAGCTGTTGACTGCCGCCTCCGTATCAATCTTCAATGCCTGCGGTTTGTTTACTGGATTAGCTGGTTTCTTGAGGCCTGGCTGTAAAAATTACTTGTAGGGGGTGTGCTCTTTCCTTCTGACGAGCTTTTGCTTTTGTTTATACACCTGGTGTGAGTCTAGTACTCAAGTGTTGTGGTTGCACTTTGTCGGGTGTAGACTGTACTGATGCTTGATCGCTTTGTTCAGCATATGTGATCAGATGTGCAGGGACAGGACACATGCTGTTTCAAATTTAAATAGTATTATCTATACCTCCCAGTAGTAGGTATAAAAATCGTGAAATTCTGTTATGCTGTTGCTAGCTAGGTGATCAGTATGAATTTGTTTTTTTTTTCAAAATATGTGTATTTGCTCTTTGTTTGGTGTCAGATATTCAGAACCCTTGAGCCGCCCTCGATTGAAGGATTCCTTTCTTTCAGGTAAGGTGTGCCAAAAGAAACTCAAATTCTGTGTGGAAAAAACATATTGATATTACTCATATGCCCAAATTTTATGGTGGTTAAATGACATAACGTTCCTTGGCAATGGAGAGACAAAAACCATACAGAATTGAATCAACATTCTTTTGACTGGTTTAACGAGAAAGAAAAGAAGCATCCAAGTCAAGTCAGCTCAGATTATCCGTGGGTCATATCACCTGGAAGGCTGGAAATCG
This sequence comes from Alloteropsis semialata, assembly GCA_004135705.1. Lineage (NCBI taxonomy): Eukaryota > Viridiplantae > Streptophyta > Magnoliopsida > Poales > Poaceae > Alloteropsis > Alloteropsis semialata. The sequence continues at coordinate 38,507,531 of CM014271.1, forward strand.
ACTGAGCATCTGATTCATAAAATTTTCAGTCAAACTAGACAAGGAATGGTACGCGGAATCAGTCCTCCTTGTCCTTGGTGGCTTCAATAATGTAGATACTCCCAAGTCCCAAGATGTGAGATTGATCTAGTCTTGTTATGTCATATATCTATGCCCTATTCATCTATAACTTCCTATGACAATAAAAAGTAAAAGAATAATTTAAGCAAAGAAAACCATCCAGCAGGTCCAGATTCGACTCCCCGTAGAAGCAAATTTAATGTGGCTAGATTAAAAAACAGGTATGGCCATGGGGGTGTCCCCTACTGGCTTCGGTGAAAAAACCATCATTATATGTTATTCAAAAAAAAAATATAACCCATACACACTACATTGGGCCAAGATTTGACTACCCAATACAATAATTTTATGCAAATAAAACTATTAATATATGCTATTTGTGAAAAGGAAAACATAACCTTCCTATGACAAACCAACAACAATTCCACCCACATATCTAGTTACTACAATTATTTAAACATAAAAGCCGTTACCATATGCTATTTCTAAAAAGATGGAAAACACTTCCTTGGTACCACAATAAATATTGTACTGATGTCTGTGATTTCTTTGCAGTCCTCTTATTTGGAGATCGTGCCATATCAAACTGCGCCTTATAAACTTTAGAGGCCTATATGTTTTTTCTTTAAAAATAGGCTGTAAGTCTAACAGAGAGTCATATATTAACAAGAGTAATGATATCCGATTAAACAGTAGCCTACCTCTTATGTTCTAAAACAGCTCCATTTTTTTATCAACTATAACAATCTTGTCATTGCTGTAACAAAACGATCCATTAATTGAAGAAGAGGTGTGACAAATGGCTCGAATATGAATAAAATTAGTCCGGCGGCATATCCAGTCTAATTTTGGTCAAAAGAATATATATAGCAGCATAAAGAAAGTGGTTAGGATGAAAGCGCTCCAATAGGTGCGCGGTGGGCCTTAGCCGATAAATAAAGCGACACGAGCTGGTTTTTTTTTAGATAAAGGAAATTAAAATGTTCCGGCTTTTTGCATGGTGTGATGCATACAGCCACGTCACATTAACCTATGTGAAACCGTTACCAATTCTTGGCAAAAAAAAAAAAAAAAAAAACTCCATTGCCACCACCTCCATGACATAGCATTCTTTCATGTGCCCCCGAAAATCGCCTGCATAGAGGATGTTAGAAGATAGAATAAAGATATTATTCACGGGGAAATAGATTACAAGGAAATAAACATAAATTTCCATGAGTTTAGACATAAATAGAAGATCATCGGAAGGGGCTCACCATGCTAGCGCACGAACGGGGATGCCCCGACCACACTTCTTGGGAAAACATTAATTTTTGAACATGCAATAGTGCTATATAATCTCTTCTGCTGCTTCTCTGTAGTTTGTTCATTGAATTTTCCTTCTTGCAACGAATGCAGTGAACTTGGAAAGGGAATGCTAGCGTAGTGAATCAGGTGCTATGCCAAATTAAAGGTCCAATTAGGCGAGAACCATTTTTGTTTCTTGGTTGGGTGTCGCCTTGTGTTGCGTATTTTGTTAAAGTGGAATCTGTTTGTGTTGCTCTTTGTTACAAATCTTTTTAAGAAGTGTCATGATAGGGTGTGCAAAACACATTAAATGTTCTATTAGTTGATTATCAATGAATGCTTGTTGCATTCACATTGGTATAATGGTATTGATTAGTTCCATCATGCCTAGGTGGCGAGGAGGATTTGGGTATTGCATACATATAGAGAGGGATGAAAATGGAACTGAGGGTTGGGCGCGGCGGAGGAGGTGGGCAGTAAGGTGGCATGGATGATGATGCCATGATGTGACGATGATGCCATGACGAGGAAGCTCCAAAATAGAGAGAGGTTAGCAGTGGCATATAGGGCGGCGTGGTCGTGAGCAGATGGTACAGAACGAACAATACTGGCAACTAGAGGAAGCTGGTGGTAGGGCGGGAGAGAGCTAGCGCGTGATGAGGTGCTGGTGCGGCACGAGGTTTAGTCTGGAAACTATGCATATAGTCCCAGTTGGGAACGGGATTTAGTCCCGGTTTTTTCAATCGGGACTACCCATCTGGACTAAAAGGAGGAGTTTTTGTCCCCAGTATATACCCGGGACTAAAAATGGATTTTTTGAATTAAAAAAAGCAGCCCCGGCCGAGACGCCCCTCCGGCCCTCCCGTTCCTCCCGTTTCACTCAAATCCCGTTCAAGAACAAATCATTCATAGAACATAAATTATTAAAGAATTCAAGACAAAATCATTCATGAATCAATTCATCCCAAAAATTATTCCAACAATCATCACAAGATACAATCAATCGATCACACAAGTATCTCCATGCTTAGAAAAAAGTAAGAATGAAAAAAAATCATGATGTTTCCCAGCGGCGGCCGCGCCCCGCGGCGGCTAGCCCGCTCCGCTATCTCCCCGGCTGCGGGTGGCGGCCAGCGTGCGGCCCGCGGCGACCTGTGCGCCCCACGGGAAGGGCCGCGCAGCCCCGGTCTCCGGCAGCTCCGCGCGCCACACGGGAAGAGCTGCGGTTACCTTCGCCGGCTCCCCGCTGTCCGCCGAGCCCGTGCCACGGCTCACTACAACAAATATCATATTTTATAACATTTCATTTCTGTCACAGAAACCCATTTTTCGTCTTATTTTATAATTTGTGACGCTCGCGTGATGAAAATTCGTTCGTCATCTATACCCCGTAATAAAAGGTATTCAATGATGAAACACCTTTTTTCGTCATAAATTTTGTGACGTTTCTTCTACTGTCACTAATTTATGACGACTGTTTTACGTCATTAAAGACCTTTAAAACATCATAATCCATTGTGCGCAGATGACATGGCACTGACGTGGCATCACTACCGTGACGATTTGGTTCGTCGTAAAACCTTATACGGATGATGTGGCAGTGACGTGGCGCTGACTCGGCTATTGTGCCTCATATAGAACGTCATAAATCTGATCATCATAGCGACGAATGGAGTCAATATCATGAGATACTTGTTATAAAATGTGATATTTGTTGTAGTGGCTGTCTTCGCTGGCTTCCCGCCGGCCACCGCCCGGCGCGCCACCCGTCCGGGCCTCGCCCTGGGGCCGCCAGGGCCGNGCCGGGAGCCTGGCTCGGCCTGCAGGGGCCACCCGCTCTCGCTCGGCAGGGTAGCGCCATGCCGACCTCCTCGATGTGCAGGAAGAGAAGAGAGATAAGGTAAGAGATGAATGGAGAGAAAAGAGAAGATGAGAAGATAAGGGAGAGAGAGGACGCAGTGAACAGATAAAAAAGACAGAGGGAGAGTTGGCAGCCCCTGCCACTTAGAAAAAATCGGCACGCAGCAGCTCCAATCCCTCTAGGCTGTGATTTCAGCTGGGGCTAAATGTGGTGCCTTTTAGTCCCGGTTGGTGGCTCCAGTCGGAACTAAATGCTCCCTCCCTCCCCCCCGGTCATTGGACCTGGCACTAATGCACCTATTGGTCTTGGGCGCAAATATGGCAAGGACTAAATGTATCGAACCAAAGGTGGTTTGTGTAGTAGTTACTTAAAGAGGCATGCGCTACCGTCACGTCGGAAATAGATCCTTGTCATGGTCGATTAATTAAATCGAAGGAAAAGAAAAATAAACAGATGAATGTAAGGTTAATAATTAGATAGATTGCAACTCGCGTAGAATCCTAGGTACAACGAGCTAACGTACATTTTGCTCATATCGCCATATGCGTGTGATAGGATCGGATAGGAGAGCCGTGTGTTAACTTGCCAGAAAAGGTATCCGATACGAGACTGAGACTGTTACGGTTAGCCGTGTCCAACGTTAAAATTCAGATAGGTCATTCCACTTATATATATGTATTTGTATGTTTTAGATAATAAGTGCCTGCAGCACTGGCACTGCTCACCTTATATACATACAACGACCTATAAATAAATAAACAAATAGCGCCCCGTTACCCGCAGCACATGCAGTGAGGCAGGGAGTGGTCGTCGGTCACGGATGGGGAATTGCCCCGCGTTGCCGTGGTCGTCGTCTGACTCGTCCCCTTGCCCCGAGGTGTCGTTCCAGGACATGTGCGCCAACAACAACTGCCACGGCTGCTGCATCCTGCACTGCGGCTGCAACTCCGCCAAGCCCAGCACCGTCCCGGCCGACGCGCCGCCGCCATGGGAACGGGGGTCTCCCTGCCATCCTCCACAAGCACGTACAAACGGCGGCGGCGTGGCACGGGAGGTGCCAGGCTACGGGGCACTAGATACGTCCGGGCCACCATCATCTCGGCGCACCGCCGAGTTGAGCTTGGTCGTCCGGAGGGGGGCAGCAACGGAGCGCGACAACGGCAGCGGCGGCGTCGTGGCGGCCGTGCTAGGCAAACGGCGACGGAGGTCGGCCGGCGCCATCGTTGACGCTGAGCCCTGCTACTTGGTCGGCCGGCTATGAGGCCGCCGCCGTGGCGAATGACGTGGCAGCTGGCCAAGGACATGGATCCTGGCCATCCCCGCGGAGCCCCGAGTCATGCCTGGTCGGGAGGGGCGCGACGGAGCCTGCCAATGTCAGCGGCGCGGTGCCGGGAGTCCCAGGCGGCAACAGAGTTAGGTCGCCGGTGCCGTCGTTGCCGTGGCGCCCTGCTGGGTCGGGCTTATTCGCTGACAGCAGTGTGGCCACGGGCTATGACGCCGGCGGCGGCGTGGCGCAGGACATTCCAGGCGGCGGATATAGGTCGTCCGGTCCATCGGCGGCTCGGCGCACCGAGTCAAGCTTGGTAGGGAGGGGGCCAACGGAGCACGATAACGCCGCCACCGCCGTGGCGCCGGGCGTCCCTGCAGTTTGTCCGGTGTCGTCGTCGTTGTCGTGGCGCCCTGCGTCGGGCTTGGCTGACAGCCGGGTGGCCACGGGCTACGACGGCAGCGGCGGCGTGCCTAGTCACGGAGATCGACGGCTGGCGACGCCGTCGCCCCTGCGCTCAGCGAAGGTAGGGGCCACGGGCCACGACAACGGCAGGGCCGTGCAACGCAGCCCTGCTCGACCAGAGCAACCCACGCGGCGGCGCGCCGCGGCGGGCTTGGCCGAGTCGTGGGCCACCGTCGCGGCGGCGGACGACATGCCTCTCGCTGTTGCAGTGGAATCGAGCCACTACGGCAGCCTGCAGCGTGACAGTACGGCGCAGCCGCCGTCGTTCTCTTTATCAGGAGGCCGGCTTCTCCCCTGCGGAGTCCCGCCGCAGTTTTCCACAAGCTAAAGCCAGTGGGGCAGAAGGCACGACCTAGCAGGCGCCTGTACTGTTCTTAGTATAGCACAAGTATTTCCTATACCTTGCACTAGATTACATGGAGTACGTATATAGCTAGGTTAGTCGTATGGTTTGATCAATACGCATTTTTTTAAAAAATAAAGAGTGTTTGCTATTTGTCAGGTGTCTAATGTGGACCCTTCGATCATGAAGACACTGATGCGATTGTTTCTTCTCGTTCATTTTGCATGCTACTGTTCCATTTCTGCCATCAGTCAACTCCCTTGTGTGTTATCTCCTCCGTCTGCGGCGGCTCACCGTGTCTTCAACCCTGCCTTATCTCTGTAGAGCCTCTCTTAAGCTCAGCATCAGGTATTAAAACCAGAGCCAACGAGTTCATGCGCGTGAGAGGCCATGCTGCGTATCTTTGTATTAAGAGAGAGATAAAAATGGTACATAACACCTTCCCTCTCTCAGACTAGAAAAGGGAGTGGTAAGGCAAATAGAAACTCTCATAGGTGGAACAAAAACTAGGCGACTCAACCTCACTAAATTAGCCTAGATCCTCCACTCTTCCAAGACCCAGGGTTTTCAGCCCCTTGGCTCCAGCCAACCACCATATATAACTAGCACTCATTCTTGAAGGTTTGCAGTAATATATGAATGCTAGGTGCTGTCCCATAAAAAAATACAGGCATTCCGGTGTTTCCAAATTGTCGAAGCTCCCAGAATTACCAGAGAGGTAAAACCCTTCTTGTGCTGTCTCGAAACTTTCCTCGAAGCCTTGCGCCACCAGTTTGCGACTTTCCCTACAATATGGCATCGTTGTGGACAGATTCAACGGTTCAAGGATGTTGTGCCAAAACTTCCTGGAGAGCACGCAAGTAGTAAGAATATGTTGTGCTGTTTCATGTTCCTGGTCACAAAGCCGACATTGGTCTGGACGAGGTAGTCCTCTCTTCGCCAAATGATCTTCTATCCAGCAGTAGTTCTTTTTTTTTTAGATAATGGAATACCATTCCGGCTTCACCCTCTTCAAAGAAGAGGGATCAGACCAATCTTATTACAAAAAAGTCTGACCCTTACATAAAGTATCTCAATGAAAAAAGTTTTAAACACCAATTCTCAAACTAAACGACCATCCATGCGTCGTGAAGAAGCGCAAAGCAGCCATCTCCAATGTACGGCATGTCGTAAGAATAATCTCCTGATTGCCTTCACTTCGCTGCAACTTGGCCCAAGGACGGAGCCAGTATGTTCCTCTGAATAGTACCTGCAAAAAAGTTTTTGATTGGCATTTATCAAAGACCACTTCATTCCTTGTATTCCAGATGGCCCAACAAAAAGCTGCGGCTCCCGTTAGCAACAATAAATTTGGCTGTTGCCTCCCTTATTTCGCCCAACTATCAAATAAATTAGTGAAACTTGTTGGCGGGGGGATTCCAAATACTATATGTAGAGCCCTCCAAAGGAACTTAGCATAAAAACACTTGAAGAAAAGATGATTGATGGTTTCTAGAAAACTACAAAAACTGCAGTATTTGCTGCCATCCCAATTTCTCCTAGCTAAGTTATCTTTTGTCAAAATAATCCCTTTTTTCAAATACCACATAAAGATTTTTATCTTTAATGGTATTTTCATATGCCAAATCTCTTGTGTGACTCTAATACCGTTGCTAACGAGATACTTATACATAGAGTGAACAGAGAAGACATTGTTTCTGTGAAGTGACCAAAGAAACACATCGCTTCCAACCTGAAGGTTTACATTATGTATGGAGGCCACTAAGTTGTTCCATTCTATCAACTTAACTCCCACCAAAGATCTCCTAAAAGAAATATTTAGAGGAGTAGTACTGAACTGAAAACGTCGGCAACAGTGGCATGTTTCTTACGGACAATATTATACAAATTAGGGTACTTTGACTTCAAAGCTTGATTCCCTAGCCAAATATCTTCCCAAAACCTCGTTAAGTTACCTGAATTCACTTTAAATCTTCCCAATTTCAAAAACTCCTCCTTCACTCCCATTAAGCCCATCCAGAACTGTGAATCTCCTGGTTTCTTATGCACCTGCCCTAAGGCCTTGCCTCTAAGATACTTATTTTTTAGAAGATCCTGCCAAATTCCATTCTCATTGCAAAGCTTAAAAAGCCATTTACTTAGTAGGCATTTGTTCTGAAGGTCTAGATTCAAAATCCCTAGACCGCCCTGGTCCTTAGGTTGACATAACACCTTCCATTTTGCTAGTCTGTATTTTTTTCTTGTGCTGGTCATACTGCCAAAAGAACCTAGATCGATAAAAATCTAACTTTTCGAATGGCCAACCACATATGAACATCTTACATTTACCTATCGCCCAAGATTTCCAAAGGCGTTTCCAAGGTTCGAAGAAGGTTGAGCCAATGAAGAAAGCTTTGTAGGCTGATTGGATGGAGAACTGGCGTAAGGCTTCGAACTTCCAAAGGTGTTGGTCTTTCATTTGGGCCAGACCAATTTCCACCAACACATTCAAAAGTCGCAGGTACTCCATCAGACCAGCCAAGCTAAGAGCGCCTCTAGTGTCAGTCACCCAAGTATTTGCAGAGTCTAGGCTAGTGTTCTATGCTTCCTGACTCTCACAGTAACCAGCAATATGTCCAGAAGAGTGTATTGGTCCCATTCCTAACAGAAGTTACCACTAAGATAGCAAACTTGGCAACGATGTTGGTATGGACAGGAAGTTCCAATAGCCCAATGTCGATCCGGCCTTGTCTTCTCAATCCACAACCATCACATCTGTAAAGCTTGTCTTCTGAAACCACAACCATCGCATCTGTAAAGCACATCCCATAATCTCCAGGTTGTGAATTCCTAGGCCACCAAGGTCAATTGGTCAGTTGACTTTTTTCCAAACCACCCAGCAGCAGCCTCCATTTACTTCCTTTCTCCCTTTCCACAAAAGAACCTTTTCTTATTTTATCAATTGCCCTGATCAATTTCGATCCCTTTTCTAAATACACTCGATAAATAAAAAGCTGTGGAGAGATAAGCTCAAAATTCTCTCTGTTATTTTTGATCGAACTCATATGCAATAAAAATAAAATAAAATTATAGAGACCTACTGCTCTTTTTATGATGGTTATAAACATCGTAACGTTCCTTCTGCAAGGACAGACGAAACAAACCAGACAAGCAAAGTTCTCGTGGTCGTGGCAGGTTAGTTAGAAAGAGAAGGGACATACAAGTCAAGTCAGCTCAAATTATCCGTTGGTCATGTCGCCTGGGGATCGATTATATATTGAGCATCCGATTCATAAATAGACAAGGATTGGTACGTGGAATCGGTCCTTCATGCCAGCCTGTTCGCTTGGCTTATCAGCCACCAGCCAGCAGTACTTCAGTCTCACAACAAATCAGCACCAGCCACCAGCCACCAGCCAGCCAGCAGTACTTCAGTCTCACAACAAATCAGCACCAGCCACCAGCCACCAGCTACCAGCCAACAGCCCAAGATGCGAGAATATAATTATTAGGTCTTGGTACGTCATGTATCCATTACAATGAAACATAAACAAATTATTCAAGAAAATATAAAATATCTTTAACTTCATGTGACAATAAAATATAAACAAATTATTCAAGAAAAGAAACTAAAGTATTATTACTTGCTACTCCTTCTGTTCCAAAATGTAAGTCATTTCAACATTCTTGGGGAGTCAAACCATTTTACGTTTGACCAAAAATTTAGAGAGGGTCACAAAGATTTATGGCACCAAATAGATATAACTATGAAAATATATTTAATAAAAAAATCTACTGGTACTTATTTGATATAATAAATGTTAGTACTTTATTGTAAAAACTTGGTCAAACTTAAGATGTTTTGACTTTTCAAAAATGTTGGAATGACTATCTAAAAAATGGCGGCACACTAGCAATAACCATTGCAGGAGGAGGGTGGTCACTGGTCGGCACGAGAGTGGCAGAAAGAGGAAATGGCCTGCTTGATACCAAGACAATAGATATTGATTTTAGGATCGCTCTTCACAACAATGACAGTATCCATTGCATTATTTGTGTGTATATACATAGGGATATTAATTGGGACGCATTTTAAGTTTTACATAGGGAGAGTGGGTTATACATCTGAATAACTACAACCTAAACGAGACTCAGAATTTGTTAATAAGTAAGCTCGTTATCAAAGTAGGCAGCTTGTATCTGTTTGCTTCCAGATGATCCAAGTCAGGTCGTGATTCGACGGATGGAAGCACAATTTATCCATCATATCGCCTGGGCTGGGCTGGGCTGCATAGTCCCATATTCTTTTTTGTACCAAAGGAATAATATGGGGAACTAAATGCCCACACATCTCCAGGCATGAGAAAGATCCACTACCTTTGCGTGTGGAAGAATGATGGTACACCTTCCATGGGCCAACCAAAGATTGTTCGTATTCGAGACAGGTTTGTGATTCCATCAAATGGAATCTTGGATGGCCTGGACTGAATTTGTCAAGACACACCAATCACATCAGGCACAAGGTGGATAGTACACTAATCAATCACACAAGGTTTGGTTTGCTAGAGCTCAAAATGGTCACACTATCTCAGTAATGCCCACATTTTAAGGTGGCGCCGCTTTATTAACCTAGTACTACCAGACATCATCTGCCAGTGCGTCGCTGACCAGGACTCCAGTTACACAAATGTGGGCCTATTGGCCGTCCTTCACGCTTCGGCATAGCTGATGGGCACTAGGACGCAGCTGTTGAAAAATTAGACAAATGCAGTATTAAATTATAAATATAATAGATCATGATAAACACAGATACTAGCATACAAAACTCTAGTATACTATTCATCACAAACAACATAACCATGATCTCCGAAAACTGGGGTGATGGCGATGGTGCGGACGGATCGCAGCAGACAACATTTGAGACGACGGTATGCAGCTCCTGACTTGAGCGGAGGATGAGCTTCCCAAAAACCTTATTCGCCACCTCTCTCCCAGTACAAAATCACAAGAGCTCTCCTGTTCGCCGGTGCTCAGGATGAGGTTTTCGGTGTACCATCCATGTAAGTGCCGCACGCCCGCGCCTTTTGGCCCGGCCCGGCGCGGCGAGCGAGCGCACGCACGCACGCACGTGTGGTGTTTTCTTTCTCTCCCCACACACATACTTTGGAGGAGTGAGGAAAACATTTCCATTTGAGTTGGCCATCCCACTCCTCCACTGGCAACATGGGAGTATCGGACTACTAAAGATATGCACCAGTTCTACCATTTTCTCATGTCCACATGAGTCTTTGAGATTTATTAGGAATTTTCTGAATTTATTCATTGGCTAGGTCCAAAATTCCTTTAGCAGCATGGCAATGTCTTCTGTGACAATGTCCATGCATTACTGTCTGTCAGGGGCGGATNTTTTGGTATTTTGTTTGAGGATTGAATTGTATAGGAATTTGAACTGGGATTTGAACTCTGGATAGGATTTTGGATTTCAAACCCAAACTCAAACAAACTCAAATGCAAACGGCATGAATGCAAACAAACACTTATTGATTCTAAAATTAATTCGAGTATCATTTGAATAATTAAGGCCAATGTTTTAATTAAACAAAAGAAAATTTATTTAAGCCCTAAAAAGAAAACACAAGGGTTGATTAAGATTTATGTGATGGAATTTTGGGTGTTACAAATCCTACCCCCTTAAAGAGAATCTCGACCTCGAGATTCGGGAAGATTGGAAAACAACTGAGGGAACTCTGCATAAAGCTCATCTTCTCTTTCCCAAGTGGCTTCGTCCTCTGAGTGATGCCTCCACTGCACTTTACACATTTTGATGACTTTGTTTCTTGTAGCTCTTTCTGATGTTTCTAAAATTTTGACTGGGTACTCTGAATAGGTCAGATCATCTTGCACATTGAGTTCTTCCAGCGGCAGTTGTTCCTCGGGTACTCTCAAGCACTTTTTCAGTTGAGAAATGTGGAACACATCATGAACCTCTGACAATCGCTCGGGTAACTCTAGCTGATATGCCACTTCTCCTTTCCTTTCCAAGATCTGAAAAGGACCGATGTAGCGAGGTGACAACTTTCCTTTGACCTTGAATCTGCGGAGACCTCTGATAGGTGACACCTTGAGATACACATAATCTCCTACCTCAAAGGTCAATTCTCTTCTTCTGGTGTCAGCATAACTCTTTTGTCGTGACTGAGCTGTTCTGAGATTATCTCGGATTATCTGGACTTGTCTTTCGGCTTCCTGCAAGATTTCTGGTCCAAAGATTTGACTTTCACCTGTCTGACTCCATTATAACGGTGTTCTACACTTTCTTCCATAAAGAGCTTCAAATGGAGCCATCTTGAGACTTGCTTGATAGCTGTTGTTATAGAAAATTCTGCATATGGCAGACTTTTATCCCAACTACCTCCATGCTTCAAGGCACAAGCTCTTAGCATATCCTCTAGAATTTGATTAGTCCTTTCAGTCTGTCTATCTGTTTGTGGATGGTATGCGGAACTGAAATTAAGCTTCGTATCCATTGATGCAGCTTCTGCCAAAAGCGTGATGTGAATTGAGTGCCTCGGTCGGATACTATCTTCCTTGGGACACCATGTAAGCACACAATCCTTGACATATACAGTTCTGCTAACTTGGCTCCTGTATATGTTGTTTTGACTGGTATGAAGTGAGCAACTTTGGTTAACCTATCCACAATAACCCATATCGAATCGTAGCCATCTCGAGTGCGAGGTAATCCAACAATGAAATCCATACCGATCTCTTCCCATTTCCATTCAGGTACTTTCAATGGCTGAAGTAAACCGGCTGGCCTTTGGTGTTCTGCTTTTACTCTCTGGCATACATCGCACAAAGCCACATGTGTTGCTACATCTCTTTTCAAACCATACCACCAATATTTCTCTTTCAAATCTTGGTACATTTTTGTACTGCCAGGATGAATGGAATAAGCCGAATCATGAGCTTCCTTCAATATAAGCTCACGAAGATGGTCGATGTCAGGTACACAAATTCTGTTTCTAAACCATATAGTTCCTTGATCATCTTCAGTGAATTCTGGAGCTTTTCCCAAACCAATTTGAGTCTTGATTTCTTTGATCTTAGCATCTGTTAATTGTCCTTTTCGGATGTCTTGTTCTAACGTAGGCTCAATTTCCATAGTCATAGCTTCAGTATGAGTGAGAATGCCTAAGTTGAGTCGTTCCATTTCCCAACATAATTCTTGAGGCATTAACCGTGCTATAGCCATATTAGCTTGACCTTTCCGACTTAAAGCGTCTGCCACAACATTTGCTTTGCCGGGATGATACTGGATATCCAAGTCATAATCCTTGATTAGTTCTAACCATCTGCGTTGTCTCAGATTAAGATCCCTTTGAGTGAAGATGTACTTTAAACTCTTATGATCGGTGAAGATTTGACACTTATTTCCAATCATATAATGTCTCCATATCTTTAATGCGTGCACAACAGCGGCTAACTCCAAATCGTGGGTGGGGTAGTTCTGCTCATGCTTTCTTAACTGTCTGGATGCATAAGCTACCACTTTTCCTTCTTGCATCAACACACATCCGAGACCTAGATGTGAAGCGTCACAGTAGACATCAAACCCTTTGTGGATATCAGGCATTATCAGAACAGGAGCAGTAGTTAATCTCTTTTTCAACTCTTCAAAACTAGTCTGACATGCTGTATCCCATTTGAACTCTCTTTCTTTTTCCAATAGCGAAGTGAGAGGTTTCACTATCTTTGAGAAGCCTTCAATAAATCTGCGGTAATAACCAGCTAGTCCAAGAAAACTCCTGATTTCGGGCACATTCTTAGGTGGATTCCAGTTCAACACATCTCGAACTTTACTTGGGTCAACTTTGATTCCTCCATCAGTGATAACATGTCCAAGAAAAGAAACTTCCTTTAACCAAAACTCACATTTACTTAGTTTGGCGTACAACTGATTTTCTCGGAGCTTTTGTAACACTAATCTCAAGTGCTCTTCATGTTCTTCTTCATTTCGAGAAAACACCAAGATATCATCGATGAACACTACACGAACTTGTCAAGGTATTCCATGAACACTTTGTTCATCAAGTACATGAAATATGCTGGAGCATTTGTCAATCCAAATGACATCACAGTGTACTCATATAGTCCATATCTAGAGGTGAAGGCTGTTTTGGGGATATCTTCTGGTCGGATTCTCAACTGGTGATAACCTGATCGTAGATCAATCTTGGAGAATACCTTAGCACCTCTCATTTGATCAAACAGATCCTCAATCCTGGGTAGAGGGTACTTGTTCTTGATAGTTGCATCGTTGAGAGACCTGTAATCCACGCACATTCTTCTGGTGCCATCCTTTTTATCGACAAAGATAACAGGGGCACCCCATGGTGATGAACTAGGACGGATAAAACCTTTGCCCAATAATTCTTCTATTTGTTTCTTCAATTCATTCAAATCCTTAACATCCAATCTGTATGGCCTTTTAAATATGGGTGCAGTACCAGGTAAAAGATCAATTCGGAACTCGATATCACGGTCGGGTGGCATACCTGGTAAGTCTTCCGGAAATACGTCGGGGTAGTCACACACAACCTTGGTTTCTTCCAAAGATGTTCCCTTGACCTGATTCACAATTCCTTCTTCTTTGGATGAGTTGTTAACCGTGAACTCAATCGTGTCTCCTTGAGGGCTGGTTAGGAGCACTGACTTCTTGGCACATTGAATAACTCCTTTACATCCAGATAACCAGTCCATTCCAAGAATCACATCGATACCATTGGACTTAAGGACTATCAGATTTGCCGAAAAATCTACACCCATGATTTTCAGATTCACCCGCGGGCATATGTGACTAGCCTTCATCTCATTGCCCGGGGAACTAACTAGCAGATTTTTCTTCATAAGGCTTTTAGGTATGTTATGTTTTGCCACAAATTGCTCAGTAATGAATGAATGCGATGCACCAGAATCAAACAAAACTGACGCAGGTTCTGAGTTGACGAGGAACATACCGAGCACAACATCTTGAGCTTCTTGAGCTGATTCGGCCGTCACATGGTTCACCCTACCACGCATGAAATTTTGCTGGCCTTTATTGCCCTGAGAGTTCTGATTCCCATTGCGTGCTTGGGACGATTGCTGGCCAGACCTCTGAACATTGTTCTTCTGAGGCGTCTGCATGTTACGCTTGGGGCAGTTATTGGCGTAATGCCCCACTTCACCACATTTGAAACAACCATTAGGTTGGATCGGTGTGACTGGATTAGTACGCACTGGTGCGCCTGTGGCATTGCCAGAGCGGTTCTGCTGGTGGTTGGGGGTACGCTGCACTTGTTGATTGAAGCGCGGCGACTGCTGAGAGGAGTGCTGGAATTGTTGATTCTGTTGATAATTCCCTTGACCTCCTGAGCGGAACTGAAATCCCTGCTGCGAGTTATAGCGAGGGCGGTTATTGCTGCTGGATTGTCCCTGAGATTGGAACTTTCGCTTCTTTTCGCCAAGTTCCTTCCGAGTATTCTCGAGACCAATAGCTTTATCTAGAAGCTTCTGGAAGTTCGGGAAGGTATGGCTTTGCAGTTGATATTTCAGTGGTCCGATCAGACCATCTAGGAAGCGATCTTGTTTCTTTTCATCATCGTCGACTTCATTTGGTGCGTAGCGGGATAACTGAGTGAACTTATCCCGGTACTCACTTACCGACATACTGCCTTGCTTCAAAGCCAGAAATTCATTCTTCTTGAGCTTCATGACACCAGCTGGAATGTGGTGTGAGCGGAAGCTATCACGAAATTCCACCCAAGTAATAGTGTTGGCATCAGCATGTGCGGCGACGTAAGCATCCCACCAGTCAGATGCAGATCCTTCAAGTCGTCCTGCAGCGTACAAGACCTTTTCACGGTCATTGCACTGAGTTATATCGAGCTTCTTACTGATGACCTTCAGCCAGTCATCAGCATCCAAGGGATCCACCGAGTGTGAGTAAGTTGGTGGTTGGTGGCTCATAAACTCCCGATGCTTGTTTCTTGGCTGAGGGGGTAGCTGTTGCGGTGGTTGGTTCTGTTGAGCTTGCATATTTTGCACGGTGTTGGTGAGGTCTTGGAGCAACTGCATCTGAGCTGCCAAGAACTGTTCCATGGCTGGATTTGGAGGTGGAGGTGGTGGTTGATTCTGTTGGTTGACTATATGAGCACGTCGGACACTTGGAATATCCTGTCCTCCGCCTCTCCTGGTATTTACCATCTGATTGTTAGAAGATTGCTTCAGATAAGATTGAACAACTGATAAAGGTAGATAGAACAAAGCCGAGATTGGAACTAAAACAAACTTTAACTTAATTATTTTATTGATGCATTTGTGGCCATCACTCCACAAAACATCCCAGACAAAACATAAACTCCAAATCAAACATTTATTCAAACAGCATTCATTATTACATCGAGCGTTCTCACAGGAACGGATCTATCGAGACAACTCATGGTAGGCATCCTATGATCCTAACCAAGAAGACCGGTGCTGGAGCCTGGTTCGCCGTAGCGAAGCCTCTTGCGGGGAGGGTCTGAAGGGCAGTGGAAGTCATCCGTCTCCTCGGGTGGCTCCACTCCTGCAAGCTGGGCCTCAAGCTGAGCAATCCTGGCGTGGGCGTCCATCAGCTCCTCATGGGTCTGGATAAGCTCTGTAGTGACACCCTCCAGATCAGTGTTGAGCCCTGCGACAACCTGGGCAAGGTTGTTGATGCGAGGCTCATCAGGCTCTCCCAGCATCACAACTGTCTCCTCTGTGCCACTGATACGGCGAGGAAGGTGACGGTACTCGGTGGTGCTCAACTCCTGGCGGTGGGCGTAGCAGAGTGACCACAGTGCCCTCCTGGCAGCGGCACTCACTGAGGCAGCATAGGTAGCATGAGGTGTAGTGGAGTCGTGCGACGAACGAGTCCTCATGCCACCGGAAACCTCAGGGCTGGTACCGGGTCATTTACAACCGTGACCTATTAGGGAGGATGGATGGAGGGTTCTCCGGTAGTGGCAATGCCCAAGAGCACCAAGGACAGGTGTGAAGCTTCCAAATCTGCACCCCACGACATGGGCCCGTGATCTACTGTTTAGTGGCTCCAAATCAAGAAGAGAGGTGGTAGTATTTCTTTGTGGCATGTGCAATCTGGATGGCAAGAAATAAGAGAAGACATATATATAGAGACTGCAATGACAATGAAATAGTAATCCATCTTTAGGGCGAGGGATACCGCTTTCGATCTTTGGCCTATTCTGTATCCATAGAAGCAAATTAATGTTTCAATTGATCAATGGGAGATGGTCCAAACTGCCAAAGTTCTGGACAGAATGAAATTTTGATGGGGGATTCTATGCCGATGACAATACTGGTGCAGTTGGTATGGTGCTACGAGATCATTTTAGTATATATGTTCCATGGAGCTCGTGCAATCTGGTTTTTGCTCATGGCCTTTAATGCTCTCATGATGGAAGCACTTGCATGTCTGGAAGGAATACGATTGGCTCTACAATCAGCTGTTCATCATTTTATTCAAGAGACTGACCATCCGGCCCTCATTGATTTGTGGCACCGTATTGATTTGAGGTCTCAGTGACTCTCAAGAATATAAAGGAGCTTAGTATGGGTTTTCTTTAGTTCAAATCCATGTTTACTAATAGATCATGCAATGCACATGTTTGTGTGAAGCAGGTATCTAGTAGCATAACAAGGGATGAGTGGCTCAATGAAACACTGTCACACCCGATTTTAAGAACAAAATCGAATGCATCGCATATGTGTGCCATGATCCATTCATCACACATATGTTGACGTCATCAGTGAATATATATAAAGACAGTGTACGAAAGCATACAAAAGAGAGTTTATAACTTTATTACACTCATCGATAATAGACACGAATGTCTTAAACGTTCACCGACAACCTAATACGATAAAACAGCTTCACGACTCCATCCATAGGCACTTGACTGGCGGACGCGCCTAGAACTCATCGTAGCCACTGTAGTACTCTATTTCATTATTTTCTTCTGAATAACGGTTGTTTAGCAAGGGTGAGTAAACTTATGGTTGGTACTTAACAAGTGGGGGAATATGCAAGGCCATCAAAGGGGGTTCAGGCTCAAGCGGTTAGCACTTTTAGTTGATCGAAGTTTTATTAATAGCAAGCACCTATTTACTGGATGTAAGTATATACCAACTCAAAATTAAGCAGGATAACCAAATTATTCCAATAAAAGAGACCAAGAACCACAAGTTATATCATATTTAAGTTCAATTATCATGTGAGGGTCCAAGCCGCTCTTAACCGTGAGCACGGCTGATATATCGGTTTTACACTCTGCAGAGGTTGTACACTTTCCCCATAGCTCGTGTTCTCTGAATCGCCCGGGTTTGCAAGGCCCTTAAACACTTCCTTTGGTGAGTGGCGGGGGTTCACTATGAAGCCTATACAAAGACACAAAGCCAACTAGCGGCCCGCTAGAATTTCAGTCGCGGTGAGGTCCACAGCCCTCCCTAGAGAGGACGTACCTTAGCAAAGAATACTCCTACAAGAGGACCGGACTATGACCCCTCACCGTCCTCCTCCTTGCCCTTTCGGTAAGGCCACTAGCCAACCCCATGTCTAATTAATTAGTTAAGATCAGAGCCATGTGACACTGTGGTTGCACTGTTTTCTTGGGTGGTTCTCCATGTTCCAATTAATCATGATGATCTTTTAAAATTAAACTAGTGTATAGCAACATAATAAAGTCATGATTAACATTTGCATAAGATTAATAGAACCATCCCAAGTTAAGCAAATTAAGCATTTCTACCCTTTTCATAACCAGGTAATTCAAGGTTCAAGGCAAAAGACTAATCATGTCCTTAATATGTGACCCATCAAAATTAATGCAATAACAGTAAAGTAAAAGTGAATTGCATGGTGTTACTGGGACAAAAGAAGAATTATGTAAGGGGAGGCCACTTGCCTTCCTCAACAAACTGCTGCTGATCCTTCTCGTACAACTGCTGCTCCTCTCCTTCATCGAATGACATGTTCTCTAAACAATTACACAAAGCAATACAACAAAATAAATAAAAATAGTACAAAAAATAGTACTAAAAGCATAGACAAACACCTAAAACTATAGAGCATGCAGAGACTATCGCGTGGACGCGAAAATCACCCAAAACGGATTTAAAACGACGAAGTTACACTAGTTACAAGGTTGCAGGGACTAAAATGCAATTATACCTATAGTTTGCGCACTGTTTTGAATAAAACCGAGGGCATAAACACAATTACACATATAAACAAAAGGGCTAGCATGTAAAACGGGCTGAAAAGGATGGCGGGTTCTATTATTCAAAAGATCAGGGGCCTAAACAGACATTGCAGGGGCATAAGTATAAATATTTTATACTGAGCTAGGACTGCGGGTTGAATACAAGAAACTGCAGGGACTCTTTAACAAAAAGACCAGCGGGGCGGCGGGTTTGACTGTGTTGATCGGTAACTTGACCGGACAGCTTTAGATCTGGGCCCTAGGTTCACAGATGGACGGCTCCGAGGGGATTAGGGCGGCCGGCGGTGGAATGGACGGTGGCGCCGCCTCGGCCGCGGCGAGGGATCGCCGGCGACGGCGCTGCTGGGCGCTACAGAGTGTGTGAGGTGATGGGGTGTGCTAGAAGATGGAGAAAGGTATGGCGAGCTCACCTAGGGTGGTGTTGACGTCGGTGGGAGGTCGGAGATAGGTCGGCGACGAAGAAGAGCTGCGGCGGGCTCGGTTAAACGGCGAGGAGGGAGCTCCAGCGTCGGTCACGCAGTCTTGGCACCTGGATTGTGCTCCTGATGAACCTATGCATGCGTCAAAGCGGTAGGGAGGGTCAGAAGGAGCTCGGACAAGGGAGAACAGAGACGACGGTGCTTCGACTTTGATGGCAGCGTCTGTGAACTCCAGTGAGCAATTTAAGTGCGGTTGAGAGGTGGCCTCAGGGCGTGGAGTGTGGGTGCGTGCGCGAGAGGCCTTGGGTGCCTTTTATAGAGGGTCAAGGAGAGGGAGCAGAGGGGAAAGGGGCTCGGCCGAGAGGGTTAAGGAAGGGGGTAGCGAGTCCGGCCATTATGGCCTTAACGCCGATTCGGCCGTAGCAGGGGGTGAGAGAGAAAGGAAAGAGGAGGAGTGATGCGCAGGATTGACTGCGCCTTGATCTAGAAAGGAATGGAGGAGGGAATCACAGTGAGCGAGGATGCGGGGTGGTGAACACGGGGCAAGCGGCGGCTCAGGTGAGTTCCCCGTGCGGCGATAGGAAAGGGAAAGTACCGACATGTGGGGCAGGGGGTCAGTGAGAGAGAGAGAGAGAGGACGAGAGCGGGCAGGGAGAAGCATCGACAGGTGGGGTCGGGGAGTCTGAGGGAGAGAGGGGAATGCGGGAGGGGAGAGCCGAGTGGCTGGTGGGCCAGCAGATTGGGCCGCAAGTTGGGCCGCGCAGGGGGGAAAGGGAAGAAAAGAAGAAACCTGGCTGGGCCAAAAAGAGAGAAGGAAAGGGAGGGAAAAAGAAATGGTTTGAAATTTTTTGGGGGAGGAATTTGATTTGGGAAGCTCGAATGAGATTTGTATAGGATTTGGATTAGAGATTTGGGATTCACACAAGACAAACAAAAACCCATGCAAAAGAGCATGCTACGCAACATACATTTTTTTGTACTAGAATTAATTGTTGTTTAAATATTTAAGGCCACAATTTAATTAAGAGAAAATTCATTAAATCCTAAGAAAACTCAAATAAAAACCAAGTTGCTAAAATTTATTTATGTGATGGAATTTGGGTGTTACAAATCCTACCCCCCTTAAAGAGAATCTCGTCCTCGAGATTCAGATAGATTGGGATACAACTGTGGGAAGTCTGCAATGAGCTCATCTTCTCTTTCCCAAGTAGCTTCATCATCCGAGTGATGACTCCATTGTACTTTGCACATTTTGATTACTTTGTTCCTCGTGACCCTTTCAAACGTTTCCAACATCTTGATCGAGTGCTCTGAATAAGTCAAATCATCTTGCACATTGAGTTCTTGCAGTGGCAGTTGTTCTTGGGTACCCTTAAGCACTTTTTCAACTGAGATATATGGAACACATCGTGAACATCCGACAGTCACTCAGGTAATTCCAATTGATATGCCACTTCATCTTTCCTTTTCAAGATCTGAAAAGGACCGATATAGCGAGGTGAAAACTTTCCTTTGACCTAGAATCTACGGAGACCTCTGATAGGTGACACCTTGAGATACACATAATCTCCTACCTCAAACGTCAGTTCTCTTCTCCAGGTGTCGGCATAACTCTTCTGTCATGACTGAGCAGTTCTGAGATTATCTCGGATTATCTGGACTTGTCTTTCGGCCTCTTGCAGAATTTTGGGTCCAAAGATTTGACTTTCTCCTGTCTGACTCCAGTACAGTAATGTCCTACACTTTCTTCCACACAGAGCTTCAAATGGGGCCATCTTGAGACTGGCTTGATAGCTGTTGTTATAAGTGAATTTTGCGTATGGCAAACCCTTATCCCAGCTACCTCCATGCTTTAAGGCACAAGCTCTTAGTATATCCTCTAAGATCTGATTAGTCCTTTTAGTCTGTCCATCCGTTTGCAGATGATATGCAGAACTGAAATTAAGCTTGGTGTCCATTGACTCATGCAGTTTCTGCCAACAACAGGATGTGAACTGGGTACCTCGGTCAGATACTATCTTCTTTGGCACTCCGTGTAGACACACAATTCTAGACATATACAGCTCTGCTAACTTGACTCCCATATATGTGTTCTTGACTGGAATGAAGTGGGCAACCTTGGTTAGTCTGTCCACAATGACCCATATGGAATCGTAGCTATCCTGAGTGCGAGGCAATCCCACGATAAAGTCCATGCCAATTTCTTTCCATTTCCACTCGGGTACTTTCAACGGCTGAAGCAAACCTGCTGGCCTTTGGTATTCTGCTTTCATTCTTTGGCATACGTCACACAAAGCCACGTGAGTTGCTACTGTCGAAGGTTTGGTCCGGCAGTCCACCCGGGGGTATCCAGATGGTAGATTTGTAGGCAAAGGGCAATCGCGAGACTAGGGAGCTCGAGGTAACACAGGGACACAGAGATTATATAGGTTTGGGCTACCCGGAGGTATAATACCCTGCATCCTGTGCTCGGTGGTGTTGTATTGCTCTGCCTGGCGAAGTTCCAGAGAACGATGGCGAGTTTTGTGGTTACAATGAGGAGAGAGCATTCGATGGGGGTTTGGATGAGATGCCCTCTGGGGGTCGCCCTAGGCCGCTTTATATAGGCCGACGACCTAGGGTTTACAAGTCGGTTTCCTGTTTCTGTTCGGCTACAACAAGGAAACTAATCTGGGTCGGTTGTAACATAATCTCCGTGATCCTTGGGCGAGATCCGAGTATCTTGCCGAGTACCTTGTGGGCTAAGTCTTCATCAATCTTGTCCATCATGCCCAGGGATCCTCGTGGGCCGGCCTGGGGTCGGCCCATATTATTGTCAGACGTGGGCCCAGGCCGACTGTCAACCCGGTCGGTAGTGGGCCCAGGGGTACCCATATCCCACAAGTCCCCGAGCAACATGCAGGCGCGTGTCGGATTGCTGATGAAGAGGCGAGGCAACCATAGTCCGCTGAAGTATCTTGGTCGGCAGGCTGACATAAGGGTGGGCGGTGCTCAAAAAAGAAAACCGCAGGCCATCGGGGATGACCCTGGACAGACCTGGGGGGAACCCCCGAGTGGTGTGATGCCGAGTGGTGGCCGAGTCGAACACCATAAGGAATTGCACCACTTCAAGGAAGTGACTCATCCTTGATGGGGCATATGGAGAGCGACGCAAGGAGCTCTCCGTACGGAGTAGTCCCCGAGCATTGGGCCGACTAGAAAAGTCGGACTAATGGTCAAGAAAGAAAATGCACCAAGCTTCGAGACGGACAGGCCGCCCAAAGGATAGGATTGCTGCGGGTGTCAGAACACACCGCAACGAGAACAGTGCCCTCGTGAACGCACAGAACGTACCTGTGGTCGAATGAAGCCGAAAACGATAAGGGTGGACTGAGCACCTCGAAGAGAGGAGCCGCTGCACGGCGCAGAGCTCACGCGCTGGACAGTGCGATCGGGGTCACATGTGAACATTTAGCTCAGGGCTATAAATACATGCCAAGGCTCGGAGCCTTGCGCGCATCAGAAAATAGGTGTATCAACCACTGAATTTAAATATGTTGAGGACTTGTTATTGGGTTCATCCACCAGAGAGAAACCGTGGGGACTTGAGAGCTTGATGCTAGAAGAGTGCTTGCGAAGACCTTGAAGTGTTGATCAGCGTCTGAATGCTACCCCATTGACTCCCTGCATTGCTTTGAGCCAAGGGCCATGTTAGGGTGAAATGCTTTGTAGAGCCAAAGGATACCCGGAGGCATTCGCAGACAACCCTCAAGTGGAGTTCACCCATCGTTGGCTGCCTTGGTGCTACAAGAGAGCTTGCCATGAGCTCATGTGGACCAAGCTTACTGCGTATGCAGCACTAGGCGCAACGGCGGGTGCCCCAAGCCGTCATCTTGACAGTTGATGTGTTTGATCTTTGTTACCGGCCCATGACCGGCTCGCCATGTAACTGTATAGTTTCCTGATGAATCTTTCTTCATGTCTTGGTCGCTAATGGATTCTCTATTTTCCCTGACCCGGGGGCCGATGTGGCAATGTTGGTTCGCAAGTAAGCTTTTGGTGCCGAGTCGCAGAGACTCATTGAGTATAGACGGAGGGCCGAGTCCCCGAGCATCGGGACTGGCCGAGTCGCGGAGACCCATTGACCGGAGTCAAAGCGCCAAGCCCCCGAGCGTCAGAGCTGGCCGAGTTGCGTAGACCCGTTGACCGGAGTCGAAGCGCCGAGTCCCCGAGCATCGGGGCTGGCCGAGTCGCGGAGACCCATTGACCGGAGTCAAAGCGCCGAGTCCCCGAGCGTTGGGGCTGGCCGAGTCCGGAGACTCGTTGATCGGAGTCAAAGCACCGAGTCCCCGAGCGTCAGGGCTGGCCGAGTCCGTAGACACGTTGACCGGAGTCAGAGCGCCGAGTCCCCAAGCGTCGGGGCTGGCTGAGTCGTGGAGACCCATTGACCGGAGTCAGAGCACCGAGTCCCCAAGCGTCGGGGCTGGCCGAGTCACGGAGACCCATTGACCGGAGTCAAATCGCCGAGTCCCCGAGCGTCGGGGCTGGCCGAGTCCGAAGACTCGTTGACCGGAGTCAAAGTGCTGAGTCCCCGAGCGTCGGAGCTAGCCGAGTCCGGAGACTCCTTGACCGGAGACAGAGCGCCGAGTCCCCGAGCGTCGGGGCTGGCCGAGTCGCGGAGACCCATTGACCGGAGTCAGAGCGCCGAGTCCCCGAGCGTCGAGGCTGGCCGAGTCACGGAGACCCATTGACCGGAGTCAAAACGCCGAGTCCCCGAGCGTCGGGGCTGGCCAAGTCCGGAAACTTGTTGACCGGAGTCAGAGCGTCGAGTCCCCGAGCGTCGGGGCTAGCCGAGTACTTTAGGAAAAGAGCCGTTGGCGCGCGGAGAGCCGTTGTCCCGCAGTTAATGGGACTTCCGCGGATTCCGTCCGTAAGTTACGGCGCCGTTAGGGTAATTTGGATCGGCGGAAAGGGGATAAATCGGATCTGTTCATCGGCGGTTTTACCACAGTAATTTCCAAATCGAAAATCATCCCGCGTCTTCACCACCACTTAGCGCCGCCGTGAGTGCGATTCTTCCCCCGTGCCCTCGCCGCCGCCGGAGTTCAGGCGCCGCCGTTGCCACTGCATGGCCGTGACACGCTCGAGTGTTTGGAGGTGATGGCGGACCCGAAGGCCTCGCTGGGCGCACCGGCGTCGGGAGAGGAAGAGCTGCGGGCGACGGGGAGCTGCGGGCGACGGGGACAGCCGACGCGGCCATCTCCGCAGACCGCGGTGATGCTGTCGTGGAGAAGGTGGTGGGGTCTTCCGCGGGTCAATCCAAGGTCGCGGGTGATGCCGCCGCCGGCAAAGGCGGAGGTACTGCGGCGTCGGCGGCCGCCACCGGGGCAGACGCCAAGGGGAAGACAGTGGCGTCTTCTGACGAGGTCGTGGAGCTGACCTCCGTGCCTGGAGGAGTGCCGCCCGAAGAACCGGCTTTGGGTCAATCCTCCATGACCGAGGAGAGGCTCCAGGACATGGTGCAGTGGGGCGTGCTCGGGCTGCAGAAGGTGCTGCTGTGGCGCCCCCCTGGGAATGATGCCCGGCCGTGGAAACGCTCGGAGACCGAGATGGCCGTCTTCGCGCCCTTCTTCGAGTGCGGATTCGGACTGCCCACAGGGGACTTCTTCCGATGTCTTCTTCATTTCTATGGTGTGGAACTGACTCATATGAATCCCACATCTATCTTGTCAATTTCTGTCTTTATCCACCTTTGTGAGGCGTTTCTCGGGATTCCGCCGCACTTTGGTTTATGGCGGCGTCTGTACAAGATGAAGCTTGTCGGGGAGGATGCCGGCAAGGGTCCGGCCAGGATCACTAGAGGGGCCGGGTTCTCTTTGAGGCTTGGTATGTCCAAGAAATATTTTGTCTTGGACATGAATGACTCGAACAAGAGGTGGCGATCTGAGTGGTTTTATGTCGCGAACCACCCCCTTGCGCTGCCTACTCGGACTGGGCGCCGGCCGGAGAAGAAGGACAACTGGGACTCGCTTCTAGATGGAGAGGAACTGCAGGAGGCCAATGAACTGCTTCAGTTGATTGCTGAAGTGAAGGAGAGAAAGTTGACTGTAGTGGCGATTATGATCTCCTTCGTCCGATGGCTGACGCAGCCCATCAAGGACCGGGTGCACCCCGGGTATGAGTTCTCGGGCGACAAGGACCCGACTCGGGAGCAGACCCGGACAGTGTCTATCCCAGAGACGATGGAGAGGATCTCGGGCTTTATGTAGGGCAAGATCTTCAATGAGGGCACACCTGTGCCTTTCTCTTTGCACAATCCCCCTCCACCGGTCAG
Source organism: Alloteropsis semialata (assembly GCA_004135705.1). Taxonomy (NCBI): domain Eukaryota; kingdom Viridiplantae; phylum Streptophyta; class Magnoliopsida; order Poales; family Poaceae; genus Alloteropsis; species Alloteropsis semialata. The sequence continues at coordinate 38,532,832 of CM014271.1, forward strand.
TACCTCTGTTGCTTGTGTGTTGTGTATTTGGTTGCTCAACTGGTCTACTTCTTCACATAATTTTCTGTTCTGTTGCTGTTTGGTTGTCTTGCAGGAACGAGCGATAAAGTACTACCGCCCAGCTCCCCTGCCCGAGGGCGATGTCCGGTTGGAGAAGCTTATGTCGGTGGAGGAGGCAGCCCAAGCTCCTCGTGTCGTGGATGAGGGGCAGGCCGAGTGGGAGGTTGCCGACTTCATCCCGGCTCCCCTGGAGGAGTCAGATGAAGGCCAGGCGGCCAAGGTGCCTGCTGCTGGTTCAGGGAGGCCAACGTGCCAAGTTGTGTGTAAGCTTACCCAGTCCAAGATGGTGGCACGTGGGGCATCCCCCAAGCCACCACCGAAGTTGGGGCAGTCCACGCGGGCCGAGGCCGAGGCGCAGAGGAAGAGGAAGTTATCGTTCCCAACAAGCGAGGCAGAAGATGGATCTGACGGGTCGCCCTCAGGCCTGATCTCGAGCAACCTGCCCAGGAGATTGCGAGGGGCCAAGGGAGCCTTTTTGCCCAGCCAGAGCTGCGGCTGGACTCGACTCTACTGCCGAGCCAAACGCCACCACTGTTGTTGAAGCGGGTGGAATTTAAACGCCCATGCAAGAGCGGGTAAGTTGCCTTGATGTTCCTTTAATCACACTTGGACTTGTAGAGTTCTGATTGATGATGGATGGGTTGTAGGCTCGGGAGCCAAGGAGGCGGTGCTAGCGTGTTGCCACACCTGGGGGCTGGTGGCAAGATGCTGCCAAATCAACCTGCCGCCACGGAGACGGGGTCGAGGTCCGGTGCTGCGTCGGTCCTGCCAGGGCAGATACCGGCCGGCATGCTGGAGCAACTGCGTCCGCCCAGTCCTCCACGCATCACCTTGGGGACGAGTTCCCCCGTGGACGACCGGCAGGCCGAGGTGCCCGAGGCCAACGTCGAGGAGAAGGATCCAGAGATCCCTGCGGGGGTGGAGGAGCCGACCGGCAGTCCGCCGCCACTGGAGGATGACGATGATCAGCTACTTGGGGAGCAATTGGACGCCGGGGCTGGCACTGTCGTGCCACCCCGGGTGGAGATGATTGTGGCCTGGCACGGGGCCGGGCTGGAGTTTCCAGAGTTGACTCTAGAGCAGCGACTGGAGCTCGACATCGCGGACCAAGAAAGCGAGCTCCAGAAGCTACAAAATATAGCCGGTGTCTTGGATCGCATCGTTCAGGTATTTCTTCCTAGCACCCTGTTGTCGTTGAAGGGCATGGACTGACCATGTGCCTGATGTCTTGTTTGGCAGGGTTTCACAGCCCGGGCCGCGAAGGACCTCGACTTCAAACAGCGGGCTCTGGAGGACCGCCAGACTTTGGCGCGGATGCAGGAGGAGAGGGTCCTTGAGGCGAACGCCGCCAAGGAGTTCCTTATGAAGAAGGACATGGAGCTCATCGACGTCGTGAAGACCAATGGGAGCTGATTAATGACATGAAGGTCTTGTCAGAGGGTATGTTCTTGTGCTTTGTTTGCATGTGTCTCTGCCCGAGTAGCCTGTACTCATGAGGCTTTCTTTGCAAAGGCGAAGAAGAAGGAGGACGTGCTCCAGGGGAAGGTGGACAAGCTAGCCGGGGCCAAACGGAAGCTTGAGGAGGTGCAGACGCTCAAGGCGGCCAACCTGCACCTGAAGGTCGAGTCCGAGCACCTGGTGGAGGCCAATCAACTCTTAAAGGATCAGCATGACGAAGTCATGCATGGTGAGTATCTTTTGGCGAGTCTTCTATGGCTTTGATCAAGCCAGAATGCTTATGCAGATGCCTTTTTGTAGGGCTTCGAACCGAGCTGCTGGAGCTGCGGCAAGCGGCCGAGTTCAATGCTAACTCGTTGGTGCCTGCCGAGTCAGGCCTAGCAACGTTGACGCTGGTCCAACGGCTCAGGGCCGGTCCTACCCGAGCCGCCTAGTTGGTGCAGGTGACCGTGGTCGGCTGCAGTAGTCGGGTCTTGGCTTTGATCTGTTTGTACTTCCCTTCGCTCAACCTCTCTCCGATCGGCGAGGGCATCCCTGAGGGTGTGTCAGACGAGCAGTTTGACGCCTTGGTTGAAGAATGCGTGCCCCTGGCTGAAGCTATAGCTAGAGAGATCGGCCTGTAAAGATAGTTGGAAATGTAAACTCTATATCATACTTGTATGTATAAAGTTCTAATTTAGTCTTGAAGCATGGATGTGCCATGATGTGTTGTTGGGCCCTTTTTCTTGCCAACTAAGGCTTTGCGTCACCCGACTGGTCGCTGCCTTGTGCCGTTTAAGCACCCTTTTTACCCGCTGACCACTGCTCATGGAGAGGACGGCTTACCCCAGACTACACTGCTCAACGGGGAGGCTTAGGTGTAGGGGGCGCGCGGGCTGAGCACGGAGCTCAGGGCTTCACGGTTGGGGAATCGGACCGGTCGGGTTAGCTCGACTGTCGCCGGGGGGAACATGGGCTGGGTAAGGACTCGGAAGTCGAAGTAAGCAGGTACTCCCCCTATGATCGCGATGAATAAAACGTTGCCTGGGTCGGACCCAGTCCCCGAGCATCAACATGGATGTCGGGTGAGAAGACAACAGCGAGCCATATAGCAAGGCGAAGACATTTTCATTAATTTGAGACAAGGGATACATAGCTTGTTGCAATTTTCTACGGATAGAACTTGACGAGGTGCTGGATATTCCACACGTTCGGGATGAGGTCACCATTGGCCCACTGGAGGCTGTATGTTCCTGGCGAGACGACTTCCTTGATGATGAAAGGACCCTCCCAGGGGGCCGATAACTTGTGTTTGTCCTTGGAGGACATGACTCGGCGCAGGGCCAAGTCGCCGACATTGAGGGAGCGTTCCCAGACGTTCTTGTCGTGATACCGTCGCACCTGCTGCTCGTGTCTAGCATGCCGAACCAGTGCAGCAAGTCGGTGTTCTTCCAGGCAGTCTATGTCGACCTAGCGGCCGATTTCTGCTTCACCTTCCTGGTAATGCTGGATGCATGGGGCACCATGGGTGATGTCGGCTGGGAGGACGGCTTCGGAGCCGTACACCAGGAAGAAGCGAGTGTATCCCGTTGCTCTGCTCTTCTGTGTCCATAGGCCCCATATGACATGGGGTACTTCTTTGGCCCACCGGCCCGCTTGCTTGTTGAGTCCGTCGTACATGGCTTTCTTGAGCGAGTCCTGGACCATGCCATTAGCTCGCTCAATCTGGCCATTGCACCTGGGGTGTGCCGTGGAGGAATAATAGACATCGATGCAGTTGTCCTGGCAGAAGTCCCAGAACTCGTGTCCCGTGAACTCGGATCCGAGGTCGGTGATGATGCGGTTTGGGATGCCAAACCAGTGGGTGAGCTCCGCAATGAACTTGGCAGCTGTGGCGGATTTGGTGTCAGTCACCACCTTGTACTCGATCCACTTGGTGAATTTGTCGACCGCCACCAAGAGATGCTTGAATCCACCCGGAGCGGTTTTGAAGGGGCCGACATTGTCGAGTCCCCATATGGTGAATAGCCAAGATGGAGGAATGGTTCTCAGCGCCTGAGCCGGTAGGTGCTTTTGCTTCTGGAAGAATTGACACCCGGTGCAGCGTCGCACCAACTCTTTTGCGTCGGACAGGGCTGTTGGCCAGTAGAACCCTGCTCTGTAGGCTTTGCCGACTAAGGTTCCGGCAGCTACGTGGTTGCTGCATGTGCCTGAGTGGATATCCTGTAGGAGGCTGATTCCTTCGTCACGGAGAACACACTTCATGAGTATGCCTGTGGAGGCGGCCTTTCTGTACAGGGCGTCACCGATGACGACGTAGTTTGTTGCACGCCGATTCAACTTCTCAATTTCTTCCTTCGTACTCAGAGACCAGCTCTCTGTGAGGAAAGCAATGAAGGGGCGCCAGTGTGCTTCCACTAGGAGAACTTCGTTGGTCGGCGGGCCACTCGGTAGTGGCTCCGGGTCGGGCACGGGGCTGCCGTCCTCAAGCATCTTGATGGATGGGGTGCGCAGGTCTTGGACGAAGACACCGACTGGTACCTGGGTTCTGGTGGACCCTAGCTTGGACAGGACGTCGGCGGCGACGTTGTCCTCTCGGAGGACATGGTGAAACTCGAGCCCATAGAAGTGAGCCTCAAGCTTGCGTACCTCAGCGCAATATGTGCTCATGGTTTCCTTGGTCGTGTCCCAATTCTTGTTTACTTGCTCGTCGACTAACTTGGAGTCGCCATAGCACATCAGTCGCTCAAGAGCCTGCTGTAGTCGAACCCCATGCTGTTGAGGGTGCTGGTGAAGATGATGTTCAAGGCGCTCCCGCCGTCGACCAGGACCTTGGAGAGGAGGACCCTTTCGACGACGGGGGCGACGACGAGTGGGTAGGACCCTGGCTCGGGAAGGTACACCCAGTGGTCGGCACGACTGAATGAGATGGGCGTCTCCGACCACTAGAGGTATTCCACTGGCTTGGTGGAGACCATCTTCACCTCGCACTTGTCGAGATTGCCTTTGCGCCGATCTGGGAAGGCGCTGAGCCCCCCGATGACGACGTTGACCTGGCGGTCGGCGTGCTGAAAGCCACCATTAGCGGCTCGCCTGGGAGCTTCGGGTGGTGCTGGGAGTCGACGTTCATCTTCTTGATGCTGTGGGTCTTCGCGACGGGCCGAGGCCTCACGATCACGGTAGTCGCCACAGTGGTAGTCGTCCCGGCGGTCGCGGTCTTATCTACAGCGGTAATTGTCGCGCTGGTCACTGTTGTTGCCGTCACAGCGGTAGTTGTTGTAGCGGCCGCCGTTATTGTTGTAGCGCTGCTTCTTGGTTGGCGGCAGGGCGCCTTGTTCTTTGAGCAGTGCATGACAATCGCGGAGATTGTGCTTTGCGTCCTTGTGGAAGGGGCACTGATAGTTTAGTGTATCATGAAACTCCTCGGCAAGGAACCTGGGTTCTGGCCGGCCTTCTTCTTCTGCTAGGGCTACAAGGGGCTCAGGGCCCGCCTTGCACCCACGCAAGGGCTCGTGGCGCTTCGAGCTTTCGACCCAGTCGTCATCTTCCGGGCGCTTCTGCTTGCCCTTGAATTGGGCCTGTTCGGCTTGATCAGCCCTGACCTCCAAATTGACCACCTCCATCAAGTCGGAGACCGTGGTCGGGTTGTTTTTGAAGAGCGTACGGAACAGCTGGATGTCGATGAGGCCTCATCGGAATGCGTCGATGACGTCCCGATCTTCGACGTCGGTGATCTTGTTCCGGTTGTCGAAGAAACGATCGGTGTAGTCTCGGAGACTTTCACCCTTCTTCTGCTTGACGTTATCCAGATCGAATCTGGTGCCTGGCCGAGTGTAGCTTGCCTGGTAATTCTTGGTGAAGGCGTGGCAGAGATTTGCCCAGCTATCAATGGTGTCTCGAGGGACGCCCTCGAGCCACAGTAGCGCCTTGTTGACACCAGCAGTGGCAAACAGAAAGTCCGCAAGCGCACGGCTGTCGTAGTAGCTTTCACCCGTGAGTAAACCAGGTATCGAATCCACGGGGAACGTAAAGGACTTGTCTAATCACTAAAGCTGAACCGGATCGATCGAGTGTATATAAAGGCTGGGTAGAGAGGATAACTTAGCACTAAGGCTGATTATATCGAAGGGAATTCTCCTATGCTTGCTTTGGGCACCGGGGTATCCTAGACCTCTAAGAAATTGCCGGCCAACAGCTCTACGCCGTACCCGAACGTGGAGGATTACAAAGGACGGACAGGGCTGTCACCACCTGCCACCTACCTCTTCTAATCTGTGGGGCTACGAGGCAAACGAGGGCAGACATACACCTAAGCACCACGTCTAAGATAATATCGGCTATCCTAACCTTGATAAGAGATTAGAATACTTTATGAATAAAGCAACGAACCCACAAGCACAATAGAGAACTCAGCTTTTCTATAACTCAGACTTGAATACTAGTTGAATCCCGGATACTTACTGAGTAGCTCGCATCCGTCGAGGTACAGGTGGAGGGTCGCCGACAGGCCGGGACTCCTCTAGACTCTCCCTCACTCTCTCCCTATTTCTACTCTGGATATGAGGAGGGCTTCGCCTTGGATCTTCACTTCATCTCGATGATGCTTAGCCCTGCCCCGAGTCCAGATATTTATAGCTTGGAGAGGCGGTTTGAAGTCAGTTTGCAGAGGTTGAGGCGGTCCGGAGGTGGGCCCAGGTCGGCCGACTAGGGGGGATCGGCCGACCGTCAGATCAACCGACGTAGATGATACACGGTACTGATGGGCTCCTGGAGGTAGTTGATAGTTGCTCCTGAAGGCGGTGGCGAAATGGTCGCGCGGCCAGGTCGGCCGACCTGGCTTGGTCGGCCGACCCAGGGCTGTGGCTCCTCGGCCCCACTCTGTCAGGGTCACTCTCCTGTGGGCCCCATGGTCGGTTTCTGGTGGGTAATGTCGAAGATATGTCGGTTAAGTTAGGGATGTGGGCCCATGGATCCAAGTGATTGCCACGTGGCCCAATCCCATCTCTTCAATTCCACCGACCTGATCTCAACGTCCCTGATCACTCTCAAGTGTGCTTCTGTTGGTGGGCTAAGGTTAGACCTCCCTGGGCCTGGGCCCAGGTCGGCCGACCATGGGAGGTCGGGCGACCTGGCCCTGGGCCCAATTTAGTCACTCTTTTGCCACTTTGTTCCTGTAAGCACATATGCACCAAAACTTGTGGAATTCATTAGCAAATAACCCTATGTCTATTTGTTTTATCATTCTTTTGTATCTTTGTTGGCAATAATATTTTGTCATTAAGAACCGCCAACAAGCTCCCCCACACTTATCCTTTACTCGCCCTCGAGTAAAGTCTAAGCTTCATCATGGAAATTATAAACAAACATATAGGTTATTCCCAAACATTTAGGCTTAGTGGAATTGTATGAGTGGCTAACATGTCTTCTTGGGTTATTGCAGGAAGGAACAGCTTTTTCTATGACATGATACATTTTACATCTCAAGTACTTGGGTTTTCAGAATTTCGCAAAAGAAAAACCAATGCCTTGCTCCTCAGCGAGTTTCTCTCTGAATATTCATGGTGGTTGGACAACACTCAAACTCTCCAAAATAGAACTTTATATGTGGAGCTCTCAAGATACATACCTTAATTCACTTGTGTTGTCATTCCAAGGATTGGATCCAAGTCAGAGACAAATCATATAATCAAGTCAAGATGTGCTAGTGTGTGATATGAGGTGGAAATGTAGTCGTACTCTTTTGTGTTGACTTCCTTCCCTTTCTTTTCTTCTTGGATATGGGCTATTGCACCTTTCTTTTCTTCTCCCTTTTTGTTTCACTCAATGCTTTTTAGCATGAGTTTCTTTCCTCTCTCTTTTTTTTATATGCATATGGCCCATATCTTCTTTTCATCTTGATTTTGGGGAAGAAAGTCACTTAGGAGTATTTTATTCATGAATATGAAACAAAGGCATGTTTTGCTTTATCCTCAGTGTAAGGGTTTAGCTTTTTATGGTGGAGTGTACGTGATCTTGACTTTAAAACATGAAATATCTCTAATCAAGGCCACAAGACTTGGAACAACTCAAAGCTCAAAAGGAATGTTTGATTATAATTGTAAGTGGTTGTCTCTCAAACCCATGAGGAGCTTAGCATGGTTAAAAGTTTTAAAAACTTTTCATAAATTCTAAGTACTCAAGTAAGTAAAAGCATCTTTCATATTAAAGCCATATCTCTAAATGCAATAACTTAGATGACATGGGTTCCTATAAGAATGAAGATTTCCACAAGCCAAAAGGTACAGGGAATAAAATATATGTAAGTTAATATTATCCATGTGATGGGAGGATGCAAAAAGGGTTAATTTAATTAATTTCAGAATTCCATGATCAGGTTCTGCAAGTATTCAACTGAAACAGAGGTTAGGATAATCAAACCAGCGTGCAGAAAAAAGAATAAGCGAGGTGGGACCCAGGCCAGGTCGGCCGACCTGGTGGGGTCGGGCGACCTGGGGGTGACCTCTCTAGTTCAGCCCTTTCGCGTGCTGTTTTGTTGCGTTCTGATATGCTCTGTTTCGCGTTGGATCACTCTGTTTCCCATTGTGCATCTCCTCCACACTTGTACCTTTCATTCAAAACAAGTGGAAACAAAAAGAAGACACAATCCTAATACACTAAATATTTTATTTTATTCATAACTCAGAGGCACATTACATAATAAATGAAATAAATGAAACAATTGAATGAAGGGGAAGAGACTAATGTGCCTATCCTAAACCAAAGCCTAGGGTGCCTATGGGGCATGACAGAGATTCTCATTCCCTGCAGCTTTGGCATAGCGCTTAAGCTTCACGACTGTTGATCTACGCAACATATCAAAGTCGTCTTGAAGGTTAATGCGCTCAAGTCGCTCTTTGGCATAGTCGCGACCGAGTTGATTAATCAACTCTAGCAACTCAGCATTGGAGGGAGCCTTGGGGGCCTTCTCATCATCACTCTCATATTGGCCCCCAGGCCTGCGAATTGGAGGAGGCTTGATGTGCCTCTTGATCTTGCCGGCGGGTGAAGATTCCACCGACTCCTCCAACTCCTTCCTCTCCTCAGGTGTGAGGGGAGGGAACAGCCCCTTTCCGTAGCCACCTCCGGGTTTCCTTTCCCCGAAGATCCAGAAACGTGGGTCCGAGGTGCTAGCAGGAGAGTAATGGACACATCGAACGTATAGTGATACGCCACGACGTCCTCCCACTTGTTCCTGACCACCCCCTTCAACTTCTCCCCTGGTTGAAGCGTGGGGAGTCCATCCCCCTTGATCGGAGCGGCCGCCGGTGTCTTCTTTGGGGTTAATTGCCCCGTTGTCGGCCTTCTGTACGGGCTTGATGCCCGTGCATCACGCATCTGGGTCCTCCTCGGAGACTGAGACCGCGCCGCCGAGCGAGACCGCGAGGGGCCACCAGGGCCGATCGGCCGACCAAGGCCATCGGCCGACCCCCTAGTGCGCCCTCTCGTGTCCTCCTCTGGTGGGAGGATGGCCAGTGGGGAGACGACCTCAGCCATGGTCCGCTCCAGGTTGATGGGCACCAGTTGATTGGCCAGAGTGGGCTCTCCTTCCAGATGGAAGGTCGATCGGGATTTGGGGTGGCTCTTTCCGGCCATTGTTGGGAATTTGGAAGGTGTGGCTTGGTAATTTCAGAATGGGGGCGAGAAAGAACTCAGATGAGAGGGAAGAAGAGGATGGGTGAAAATTTAAAGAAAGGCTAACCCTCTTCTCGGATCCTATCAGAGTTAGAATCGCTCATCCACCGCAGAACGGCTTCAGAGACGTTAGAGTAGAACGTTGGCAAAAGATAAGGCTGATTGGGCTCAGGCTCACGTCGGCCGACCTGGTCAGGTCGGCCGACCTGGCCTTGAGCCTGGTCGTCCTTTCCTTCTTTATGCAGTACATGACTGGTCCACTAAACCCCAAAATGTGTGCATTCAGGTTCTAGGGTTTAAGGATTTAGCATAAGGTGTAATTATAAATGGGAATCATCCATGACCAAATTGATCACATCAAATTACTCATCTACTTTATCAGGTTCAAGGAAAACTTTTAAACGTTGACCATTTACCTTGAAGAGGTTACCTTCATCATCTTGGAGTGTGATTGCTCCGTGCGACGAAGTCTCCACTACAACGAACGGTCTTTCCCATTTGCTCTGGAGTTTTCCATGTCCAAAGAGCTTCACCCTGGAATTAAAGAGTAATACCTTATCCCCGAGGTGGAACTCCTTCACCTTGATCCTCTTGTCATGCCATCTTTTGGTTCTGTCCTTGTAGATCCTGGCACTGTGGTACGCTCTGTCTCTCCACTCTTCCAGCTCTAATAGTTGCATTCTTCTCATCTGCTGGGCTGCCGACAAATCCATGTTCCACTTTCTTATGGCCCAGTGCACCCAATGCTCTAGCTCAACTGGTAAATGGCAAGTCTTGCCGTAAACTAGCTGATATGGGGACATTCCGATTAGCGTTTTGTATGCCGTTCGGTAAGCCCATAGAGCATCTGGTAACTTGCTCTTCCATCCTTTGCCCATTTTTGTCACGGTCTTCTGCAGAATGTTCTTGATCTGCTTGTTCGATGTTTCTGCTTGACAGCTTGTCTGGGGGTGGTACGGTGTAGCTATGTTGTGCTTTGCCCCCAGTTCTGCCAGAAACTTCCGGAAGGTCTTGTCGATGAAATGTGACCCTCCATCACTAATCACCATCCTGGGGGTTCCAAAACGTGGAAAGATGATCTCATGGAACATCTTTCGCGCGTGTTTGGAGTCAGCGGCTCGACATGGCATTGCTTCAACCCACTTCGAGACATAATCCACTGCCACCAGGATGTACTCACTGTCATAGGATTTGACAAAGGGCCCCATAAAATCAATGCCCCATACATCAAACAGCTCAACTTGTAAGTTGTTTGTGAGTGGCATTGCATCTCTTGCGGTGATCCCTCCATGTTTCTGGCACTGCTGGCATCATCGAATGAATTCCTTTGTATCCTCATACATTGTGGGCCAGTAGAATCCACTCTGCCAGATCTTCGATCTTGTCCTGAACGCCCCGTAGTGACCTCCATATGGGGCTGCATGGCACTGCTCAAGGATCTTCCTTGCTTCATTTGTTGGTATGCACCGCCTGAGCAGCCATCTGAACATACCCTGTACAGGTATGGTTCATCCCATAGATGGAGTCTACTCTCATAGATCAGCCTTCTCTTGTTCTCCGCTGGCGGTACATATCCTGCAACCATAAAGTTCACAATATTTGCATACCAGGGGTCGGAGGCAGTCACCTTGAGTAGGGTGTCGTCGCGTAGGAAATCATTTATCGGTAGATCCTGCATGTCAGTAAACTGCATACGCGACAAATGATCTGCTACTGAATTCTCTACTCCCTTTTTATCTTTAATTTCCAAATCAAATTCTTGGAGTAAGAGAATCCATCGGATAAGGCGTGGTTTAGCATCTTTCTTGGTAAGCAGATATTTCAAGGCAGCATGATCGGTGTAGACAATCACCTTAGCTCCTACCAAGTAAATCTAAACTTGTCTATTGCAAAAACTACTGCCAAGAGCTCTTTTTTAGTGGTAGCATAGTTAAGTTGAGCTCCTGTCAAAGTTTTACTAGCATAAGAGATAGCATGATGGTTCTTATTTTTGGTTTGCCCAAGGACAGCACCAACAGCATAATCACTGGCATCACACATAATCTCAAAAGGTAGCGTCCAGTCAGGGGGTTGAATGACTGGCGCTGAGATGAGAGCGTTCTTTAAAATGGTGAAAGCACGTAAACACTCATCATCAAAATCGAAAGGTACATCCTTGGCTAAAAGGCTAGTGAGGGGCCTGGCTATCTGAGAAAAATTTCTGATAAAATGTCGGTAAAACCCCGCATGGCCTAGGAAGCTACGGATCCCCTTAACATTGGTAGGAGGTGGAAGCTTTTCTATGACTTCAATTTTTGCTCTATCCACCTCTATCCCCTGTTTGGACACTAAATGTCCCAACACTATTCCCTCTCGGACCATGAAATGGCACTTTTCCCAGTTTAGCACCAGGTCCTTGTCTCGGCATCTTTGTAGTACCTTGTCTAAGTTCTGCAGACAATGGTCAAAAGTCTTTCCATAGACTGAGAAATCATCCATGAAAACGTCCATGATCTCTTCAATCATGTCTGAGAAAATAGACATCATGCACCTTTGGAACGATGCTGGCGCATTGCATAACCCGAATGACATCCTACGATATGCATACGTTCCATAGGGGCAAGTGAAGGTGGTCTTTCCTTGATCATCGGGGTGGATGGGAATCTGGTGATAGCCGGAATACCCATCAAGAAAACAAAAGAAGGAGTGGTTCGCGAGTCTCTCCAACATCTCATCGATGAAGGGGAGTGGGAAGTGATCTTTCTTTGTCGCCTTGTTGAGTCGGCGGTAATCAATGCACATCCGCCACCCAGTAACGATACGCTGTGGGATCAGCTCATTTTTCTCTTTACTTACGACGGTCATGCCTCCCTTCTTGGGTACTACTTGGACAGGGCTGACCCCTTCACTATGAAGGACGGGATAGATGATCCCGGCATGCAGAAGTTTCAGAACTTCCTTCTTCACGACTCCCCTCATCGCATTGTTTAGCCTACGCTGAGGCTCCCTAGAAGGTGTAGAAACTGGATCTATGGGAATGCGATGGGTACAGAGTGCAGGGCTTACTCCCTTCAAGTCCTTGAGGGAGTACCCGAACGCCGAGTGGTGTTTCTCAAGCACCTTTATGAGTCTATCACTCTCGTCCTGTGATAGCTTGTCGCTAATGATGACAGAAGCATCCCTGTCCTCATTTAGAAAGACATAGCGAAGGCCCGCGGGCAAGGGTTTTAGTTCTACGTGCGTCTTAGGTGGCTCCTCAGTTTCAAGCGACTCAGAAGCGTCATCCTCTTCCTCTATAAAGTTGTGAACATTCTCTTCGAGGAATGACTCCAATGGGTCACTAGGTTGTAGGGATTTCACTTCCTCAGCTGGGTTAGCTTCTATCAAATGTTCAACTATGGAGTTCTTAACCCTAGCTAACGGTATAGTGAGAAGATTCCTTCCTACTTTGGCTAGGAGGTTTTCTTCTGAGGTTACATCCTGTAGCAGGCCCTCGATAGGATGCCCTATAAGGAGGTCAAAATCTGATGTCTCAAAGACGTAAAAGTCCAGAGCCATCTCAATCCCGTGGTGAGAGAGGAGAAAATCTCGTACTAGGCCGAGACTCTTGAGAATACGACCTGAGGGTGTTCTAAGAAGTCTTGATGTTGGGGCCAACTTTTTACGACGTCCAAGGATATTCGTGAAAGAATTGGACATGACGTTTGCCCCAACAGTCGGGTTATACAAGATGTCTACGGCTACCTTGCTTACGAAACCTCGAGTGATCTGCGAATGTGAGTCAATCCGAATGACTTCGGAAGAAAACTCAGACTCATTTGACCATTCCATGTTTAGGATGGACACAAGTTCCCTCACGGTTTCGTTCAAAATTTCTGTCTCCATGTAAATGGAGGGGGTCTTTACCGTAGGCTTCTTCTGTATTGAGTAGTTCAAGGTATTCCTAAAATCTTCAAAAAGATCTTTCTCGAACTCAAACGGTAATCTGGGAGGTTGAGTTTCCTCTTCCTCAGCGGATGGGGTCTCAGGAGCTGGACCGGGCAAGTCTATGGGTTCTATCTGGGGGTCTTCTTGCTCAGTCTCAGTCGCGTCAGCAGGAGAGTTCTCTCGAATGGCCGCTAGGACTTCTTTTGCTCTGGCCGGAGTTATGTGTAGGAATGAGCCCCCGGCTGCTATGTCTATGTACCGAGCATCTTCACTATTCAACCCAGACCGAAAATGCTGCATGAGCATATAGTCTGGGAAGCCTAGATCCGATCCGGTTAGACACGAGTCCTAGAATCGGTCCCATGCTTTGGCGATTGTTTCCTTCTCTCGTTGCTGGAAGTTAATGATCTCCTTCCGAAGTGCACAAATCCGGTGAACAGGAAAGTATTCAAGACAAAACTTGTCCCGTAACTTTCCCCATCCACCGTTCGTTAGCCCAACGGTATGGTCATAACCCTATGTCTATTTGTTTTATCATTCTTTTGTATCTTTGTTGGCAATAATATTTTGTCATTAAGAACCGCCAACACGCCTCCTTACCCAACATCACAGGGAAGTAGGTGGCGGCTTGATCGTTTGCTCCATGAGCAGCCTTGACTGCTGTATGGTATGTCTTGAGCAAGAGTTTGGGGGTCAGAGCAACCATCGAACTTCTCGACAAGGGCTGGTTTGAAAGACTCGGGCCAACGGATGGCGCGGAGTCGAGCGGAGAAAGCAGCGAAGCCGTCGAATATTTCCTCCTCGTCGTTGCGATGGTCACGGCGGGGAGGTCGGGCTTGGTCGGCTCAGAGCCGAGCATCATTATGCCATTGGCGACGGTCGTTCCGCTGGAGGCCGTGCCTTACATCATACTGTTCACACTCCATGAGCTCGTGAACGACGTGGCGCTCATCCTCTTCTGCTGCAGCATCACCTGCCTCCCATTTCGGCTGGCGATCGGGTCGGCCGTAGTCCCGGTCATACCGCTCGCGGCGCTTGAGCTTGGCTGCATCGCACTCTTGATGCCGAGCGTCGAGTTTGGCGCGGATGTCGCGGGCGTAGTCCCTCAGGCGATCACGGAGATCGTCGGGTTGGTGGTGCCGTTGGCGCCTGTTGCACCGGTCCTGGTAGCGTTCACGGCGAGGATCCGCGTTGCGCGGGTTACACCGTTCCTCTTCTTCTTCTTCTTCGTGGTGGTTCTGGGCCACCTCTTCTTCGACGGCGGATAGTGAAGGGTTCCTCTGGCAACGGTCTATCCGATCTGCTATGGGCAGAGCGGTGGCCAGAAGAGCGAGCTGAGTCGGATCGCCCAGATCGGGATCTGGCGCGATACGATCTCTCGACTTGTTCTTGGACGGCTTCTAGCTGAGCTCGGGCACGCTGCACCTTAGGGGGGTGTCGGGCATGTGACCCTGCTCGGCAAACGCGATGGCAATGTTAGCCTGGGGAGTGCAGAAGGGCACTCGGGCGAATGCTCCATTGAGGTTCCGAGGCTTGACTCCGCAAGGACCCCGGGGCAGAGGTTGTTGCCTTGGTGGAGCTCCTGGGGATCTCTCCGGTAGCTGCAGCGGCTACAGCGTCTCTGGCCGCTGCCTGAGGCAGTGTGGCTTCTTCGGCGCGGCGTCGAGCACGGCCAGCGTTTCGCTCCAGTCGACGATCCCTGGCCAAGTCGGCTTCTCCATCCTGAGTTGCAGAATCCTCAGAGATGAAGACTTTACGCCCCGGAGGCGTGGCGTAGCTTGAGTCATTGCTCATGTTGGCCGGAGCCGACAAGAGCACACTTGTAGCGATTTGAAACTCCCCGCAGTCCGGGGGCTGGGTGGGCTTGGGCGGGGTCTCAGATTGGATCTGAGACATGTCTTCTCGAAGTCAGGCCGAGTAGATCGCTGAAACGTTGCGCAACCCTAGCAGGAGTGGTTTGCGAGGTCGGCGCAGGGCCTCATCTGACATGGCGATGCACTCGGCAATGGTGCCCTGAACACGATCCAACCCGGCGAGGAGCTCGTCTGGAGGCGGGATTCTCTGGCGAGTAGTCAGGCTCGGGGCCTGATCGTCGAGGGTAACCGAGGCAAGCCGCTGCTGGAGCAGAGCAATGGTCGTTGATGATATCGGCGAGGAAGTCGGCACGGAGCTGCTCGGTGTAGCGGCGTTAGGCGACGTGGTGGAGTCGGAGGCGGTGGAGTGGATCTCAGCGAAGAAGCTGATGCCCTCTAGATGCGTGGGGCAGTCCTTGACGGAGTCAGGGAAGATGATGGAGCGACGATCTGCCATCGAGCTAGCTGTAATTCCCCGCGATCACCCCTACCTGGCGCACCAACTGTCGGAGGTTTGGTCCGGCAGTCCACCCGGGGTACCCAGATGGTAGATTTGTAGGCAAAGGGCAATCGCGAGACTAGAGAGCTCGAGGTAACACAGGGACGCAGGGATTATACAGGTTCGGGCTACCCGGAGGTATGATACCCTACGTCCTGTGCTCGGTGGTGTTGTATTGCTCTGCCCGGCGAAATTCCAGAGAACGACGGCGAGTTTTGTGGTTACAATGAGGAGAGAGTATTCGATGGGGGTTTGGATGAGATGCCCTCTGGGGGTCGCCCTAGGCCGCTTTATATAGGCCAACGACCTTGGGTTTACAAGTCAGTTTCCTATTTCTGTTCGGCTACAACAAGGAAACTAATCTGGGTCGATTTAACATAATCTCCATGATCCTCGGGCGAGATCCGAGTATCCTGCCGAGTACCTTGCGGGCTAAGTCTTCATCAATCTTGTCCATCAAGCCCAGGGATCCTCGTGGGCCGGACTAGGGTCGGCCCACATCATTGTCAGATGTGGGCCCAGGCCGACTGTCTACCTGGTCGGTAGTGGGCCCGGGGTACCCATATCCCACAGCTACGTCTCTCTTAAGACCATACCACCAATATTTCTCCTTCAAATCTTGGTACATTTTGGTACTGCCGGGATGAATGGAATAGACAAAGTCATGTGCTTCCTTCAATATGAATTCACGAAGACGGTCGATGTCAGGTACACAGATTCTTTTCCTAAACCAAACAGTTCCTTGATCATCTTCGGTGAAATCCGTTATTTTCCCTAAACCAATCAGAGTCTTAATTTCTTTGATTTTGGCATCTGTCAACTGACCCTGTCAGATTTCTTGTTCAAGAGTGGGTTCAATTTCCATAGTCATGGCTTCCGAGTGATAGAGGATTCCGAGATTGAGTCGCTCTAATTTCCAACACAATTCTTGAGGCAACAGTCGGGATATAGCCATATTAGCTTGACCTTTTCGACTCAAAACATCTGCCACAACATTTGCCTTGCCAGGGTGATACTAGATATCCAAGTCATAATCCTTTATCAATTCCAACCATCTGCGCTGTCTGAGATTGAGATCCCTCTAAGTGAAGATATACTTCAAGCTTTTATGGTCTGTGAAAATTTGACACTTATTTCCAATTATATAGTGTCTCCAGATCTTCAGTGCGTGCACGATAGCAGCTAGCTCTAAATCATGAGTTGGATAGTTTTGCTCATGCTTCTTCAATTGCCAAGATGCATAAGCTACCACTCTGCCTTCTTGCATTAACACACACCCGAGATCGAGACTTGAAGCGTCACAATAGACATCAAACCCTTTGTGTATGTCCAGCATTATCAACACATGGGCCGTGGTTAGCCTCTTTTTTAGCTCCTCAAAACAATTCTGACAAGCTTCATCCCATTTGAACTCTCATTCCTTTTCCAACAGTGAAGTGAGCGGTTTCACAATCTTGGAGAACCCTTCAATGAATATGCGGTAACAACCTGCCAGTCCAAGGAAACTCCTGATCTCAGACACATTCGTGGGCGGTTTCCAATTCAACACATCCTGAACCTTGCTAAGGTCAACTGCTATTCCTCCATCGGTGATGACATGGCCAAGGAAGAAACTTCTCTCAACTAAAAATCACACTTATTAAGCTTGGCATACAGCTGATTCTCTCGAAGTTTCTGTAGCACCAATCTTAAATGTTCTTCATGTTCTTCTTCAGTCCAAAAAAACACCAAAATATCATCGATGAACACTACCATGAACTTGTCGAGGTATTCCATGAATACCTTGTTCATCAAGTACATAAAGTACACCAGGGCATTGGTTAATCCAAAAGACATCACCGTAAACTCATATAGACCATATCTGGAGGTGAATGCTGTTTTGGGGATATCTTTCGGTCGGATTCTCAACTGGTGATATCCAGATCGCAGATCAATCTTGGAGAATAACTTAGCACCTCTCATTTGATCAAACAGATCTTCAATCCTGGGTAGTGGATATTTGTTCTTGATGGTTGCATCGTTGAAAGCCCTATAATCCACACACATCCTTCTATTGCCATCCTTTTTATCGACGAAGATAATAGGGGCTCCCCAAGGTGACGAGCTAGGATGGATAAATCCTTTTCCTAGTAGCTCCTCTATTTGTTTCTTTAGTTCACTCAAATCCTTAACATCCATCTATAGGGTCTTTTTAATATAGGTGCAGTGTCAGCTAAAAGATCAATACGGAACTCGATATCACAGTCGGGTGGCATACCTGGTAAGTCCTCAGGAAAGACGTCAGGGTATTCACACACAACCTTGATCACTTCTAAAGATGTTCCCATGATCTAATTCACAGTTCCTTCATCCTTGGATGACATGTTAGCCACGAACTCAATCTTGTCCCCTTGAAGGTGTTGACGGTCCTTAGACACACCAACTGTGAATCGCAAGCGCACGGATCATTGGTAGCTTTCCCTTAGAGTATTCCGCCAAGGTTTATCAATCCGTGGATTGACAAAGATCTAATCCAATCATGAAGCATAGATTGCATACGAGGTTAAACATGTGTGTGAAGTTGATGAATGTAATGAATGGATCACAACCCCACGACACGAGGTAACATGACCAAAGGTATCACAAGCCTACCGTCTTCTAGTTGCAACTCCGGCCAAAGTAATAATCAATCTAATCTCGTACAAAGATAAAGAGTCATCTCTAAGAACTTTCCCATGGGCGCCCTTGCGAGGTGCGTGTCAATGCCTAAGGTTTCCCAAAGCTTTACCTCAAACGCCCACCAAGTGCTCTTTACTCGAAGCTTCTCCTCCTTGGTGGCCGCGCAACAACTCCCATGGTACTCGCCATCGATCTTACTCAACATTACATAATCGTTTGACCTTTTCCCTCCCGCATGCTATCACCACACGAGGATAATCATGCCGACTTCCTACGCACTACAAACAAGAAACACAGGATATATGCAATAATAAAATTAGGGTTAGTCCAAAAAATTAGATAGATCTCCTAGGGTTCGAGTTGCCGATCCCCGGCAACGGCGCCAGAAAAGCTTGTTGACGGTCCTTAGACGCGCCAATTGTGAACAGCAAGCGCACAGATCATTGGTACCTTTTCTCTTAGAGTATTCCCCCAAGGTTTATCAATCCGTGGATCGACAAAGAACTACCTAGGGTTTTCTATCTAGCCAAACGGATCTAATCCAATCATGAAGCATAGATTGCATAGGAGGTTAAACATGTGTGTGAAGTTGATGAATGTAATGAATGGATCACAATCCCACAACATGAGGTAACACGACCAAAGGTAGCACAAGCTGGCCAGAAAAGCTTGTTGACGGTCTTAGACACGCCAATTATGAACCACAAGCGCATGGATCATTGGTAACTTTTCCCTTAGAGTATTCTCCCAAGGTCTATCAATCCGTGGATCAGCAAAGAACTACCTAGGGTTTTCTATCTAGCCAAACAGATCTAATCCAATCATGAAGCATAGATTGCATACGAGGTTAAACATGTGTGTGAAGTTGATGAATGTAATGAATGGATCACAACCCCACGACATAAGGTAACACGACCAAAGGTAGCACAAACCAACCGTCTTCTAGTAATAATCAATCTAATTTCATACAAAGATAAAGAGTCATCTCTAAGAACTTTCCCATGGGCGCCCTTGCGAGGTGTGCGTCAACTCCTAAGGTTTCCCAAAGCTTTACCTCAATCGCCCACCAAGTGCTCTTTACTTGAAGCTCCTCCTCCTTGATGGCCGCGCAACAACTCCTATGGTACTCGCCATCGATCTTACTCAACATTACACAATCGTTCGACCTTTTCCCTCCTGCATGCTATCACCACACGAGGATAATCATGCCGACTTCCTATGCACTACTAAGATGTATCCGCAGGGCATAGACTAATCATCATGATTAGATCTATTCCTACTAAGAACATATGCTAGCTAGACATATGAGAGAGAGAGAGCATGCATCTTAGAAGATCAAAGTAAACAAGACAAGTAGATTGATATCACCATCGAATGTACATACGCCTTGATGAGTTCAAGGCATGGCTCCGGAACTCCGCCATGGCTTCACCACGCAGGGCCAACCATGGCGGCTAGGGCATGGCCTAAGCCATCTCCTAGGCAACCTGGAGGACTTGCGGCGGCCGTCGGCTTCCTTCGGTGTGTGTCCCTCTTCGTGTCGACTTGTGCTGGACAGATCTGAATCTCCCCTTCTTAAGGGCACCTAGGGAATTGTATTTATACCCTAGGGGAGCCTTGGGGCGTGCTCCACCTTCCCTTCCACGAGATCCTTGCTTGGGAGCTAAGCAAACTTGGTTTCCATAAGATTTGACTCGCCCAGATTTTTCTAAATCGCAACCCTGCCTTCCCGATGTTATTTCTTTCTCGTCCAGACTCTAAATAGGGCAAATTCAGATTCTAAATTGTGTAGCACGAAATTGTTTCCAACTTTGGTATTGATGAGTTTCCTTAGAAATGAAGTTAAGATCTCCAAAACAGCGCCGGAAAATAATCTGCCTGATTCCGGACTTCTTTGTGCAGCATGCATTTCAGCGGCTATATCTCCTAGCTCCATATTCCAAATTATGCTTTCCATATATCCAAATTGAAGATCTTGACGATGGCTACAATTTTGGCATTCAACATTTTGTCATTAGAGGTCATTTAGATCTTCGAATCTATACCAAAAGATCATGTTGTCCTGGGCTGCGCGAATATCTCTGAGGTTGCCTTTGATCTCGTGGATAACTTTTCAAATCGTCAATTCCTTCATGCTTAAGTCTCTCATACCCAAGGTTCATTGAATGTGGACACCTAGGACCATGAGTTGGGCTATGAAAGCCGATATGGTCCATTGGTTGGGCTCCCTCCGCTAGGCTCGATTCCTTTGGGCTCGTAGTTAGTTTTGGGCCTTGAATATAAATGCCCCAAATTGGGCCATTTTCCTGCAAAAATACAATATGCTCCAAAACACAACACACATATAAAAATGAGGTTATTTCAAGTACCAAGTGGCGGGTTAGTATATGAATTAGTCCAAAACCACCACCTAAATAGCACTAAAAGTGTACGTATAACGAGCGTCAACAGAGGGCTGGGTTAAAGCACTGACTTCTTGGCACATTGGATTACTCCATCACACTTAGTTAACCAGTCCATTCCAAGAATCACTTCGATCCCACTAGACTTGAGGACTATCAGATTTGCTAGAAAGTCTACCCCCATGATTTTCAGATTCACCCGCAGGCATAAATGACGAACCTTCATCTCATTGCCCAGGGAACTAACCAGCAGAGTTTTCTTCAAAAGGCTCATAGGTATGTTATGTTTTGCCACAAATTGCTCAGTAATGAATGAATGCGATGCTCTGGAATCAAACAAAACTGACCCAGGTTCATAGTTGACATGGAATGTACCGAGCACAACGTCCTGAGCATCCTGGCTTGACTCAGCCGACACGTGGTTCACACGACCACGCATGAAGTTCTGCTGGCCCTTGTTGCTCTTGGGGTTCTGATTCACATTGCGCATCAATGGAGCCTGCTGTCCAGGCCTCTGACCATTGGTCTTCAGGCCCTGAGTTTCTCCATGCTGCGCTTGGGGCAGTTGTTATAGTGCCCCACTTTTTCACATTTGAAGCAGCCACTTGGTGTCGGATGTTTGGACCCGGCAGTCCACACAGGGTAGCCTACGTGGTTGATTTGTTGAGGGACAGATCGAGGATCAGAAGTCGATGGTAACACAAGACGCAAGGATTGAACAGGTTCGGGCCGTCGAGATGACGTAATACCCTACGTCCTGTGTTGGGGCGATTGTATTGCTGTGTATGAAGTTCCTAAAGGATCTCCGTAGTTGGGTTCTGTCCTAGGTTTCGTAGATGTTGTGTATGATCGTGGGTTGTATCGTGTTCTGGAGGGGGGTCTCAAGGCGCCTTATATAGTCCGGCTGCCTTGAGTTACAAGTCGGCTAGAGATCTGTAACCTACCCGAAATACAAGGATTCGATCCTATAACGATTACAGATATCTTTCCCTATAATTCCGGCTAGTTTATCTTGATCTCCGAGCTTCTTGCGGGATACGCCGTCTTCTTCCTTGCCGCGCGCGCCGTCGCGCCCATCCGGTTCGCCCGACTGGTGGGCCTCCCGACTGGTGGGCCACCCAGTCCGACAAACCGATCCAGCTGCACTCGGATTGGGCCGCCCCTTGCTGGTTGGGCCAATCCGCCTTCTGGGTACCCCTGGGGGTCTACCCCCGACAAGCCCCCGAGTAGTACGTGGTTGAGAGACAAGTCGGCGAGGTCGTGCTGTCTGATGAGCGTCGAGCCTGCTGCAGTTGGAAGCGAAACCGCGTGATACTGGAGAGAAAAGAGCCGTTTCCCAACGGATGCGCCGCGAGGTGCGTCCGTTGGCCGTAGCCCCCGAGCCTTGAAGCGATTCCGAAGGAATCGGTCCAAGGGTTAGTAGCCTTCTTCTGCGGTCGTCAGACAATCAACGGATGCGCCGCGAGGTGCGTCCGTTGGCCGTAGCCCCCGAGCCTTGAAGCGATTCCGTAGGAATCGGTCCAAGGGTTAGTCAAGGAGCATCTGGCTAGATCATCCGACGTTAATTTCGGCGCCCAGCCCCCGAGCGTGAGGGCCGGGTCGAGCTGTCCGAGGCACGCCGAATAGTCGCCCAGCGCCCAGCCCCCGAGCGTGAGGGCCGAGCACGCCGAGTGGTCGTCCCGGCGCCAGCCCCCGAGCGTGAGGGCCGAGCATGCCGAGTGGTCGTCCCGGCGCCAGCCCCCGAGCGTGAGGGCCTGAGCACGCCGAGTGGTCGTCCCGGCGCCAGCCCCCGAGCGTGAGGGCCGAGCACGCCGAGTGGTCGTCCCGGCGCCAGCCCCCGAGCGTGAGGGCCGAGCACGCCGAGTGGTCGTCCCGGCGCCAGCCCCCGAGCGTGAGGAGCACGCCGAGTGGTCGTCCCGGCGCCAGCCCCCGAGCGTGAGGGCTGAGCACGCCGAGTGGTCGTCCCGGCGCCAGCCCCCGAGCATGAGGGCTGAGCACGCCGAGTGGTCGTCCCGGCGCCAGCCCCCGAGCGTGAGGGCTGAGCACGCCGAGTGGTCGTCCCGGCGCCAGCCCCCGAGCGTGAGGGCTGAGCACGCCGAGTAGTCGTCCCGGCGCCAGCCCCCGAGCGTGAGGGCTGAGCACGCCGAGTAGTCGTCCCGGCGCCAGCCCCCGAGCGTGAGGGCTGAGCACGCCGAGTAGTCGTCCCGGCGCCAGCCCCCGAGCGTGAGGGCTGAGCACGCCGAGTGGTCGCCCCGGCGCCCAGTACCCAAGCGCGAGGGCCGAGTCGAGCCGTCCGAGGCACGCCGAGTAATCGTCGCGGCGCCCAGCCCCCGAGCGCGAGGGCCGAGTCGAGCCGTCCGAGGCACGCCGAGTAGTCTTCGTCTTCCTCGTCATGCGGTAGCGCCAGCCCAGTACTCAAAAGCACTCAGCTAGCGATCCTTGTGGAGTGTAGCGCCAGCCCGAGTGCTGCAAAGCACTCGGCTAGCGACCGTCGTGGAGTGTAGTACCAGCCCGAGTTCTGACTGACTCGAGTACTCAGCTGGCGGCGATGCCGGAGTGGTCCAGCCCCTGAGCGTAACAGGCAAGCTCGGTATCCAAACATGTGCCCTGCAATGAAGATATGAAGGATAGGTAGTATATGGTGTAGCAAATAATAATTCTGGAGAAAAACATTCGGCGTTGTATGTAATAGAATTTCTATTTCCAACTCTTTAAGTCTATTAATTTCCTCGGGCAGTTAACCTGTTACGTTTATGCACCTGATCCCCGATAGCCGTAGTCCATAGCGCAGGAAGCTAGGCCACATGCACGCGTAGTAACGTAGGCGTACGGAAGAGTCGAGGCTTCACGGATTAAGGCGTGTGCTTCCCAAGTACTTTAGCGACTTGTACAAGAGTGGAAAAAGAAATAAACGATGGAGAAAAATGCAATATGCGTCCGTTGGGTGTAGCCCGACTGCTTGTGTAGCGCTCGGGCTGTATAAGCAGTCGGGAACAAACCAAGGGTAGTCGGCGACGATCATGGAGAAATATGGCGAAGTATGGAGATATGCGGTGACCGAGAAATATCGTAAAAAGTATTTAAATATGACTTAGCTTGATTTGTGTCAGAGTTGGAGAATTGATGTGCCGCCGCATGGTCGTCCGAGTGGACGAGGTTGTCGATGATGTGTCCGCGAGCAACGCAACAAAGCTGACCGGGCGAGAATATCTCGTACTCGGCTGGTATGTCGCGTCGAGCGGTTGGAGCTGCAGGTCGATTGGCAGGTCGCTAGGCGAGTCGGCGAGCAGCATGACGGAGGTGGCCTTTGGAGTCGGCGAATCCGCACTTAGTCGTGGTTGGTGCTGTCCGCGAGTATCATGGTGGAGTAGCAGTACGGGCGGCGCCGCTGGTGAGACAGCTCCGATCCGACGGACGCAGGAAGGCCATGCGCAGCCCCCGAGGCGTGTCGACGACTCGGCGGGATACCGCGGCAGTCGCCTAATCTCCTCCTACGGCGCTCCATCAGGGGGAGGTCGGCATGCAGTGCCAAATTGCACACGTCATTGTATCCGTCTTGCATGCACCATTAGGAGAAAGATTAGAATAATCCTTATTCAGATAAAGATAAGAAGTATGAATTGGATCGGACGTATAGGAAAACAAATAAAATAGTAGATCGGATTCTTCCCTGTACGCCAATTGCAC
Source organism: Alloteropsis semialata (assembly GCA_004135705.1). Taxonomy (NCBI): domain Eukaryota; kingdom Viridiplantae; phylum Streptophyta; class Magnoliopsida; order Poales; family Poaceae; genus Alloteropsis; species Alloteropsis semialata. Next base: position 38,557,005 of record CM014271.1, read on the forward strand.
CATTGTCGTGTGGTGTCAGGACGAGAGGAATTATGGAAAAAAAAGAACTTTCCTGGTAGCGTGTGCTCGTAGTACAACTTTGCGAATTTGCATGCAGGGACGAACTGATCTTTCTTGATTTCGTCGATCGACACGGAGACCACCTTGGTGCACCAGTCTCCTCAGCGCCGTTGAATCTTAATCCATGTGTAGGTGCAGCTGTGCAACCACGAACTTGGTCCGCATCGGCACCTAATGACGCGCATGACGCCAGGAACGGATCTGTGGTTGTGCAGGGCTCTACTGTGGAGTTTCGCCTGGAGGTCGCGTCCAGAAGAGCGATGGAGACGTGTTGACGCAGGATCGGTGAGGCTGCACAGAGCAGATCATATCGCCGAGTTGCCGGCCGCTGGCGTAGGGTCTCGCCTCGGAGTGGTGCCATGCCGCCGATCGAATCGGTAGAGTAGATGAATCTGCCATCGAGCTTGCGGATTGATCTCATCGATCAGCCCCTACCTGGCGCGCCAACTGTCGGATGTTTGGACCCGGCAGTCCACACAGGGTAGCCTACGTGGTTGATTTGTTGAGGGACAGATCGAGGATCAGAAGTCGATGGTAACACAAGACGCAAGGATTGAACAGGTTCGGGCCGTCGAGATGACGTAATACCCTACGTCCTGTGTTGGGGTTGATTGTATTGCTGTGTATGAAGTTCCTGAAGGATCTCCGTAGTTGGGTTCTGTCCTAGGTTTCGTAGATGTTGTGTATGATCGTGTTCTGGAGGGGGTCTCAAGGCGCCTTATATAGTCCGGCTGCCTTGAGTTACAAGTCGGCTAGAGATCGTAACCTACCCGAAATACAAGGATTCGATCCTATAACGATTACAGATATCTTTCCCTATAATTCCGGCTAGCTTATCTTGATCTCTGAGCTTCTTGCGGGATACGCCGTCTTCTTCCTTGCCGCGCGCGCCGTCGCGCCCATCCGGTTCGCCCGACTGGTGGGCCTTCCGACTGGTGGGCCAGCCAGTCCGACAAACCGATCCAGATGTACTCGGATTGGGCCGCCCCTTGCTGGTTGGGCCAATCCGCCTTCTAACCGATCCAGTTGCACTCGGATTGGGCCGCCCCTTGCTGGTTGGGCCCATCCGCCTTCTGGGTACCCCTGGGGGTCTACCCCCGACACTTGGTTGAACCAGCGTGACTGGGTTGTTCTTGTTGGCGCTACGCATTGGAGAACATGATGAACTGTCAGACCGATTCTGCTGGTAGTTGGGGTTGCGTTGTACCTACTGGTTAAAGCGCTGAGGCTACTGTCCTCCAGAGCGGAACTGCGATCCAGGCTGAGAGTTGAAGCACAGGCGGCTGTTGCTGCTAGACTGTCCCTGTGACTAAGACTTCCGCTTCAGCTCGCCAAGTTCCTTACGAGTGTTCTCCAGGCCAATAGCTTTGTCCAGGAGCCTCTGGAAGGTTGGGAAGGTGTGGCTCTGCAGTTGGTACTTGAGCGGTCCAATCAGGCCATCCAAGAAGCGATCTTGCTTCTTTTCATCATCATCAACCTCATTGGGCGCGTGGCGGGACAACTGAGTGAACTTGTCCCGATACTCGCTCACTGACATGTTGCCCTGCTTCAGTGCCAAGAACTCATTCTTCTTGAGCTTCATCACGCCAGCAGGGATATGGTGTGAGCGAAAGCTATCCCAGAATTCTGCCCAGGTGATAGTATTAGCGTCAGCGAGAGCAGCAGTGTACGCATCCCACCAATCGGATGCTGATCCCTCCAGACATCCTACGGCGTACAAGAGCTTCTCACGGTCATTGCACTGCGTGATATCCAGCTTCTTACTAATGACCTTTAGCCAGTCATCAGCATCCAAGGGGTCCACCGAGTGAGAGTAGGTTGGTGGATGGAGGCTCATGAACTTCCGATGCTTGTCCCTGGGCTGCGGAGGCATCGGTTGCGGTTGTTGGTTCTGTTGTGCATATATGTTATGCATAGTGCGGGTGAGGTCTTGCAACAACTGCGTCTGGGCTGCTAGAAACTGCTCCATTACTGGATCTGGGGGTGGAGGCGGTGCTTGATTCTGTTGATTGATCACGTGAGCATGCCTGACACTGCGAATGTCACGTCCTCCACCTCTCCTGGTATTTACCATCTGATTGTTAGAGGAATGTTTTAGATAAGATAGGTAAACTGATAAAGATAGAAAGAACAGAGCCAAGATTGAAACTAAAACAGACTTTAACTAAATCATTTAATAATGCATTTGTGGCCATCACTCCACAAAAGCATGACAGTCATTACAAAAAGATCCAAATCAAACAAGAAACAAACAGCAAGCATAAACATCGAATGTCCTCGCAAGAACGGTTCTAACGCGATGACTTATTGTGGAGGACTCCCTAATCCTAGCCTAAGAGACCGGTTACGGGGCCTGATGTGCCGTAACGAAGCCTCTTGTGAGGTGGCGAAGCGGCGGGGCAATGGACTTCCTCCGACTCCATAGGGGGCTCCTGTCCTGCCAGCCGTGCCTCCAGCTCCCGGATCTTGGCACGGGCATTGGCCAGCTCCTCGTAGGTCTCCATGAGCTCCGAGGCAGTGCCCTCCAAGTCTTAAGGCAACAATTGAATTAAGAGAAAATTCATTAAATCCTATGAAAACTCAAATAAAAATCAAGTTGCTAAAATTTATTTATGTGATGGAATTTGGGTGTTACAAACACCTTGCCCGGATATGGATTGTAATTATGCTATCTAAGTAATGAAGCTCCTTAATCTCGGAAGCATATATTATATAGTATTGTTCAATTTTGGTTCTTGCCCTCCGTTTTAGTGGAATTGTGATGGCATGAAAATATGGTTTTGTTTTTCTGTTTGCCAACTAAGCCATGACATGATTCGGGCCCAAAGAATGTGGCAGTGATGAGCTCCTTTCTCCATGGTGGTTCTAGGCTTTAGTGTGGGCTCAGTTCCCACAACTAGATCTGGTCACGGGGAGTGCATCTGCGAAGGGGACACATGGTCTGCGCCCATGGCGATATCACCTTTGGCATCCATGACGGCTCCCATTTGTGGGGAGTGGTGACACACTTCCCAATATAACAATGGGAATGAGGACCTAGAGTAGTCTTTGTCAAAGCCAGATGGACTCCCTCTGCCATGTCCTCAACAGCCACACGAACTCAGTAACATTCTTCTTGCTCGATTTTGAAAAATTGGAGGCCAATAAGGAGAAAGTTCAATCCACTGCCACTCAATCATGGAAGCCCCCACCTGAAAACTTCTACAAAAACAACACTGATGGCGCATATGATCAGAACACTAGAACTGGAGGTTGGGGCTTTGTGGTGAGGGACAGCAAAGGAGTGGGACAAAAATAGACTCAAATAATAAAATAAGCATGTATTTATTTTTTTGAAATGAAAACTCTAGGTTATCAATTTGATGCTAGTTTGTATGATTGTATATTGATATACCATGTAAATGATCTTGTTTCGATGATTCAAGACTTCATTGCTCTTTCATTTACCATATTTAAGAGTTTCATGACGTCTCTTGCACAGAGATATTACTATACTCTTGTCTTCATTTATTTAGGGTATATATTCAATGCCAGGGAGCCACGCTTCATGGCTACTTGTTTGTTCCTTCACAAGGACAGACTATACAAAATTATTTGGAAAGCTATATATGGTACCAATGATATGTGTTCAGTTAGGTCGCTGATACGCAAACTCTCATTCCCATGTTCTTGATTTGTTCTACAGCTAGCAAGTCAAGGTCTTTTGGTGCCTTTTTGTTTTTGGATATGGGTCATCAATATCCGTCGCTAGGGTAGCATCTGATTCAATCGGATCATATATGGAACTAATGCTTATATATCTTTTCACATGTGTTGGACGATGATTTAGTACCTGGCGGGCAAGCCTCCACCAGATAAGCAAAATGTTCTAGGATGAGACATATCAAACCATATCAGAAAAAAATTTCAAGTACAAAGATTCTAACTGCCTCCAGGTGATTTCGAACCCTAACTCGCTGGTGGGCAGGGCTCGCGGGGGAGAGGAGGCAAGGAGTGTTAGGCAATATCTGAAGCAATTGATTCTCAATTGATTTCGGTCCAGGAATATACATGAATGAATGAAATAACAGAAACAAGCTACAGAGGATCACTACTAGATTTTTGGTCTATTGCAAGAGGAAAAAAACGTGGCAAAACCTGCCTATTGCAATGAAATCGTTGCAATAACTGCCAATTGCCACAAAACCATTCCGTGGGATGTCGTGGCAAGTAGTCATGTGGTATAAACTTTGGACATGTTTTTTCTCGTTTGTTGCAATAGATGTAATTGCAAACTAGTACTACTTTATATCCTGTCGCTGGTTTTGCCCTAAAAGAAATCCACACATACCTCATAGATATTGTCTCATTATTGCAAATATATTAGATTAAACGCTTAGATATTCAGTGGGCACTAAAAATTAGAAAATAGATAAGGAGACTGAGTAAATTTTAAACAACAGAGGTTTTTATGCACCATGATTAGGGGTCGACAATGCTTTCTCTACTCCTAAAAAGATCTACTCCTAAAAAGAACCAAATGTCGCGTTTCCTGTCCGTCGTAGGTCCTTTCGACGTCCTGGTTTTCATCCGCCCCCCGCGCGCCCCTCCCCTTCACCCATCGCTCGCAGGAATCCCACGCCGCGGATTGAACGCATGCATCGATCCCTCCGTTTGGATTTCCGGTTTCCTCCGTCTCCTCACGCGATCAGCGGCCCATCATCCTCTCTCGCATCGGCGCCCCCATCCTCCTCTCTCACTTCCATCTTGTGTTTCCGTCCATCCATCAAGCAGCACCGCCGCCACCAAGCCCGTGTTGACGCCGAGCTCCTACTACGCCGCCACCAGGCCCGTGTTGACACCGTATGGGCACACCGCTCCTCTCCATGAGTATGGTCCTTCATCCTTGGCCCAACCTTTGCCCGTCGCGGACGCCCCTGTGCGATCTGTTTTGATCGCCGGACGCCATTCCGGGGCCCGATCCATATCGGCTTGCGCTGCCGATCCATCCGACGCCCTATCCCTCGCTAGCGGATCCCTCGACGATCCCGTCGCGCGTACGCCTGCGGTTTCCCCTCCTCTAACCCTCTACCATCCCAAACTTCTGTGGTTCGACGCCAACCCATTCGGCCATTCCCTCCACGCTCGATGCTCTATTCATCGGCCAGGACGAGCCACCAACGATTCGGCAAGGTGTGTTACTCCCGTTCCGATTGCCTTCCTGCTTTTCCATTATGGTTCTGCACAGTCTGTGCAGCCCATGCAAGCAGACTAAGATGATGTCTTTGGTACTCAACGGGCTAGCAGTACTGGCGTAAGGGCTGCTTAGCCATGGATCTTGGCAGGTGCCCCTCACTCCTAGCCTGAAAGGGAAGGCTGGCCTCAGTTGATGGAATTCCAGGTAAGATAAAAAGGAACCCTGTCCTTTCCCTTTGATCATGAGAGTCATTAATGATTTCGACAAGAAAGTTCATCAATCTGCTCAAGCAGGCTCAAGATGGCAGGATCCTTGATTTGAATACCACTGCAGATAAATTAGATGTATGAAACTTTTCCTCATCTAAGCTGGTGTTACTCTTTATTCTTCTTGAATCTTGATGCAAACTTCAACGTAGTTTATGAAAACTTAGGCTCATAAGAGGCAAATGTATGGCATTACTAATGTTCTTGAATGGATTGGTTTACAGAAAAGAAATCGAAGAACAAAATCTGTTGGGAGTAATTATTGTCTTCCTTCTATGCTTACAACTTTGTGCTTGTATTTATGGTGCATCATGCTAATAACCTTTTGACTTTACAGGAGTTTGGTAACTCAGGAATAAACTTGGATAGTGATCTTTCAGTTTTGAAGGTACTTATTTCTGCATGTTCCTCTTTGAGTTTAATTTAATCATGTCCATAGTATCACATGATGGTCAGTATATTTGTACTAACAAGTGATATGATCCAAGTCTATCATGTCCATATCATGAAACTCCCAAGTTTTTACATTTGCCAACACCCTCAAGTTTGGACAAGTTCAGGCGTATAATGGAACAATTGTTTCAATTGTTGGTTCTCAGTTATTGTTGTTATGGTGAACTTTCAGTCAAGGTCTTTCAAACAATAATTATTTTGACAAACTTTCAGAAATAGAAAATAATTGTGTGTGATCCTTACTAAGTATTTCCCTTTGCATTTGCCTTCATAATTTTGTTGACTTTTTAGCACTTGTACTGATATGCTTGCCCCGTACATTTTCTTTTTCCTGCACATTGTTGAGAAGTATTCCATCTCCAACATTGAAATTCACACATTCCATCTCCAACATTGAAATTCACACTCAGTCAAGTTCACATATTGTTTTTGCTGTACTTCAACTTCAAATATTTTAATTATGTAGCATTATTGACAAGCAGTGTACTTTTGCATTCTTCGCTACAGAGCCAGTTTCAAATTTGTTGACTTTTTAGCACTTATACTGATATCCTTGACCTTTACATTTTATTTTTCCTGCACATTGTTCAGAAGTATTCCGTCTCCAACATTGAAATTCACAGTCAGGTTCATATATTGTTTTTGCTATACTTCAACTTCAAATATTTTAATTATGTAGCGTTATTGACAAGCGGTGTACTTTTGCATTCTCTTCTACAAAACCAGTTTCCTCGCATTGTTACTAAGGGCTTCTGGCCACGTCCAAGCAAGGGGAAAGCTGGGAAGGATGGCTGGTTAGTTTTTTTAAGTTAATGTTCTTCCAGTGATTACTCCCAATTTCCCGGGAGAGAGCTGTTTGATATGTGCAGGGCTGGGATTTAAGGCAGCAACTCACAAATATTCCTCGTGGGTGAGAATTTCAATTTGTTATTTTGGTGTTTAATAATTTTGCTATTAATTGCTAATGCCATAGTATTGGCTTCTCCTATAATAAAACTTAGTTTAATCAAGTTAGTATGATAAAATCAAACTGCCAAAAATAAACAAATGTGTATGCATCTTGTGTCCGCCTATGCGTACAGTTAGTTTTAGTCCTAATTAAAGTGAATGTTGGAGCCCTAATATGGTGGGAGTGTCGTACATGAAAACCTAATATCAGCTAAATAAACTTGTAAAAATCTAATTACTCCATTTTTTAATAGTATGCCCTTTTTGCTGAGTTTCTATAGTTTTCTCAATGAAATCATGATGGCTAATTTTATAGTTTTCCATAACAGCCTCTCAATCTACCAATTATGTAGGAAGAGATAATATATCCATACTTAAGAACTCTATAGTATTTTCCTGCTGCTGTAGTCCATAATATACTGATAGATTGTGCTTTCACTACGGGAACCGGCTGTTTGCCGAGTGCCAGATGCACTCGGCAAAGGCCGAAATGCACTCGGCAAACACTTTGCCGAGTGTTACACTCGGCAAACAGCACTCGGTAAACAGTGACTCGGCAAAGAGCTGTTTGCCGAGTGTCTTTTCTCGGGCACTCGGCAAACCCTTTGCCGAGTGCTATTTGGCACTCGGTAAACAGCCGGTTTCCAGTGCTAAAAAAAAACCGAAAATAATAACAAAAAAAATTTATTCGCAAGTCGCACCATTTTTCGCGGAAAATTCGCGCGCTACGCGGTCGGCGGGATTCGAACCCGCGACCTATCTCTCGCGCGTGACCTTCTCTACCACTGCACCACACTCTCATTTGTGACTAGATATTGTTTTGATTCCTACCGTATTATACTAAACTGAGTGTAAATTACTTGTTTGAGGCCCTAAATGATTTCAAATTAAAAACTTATCAACTACAAAGTTTTATAACTTTTTGAAATCTACAAGTTTTATTTTGGTAGTTTCTCCATCCGAGGTCATTTACAAAATTGGAATTTCAAATTTGAGAACATTCACACTTAGTTTTCGTTGACTATATGATTTCAAATGAAAAAGTTGTCAACTACAAAGTTTCATAACTTATTGTGATCTACAACTATTATTTTGACTGTTTTTTCATCCGAGGTCGTTTGAAAAAACTCAAATTTTAAATTTTGAGAACTACAAACGTACTTTTCATTAGCAAAACAAATTCAAATTAAAAAATTTTAAACTACAAAGTTGTATAACTTCTGAAGATCTACAACTTTGATATATGACATTTCTTCATCCGATGTAGTGAGAGTAACATTGTTCACAAATCTTATAGATCTCTCTTATAGTTTCAGGAAACTCTACGAGAGATCTAGATTTTGTGAACAATATTCATATGAATTTGTCGAATGAAGAAATGACCAAACTAAAAGTTCAGCATCTTGAGAAGTTATACAACTTTGTAGTTCAAAACTTTTTAATTTGAATTGATATACTACTTCAAAATGTGGTTTTAATTATGACTTTGCCGAGTGTCAAAAAAAACACTCGGCAAACTGGACCTTTGCCGAGTGTCAAAAAAAACATTCGGCAAAGATATTGTTTGCCGAGTGTTTTTTTTGACACTCGGCAAAGAATATCTTTGCCGAGTGTTTTTTTTTTGACACTCGGCAAACCCTATTTTTGCCGAGTGTTTTTTTTTGCCGAGTGTTTTTTGAAAAACACTCGGCAAACAAGTTGTTTGCCGAGTACCCGAAAAAAAACACTCGGCAAACATGAAAACACTCGGCAAACTTGGGATTTCCCGTAGTGTTTTGCAGAAATATAGGGTATTGCCTGGAACAGTATATTGTGTAGCATCTCTCCTTTTTACTGTCATAGTATGATAACTGTGTCTACTTGTGGTATGCATACAGCAGCAAGGTGAGCAAACCATGGTCATCCTTACAATATATATTGTTTTTGGCAACTGAAGATGATTGCTAACAGATTTATCATTGCTTAATTATAGATGACCAAGCTAGGTGATGTTTTGGGTTTGGATGACAATGTTTGTTCTGTGGGGCGGTGTGACATGGCACGCTCACCTATAGCATGTCACATTCCTACGTCGAATATTATTATATGATATGGTTGCTGAATGCAAATCCGTCCAAAAGTACGTTCTGGTAAGACATGTACTCATATTTTTTTATTCATCCATGTTGTGGTCTGAAGGTACCATGGATGGTCCAACTTGCATGGCAAATAGGTACGACATCACTGCCGGCCTTGGCCTCTTCGACTGCCCTCCTGGCTTACTATGCATCGACAGCTCCTGTTTTTTTTTCCTATGTATAATTTTATTTTTTTGTTGAGATGAAATTTAGTACATCCAATTTATAGTTGGTAGGATTTTGCTTGAATATCATGTTATTAGTTTGTTACGCTTTTGATTTGGAGAGAATTAGCCGATTTGGTTCAATTATTCAAAGTACTGTAATTTTTGAAGTATTTAAATATTGTAATTTGCTTGAGTCATATATCTCACACATTTATATTATTTTGTATTTGCTTGAATTATATATTATTCATGGCTCTCCATGTGCCTTGTCACTTTTATTTGGTGATCTCAATACGTGTTTTCTTGCCCAATTTTGTATCGTTCACAATTTGTTTTTGCTTCTGTAGCAACGCACAGGCACGAACCTATGAGACATGATTTTTGTGACTGATGTATTGGCATCTGAAGCAAATGTCTACATGAAATTACTACGGTTTGATATCAAAAAGATATCTTAGCAAGATAAAAAATATGAAATAAAATAGAGTTGTTAGTCGTATAGTTTCAATCATGTTAATACAATTTTGTTTTCAAGAGAACTACCGTATTGGTTGAACTTTTTTAGATTATTGATTATTTATTTGAGTCATATTATCCAACCCATTAATATTACTGTGTATTCACTTGGATTATAAAATATATGTGTCTATGTACGTCCTGTCACGCATATTTGGTAATCTAAATAAGCATGTTTTTGTCGTGCCAATTTTATCGCTTTTACAATTTTGTTTCCTTCCCGTAGCAACGCACGGGCACGGACCTAGTGAATCAAAACAAGCTAGCCTTCTCTAGTGGTAGTTGGTGTGTGTTTCATACTGATAACAGGTCATAGGTTCGAACTCACCTTTTCACATATTATTTTGGCAAAATATGCAATAATTAGCTGCTAGAGAAATTACTAATGGCCACGAAATGTTTTGGTTGCAATATGGAGCAATCTTTTGCAACAAAAAGACGATTATTACAACGCCATACAAACGTGGCAAAATCGACAACAAGTTGCAACCATTTAGTTTGGGTTGCAATATGGAGCAACCTTTTGCAACGGAAAGACAAGATTATTACAACGCTAGACAAACGTGGCAAAATTGTAACCATTTAGTTTTGGTTGCAATATGGAGCAACCTTGTGCAACGGAAAGATAAGATTATTACAACGCCAGAAAAATGTGGTAAAATCGACAACAAATTGCAACCATTTAGTTTTCGTTGCAATATAGAGGAAGCTTTTGCAACCTAAGGACAAAATTAGGACAACGCAATAATTTCATGGCAATATTTTGAATTGAAACTGTGGAGGAGTTCTCCACAGCATGTAATTAATTAATAAAAACACTCAGAGTACCGGGATACTTACAAAAAGAGAAAGAGAAAACAGAAAGCTACAAAGTTGACTCTAGCCATTGTACAATGATAGGTCTATGGTCCTCCTTAACTCTATGCAGTTGAAGGAAGACTTGTTCTCTGAACTTGAAGCTCCAGAGATCAAGAGAGTGGTTGACGCCATTGAATATCTTGTCATTTCTTAGACCCCAAATCACCCAGGCAGCAATAATGAAGATTTCCATGAAGTAAGGAAGTTGCATATGTATGTTGCCACCAGCTTGCCATTGGAAACCCAGTTTCACCCAACACAGGTTTGCAAATGGACAATCAAAGAATAAGTGGTCAATATCCTCTTCCACACTGTCATTGCAGAGCACATAGTAGATATTTGGTTGGACATGGAAGTTGCGTCTTCGTAGCATTACCTTTGTGTTCAGCCTATCTATTAGTATGAGCCAAGCAAAGAAACATATTTTTCTTGTGCATTTAGATTTCCAGACTCTTTTGAAAGTTCTTGGGACTTGCAAGTGTTGATAAGCCAGACCATATAGCTTCCTTGAAGAGCATTGGTCAGATCCCCAGATAAAAGACCATTTATCTTTCACTTCTGGGTTAAAGGGACAGGATTGTAAGTAGACTGCCATATCTTGCATCTCATAATATGCCTGTTCAGATAATGGCAGGTGAAAGATGGTATCCAGAGTTTCTGCTTGAATCACTTGTTTAACTGACCAGTCTGAGTTTTTAGTGAAGGAGTGAAGTCTTGGATAGAGAACTGACATCAAGGTATCAGCCCACAGATCATCCTAGAAGAGTACTGTTGAACCATCTCCAATGGAACATTTTGCTATACCTCTATATAAAACATTTAGTCTTAGGACATCTTTCCACCAGAAAGAGCCAACTTCCCTGCTAGCATGCGACACCTTATTTGAGTAGTACTTAAACCATACTAGGTTAACCCAAGGGACATCTGTTCTGCTATAAAACTTGTGTAATTGCTTGATCAGCAAAGCATCATTCTGCAATCTTAGGTTTAGAACACTTAGACCCCCTTTGTCCTTGGATTTTTGGAGCTGCTCCCAGGCTACTAAATTGCCCCCTTTTTTCTCAGTGTTACTACCTCTCCAGATGCACTGTTTTCGAGCTCTATCAATGTTTTCAATCAGACAAATTGGGAGTTTTATTGTGCATATAGCATAGGTGGTTATTGGAGTGATAACTGAGTTGACCATCTGCAGACGACCAGTGTAAGATAGCAAAGATGAGCATGTAGTCAGACGTCTTTCCACTTTGTCCATGAGGGGGTCATATCTTCCAATCTTGGTTTTTTTGTACCCATAGGTAGCCCAAGGTATGTAAATGGCATGGTACCAATCTTACAATCTAGTGCTGCTGTAAGAGTAACCATATTACTCCTCTGAACATTTATTGGAACCATCAAGGATTTCTGAAAGTTTACTTTGAGGCCAGTAGAGTCAGCAAATAAGGTCAGAATGTGCTTTAGATGTAGAATCTGAGAGACATCTTCCTGCATCATCAGCAATTTATCATCTGCATACTGTATTATGGCAAACTTATCTGTTGGTTGGGGCACTGGGATGCGAAGCAAACCATTGGCACAGGCATCATTGATCACATATTGCAGCATTTCTGCAGCTAGTACAAAGAGTAATGGAGAAAGGGGATCTCCTTGTCTCACCCCTTGCTTGCATACAAATTGTTTTCCTGGCACACCATTGAGCAAGATGGAGGATTTGCCAGTGGACATAATCATTTCCATCCAAAGCAACCATTTATCCGGCAAACCCGTGTGAGCTAGCATTTTTAGGATTGCATCATGCTCAACTGTGTCAAAGGCTTTAGCAAAATCAAGTTTGAGGATGATAATTTCTTTTTTGCTTTGATGGCACTGATGAATGTATTCAAAACTCCATGCCAAGCAGTCCTGGATAGTTCTACTCTTGATAAAACCATATTGATTTCGGTGGAGTATCTTGAGAATAAAGGGTTGCAGCCTTTCTGGTAGAAGTTTTGTCAGAACCTTTATGCTGCAGTTTAGCAGGGATATGGGCCTATAATCATTTACAGTTTCTGGGTTGTTGGTCTTGGGCACTAGAGTGATATATGAATTATTTATACTTTCCAGATTCACTTCTCCATTATAGAAATCCAAACACAACTTGTAAAAATCTTCTTTTAAAGCAGGCCAGCATCTCTTCAAAAAAACAGCCATTAAATCCATCAGGGCCAGGAGCTTTATCAGATGGCATTTTCCTGATGACTCTATCAATTTCATCATTTATAAAACGGATCACCAAGCTTCTTAGGTCAGTATCCAAATTTATCAAAAAGGCCAGATCAAACTGCATCTGTGGATTGAAACTAACACCCACTCTATTCTTATAAGCAGACCATAGGAGTGTAGCTTTACTGTCATGATCACAAATTGTGTTACCATTATCATCCTTAAGGAGTGATATTGAATTCTTTCTATAAGAGATGGTAGCCATTGCATGAAAGAACTTGGTACACTCATTCCCAAATTTAATTCTATTTACTATATATCTTTTCTTCTAGTACTTTTTTCTGTAGTCCAGTATGCTTGACAAGTGAGTCTTGACAATTTTCCTGAAATTCCATTCATGGGTTAAAAGAGGTCTGCTATCTTCCACATAATCCAAGAAGAGGATGACTTTGTTACTTTTAGCAATCAGTAGATTCAGATTAGAGAGAGACTTGCTCCAAATTTTCAACTCATATCTGACATTTTTAAGTTTCCCTGCTAGGATTGTGGCTAAATCTCTTTGATTTCTTACTACCTTTGTTAACCCTCTGAGAACTGTGTCTGCAAAACCAGGGTGATCTTGCCAGAAATTTTCAAAACAAAATATTGAAGATCTAGGGATTTGTGTTCCAATTGATATTTTGCAGGGGATATGGTCTGATGTTGTTTTGACCAACGGTAAAATCTCTGTGTTTGGGAAACTTAAGGTCCAATTCACTGATGAGAAGAACTAGTCTAGTTGTTCTAGGAGAAGATCTTGTTGCATATTGCTCCATGTGTAGGCCCTTCCTTTTATAGGTAACTCAATTAAACCCAAGTGACTAATGACGTCATTGAAAATTAAAGTGTCTTGGAGATTTCCTCCTGGCTTGTTTCTGTCCTCTAAAGAACGATAGAAATTGAAATCTCCAATAAAAAGCCAGTCATCATTATCATGTATATCTAGATCCCTTAGCCAACAAATGAATTCTGTTCTCAAAGGTTCCTGACATGGCCCATAAATTGATGTGATTTTCCAAACTTCCATGTTATGAACAGGTGTAAACTGTATCGTTATTGCATATCTTTCTCTGTAAATAACTTGTCCTATAAAACAAGAACTGGACTAGATAACCAGAATTCCACCAGATGCTCCAATAGATGGGATGAATTCGAATTTATCAAACCTTCTTGGCGCGAATTTTCTAATATATAGCGTGTCAAAATGCTTTCTTTTTATTTCTTGTAAGCAGACAATAGAGCAAGCACTCTCCTCTATATTGTTTCTAACTGCGTCCCATTTTTCTGAAGCATTAATTCCTCTGATATTCCAGCATAATATATTTCAGTTACGATAATTCATTATGGAAACAAATTTAGTGGAAGATCAAGCCTATGTCAACATAAGCTTTCTGAAGCACAAAGTATAAACCAAGAGAAATCCGAATCAAAGCTTTGGAAGGGACCAGTGCTAGAACACCTAGAATGGACTAGGCCAGAGGAAAAGGAACATAAGGACAGCTCATCATATTGCAGAGGTAAATGTTCATCAAGTTCAACACGAAAGAGTTTTGGAGCAAGTTTATCCCAACAGACTGAAAGAGCAAAAACAACATTTCATGATGAAGTAGCAAGGAGGGCCCTTCAAGATGATTAGCTTGACGGTACATCTTCATTCTGACTTCCTTCTGATTGCTGTCCAAGCAGCTGCTCATTAGACATCACCTCAGATGATATCCCACATTCGATTCCCCAACTTCTCAGAGTCTCTAGTGGAATAGCACTAGGGACCACACCTTCTGCATTTGGAATGAAATTCACATATGATGGAATCCCCTGTTTCTTGCTTTTCCTGGGTGTACTAGTAATCTGACAGTGCATAAAGCCATCTCCTTTGGACAGACGTGGGCTCCTTCTAACTGAAGCTGACATTAGTGGAACTGAGCTACTAGCAAAAACAGTCATAGGTAACTGCATACTAGCCCTCACTCCTTGGCCTGTGACCTTCTCAAAGGCTGTGAGTAAACTCTTTTTGGCATTTGGGGTAGGTGATTGTTGTTGTTCAGAACCAGTGATAGACTCAGGCTGAACTGGCATTGCTACATCATCAGAAGAAAGAGCTTCATTCTCTTAAGACAAATCTCCCATTCTGTTTGATAGTAGGGAAAGCAAAACAGAGTGTAACTCAAGCTTATAGGGGACAATTGCTTTGGTAAGATCTTCAGGTTCTGTAAAAGCATTTTCCCATGACCTTTTCCTTGAAGTCAAAGCATTAAGCTCTGTAGCTATCCTTATTGGGGGAAAAAAATTTGGCATGACACTCTTGGAATATTCAGATAGTGAGAAGCTTATCTGGGCAGAGGATTCATCATCTTCCATTGATGAGATATGCTGGGATGAAACTTCACTTGAGGAGGACGAGGAAGACCCCACATTGCCTACCATGACCATCTCCACTGTCAGTTTAATTTCAGGACCTGAGCCTCTAATGTATTCAGCAGTCGAGCCAGATAAATCCACTAAGTCTTGAGGTTGATCAGGATGCTGGGGCATCAGTTACTCTTCCTGATTTTCTTCTAAAATATTAACGTCAGCTTCATATTGGGTAGGGTTTGCAACATTCTCCATGGCTTCATTTATTTGAGTTGCATTAATCCCCATGTCCTGCAGGACCAACTCTGCAGCTCCAGCATGATCATGCATCCAATTGGGAGGTGCATTGGGGTTGGCATGGGCAATGTGACCATGAATTGAGTGAGGATTTCCATCAACCGGTACTAGATCCTCATCAGGGGGGAAACCATCTGGGAACTGGCCGCTAATAATGTACACTGGTGCCGACCATGACCGACCCTGCCCACCAACAACTGTCCCTTGTGAGACAACAAAGCTTTTGGGGATCCTTTCAGGTGTCAAAACCAAGCAATCCAGAAAGGTCTTAGATTTATTCTGGCCCTCATGCCAAGTAAGAAGCCAACCAAAAGGTGCTACGCCAGCCTTAAAGAAATCCATCATTTGGTAATCCAGAGGAAAAGCAAGAACCATCAGCCTACAGATTCTTATATATGGGCAAGCTCTAACATTCTGTGCTTCATCATGCTTAATCACCCTAAGAACAGAGCCATTGTCTATAGAACTATTGGGGAAATATCTATCATAGACTGCCTTTGCACTGCAGACGCAAATTGTACCAAACCCAGACCTAGAGGAGAACGATACCGAGATAGAACTCTTACTGGATGATCATGCTCAATCTCCTCCACCACATCATGCAAGACATGCAGGGCTTCGTGCTCCGGAGGCTGCGGTTCCAACACAAAGATTGCATATTCCTCATGCCATCGAGGCGGTTCAGCACCAAGGGCAATGCGACCCCTCGTCGGCCTCATCCATCCCTGCTCGATATGGGCTCCTGGAGGCAGATATGGGTGGGGATCGCACTGGAAGTTCGCCATTGGCGGCGATGACACTGACGAGGCCGGGGTTTGTTTTCTGTAGATTGGTTTGTTTACGTGTTTGGGACTCTTCGGGAAGGTGAAGGGGTCTGTGTGTCACAGCTATCGAGGTTCGGCGAAGGCGACGAGGTCGGTGAAACAACCTTGGGCCTCCAAACTTTATTGGGCCGTGTTCCTCTGAAACAATTCTGGGCCCAGTGTCCAAAAACAAAACAAATACTGCAGCGAATTGGCGAAACACAAAAAGGCCTTGTGTGTCCATAGCCCAAACAGTTAGAGCAGACTTTTGAATTTGAAATCCCGCATGATGATCGTTCCCCTAACTTTGGCTTCAGATTCTCCATGCTCGAAGAACAGGGAACTGATTGGAAAGAAGAATGTAGAGTATCGAAGACATTGACCAAAGTCACATCCTGTAAATCCTTGGAAGCTTTGACACAATTATTTCCAAAGCAGTGAGACTGAAAGAATTGCGACGAGGTAGAAATTGGTACTGTGAAAGAACCAAAATTTAGTGATTGCCTAGAGGGTGCTTTTTCTATAGGTGAATCTTGAACTAACTTTGCTGCAAAGCGAACTTTCTTGACTGAAGATTTCTTAGCTGAGGACTTGGCATCACGTTTTTCTCTTTTAGATAAAATTTTTGTCCATTCCTTTTCCTGTTCGGCTTCCCATAAGAGTTTTTCTCTTTCCCAATGAGCAACACCATTGTTCCAGAGATGGAAATAAACATCAAAATAGGAACCAATGATTCTTCGATGAGAGTAAATATGAAATCCAACTTTCTTGCAAGAGACTGAGATTCTGAAGTGGCGATCACTCAAGAAAGTAACATGAAATCCATCCGGGGAGCCTCCCAGGCAAGAGGCCAAAGCAAAACCGACCGATTTCTCAGAGAGGCGATGTCAACTAAATGCAACCAAAATAATTTTCTGTTGCAATATGTGTAGACCTGTTGCAACAAAATAAATTGTTATGACAACGCAAGACAATCGTGGCAAAACTATTCACTATCGCAACCATTTTGAAATTCATGGCTAAAAAGCCTATCTCTTGCAACAAAAATCAATATTATCACAACCCAAAGAATTCGTGGCAATATTTTTATCATATCACAACCAATTTTGAAATGGTGGCAATAACATCGATTTGTTGCAATGATATTTGGAAATGGTTGCAATCACTACCGGAGAAGGCGCTATCGGTCACGGTTCTTAACCCTCATAGGTACCGGTTCTGGAACCGGTACCGCGACACCGTGACTAAAGGGCGATGGGGTTCACATAATAAAACCTTATATCGTATTGTTCTTATGTGGAATGCTGTTTTAGAAGTATTGGAGAATGTGGCTGATGATACGTCAAATGAGGATAAGAAATATGTAGTTTCTGGTTTGTTAAGGCAAATTGAGACTTTTGAATATGTGTTGATTTTGCATCTTATGATCAGGTTATTGGGCAAAACTAATGACTTGTCATAGTGTGTACAAAGGAAAGACCAGAATATTGTTGAGCTGTGGGATTGATTGGGGCAACAATACGTACACTTAATGATACACGTGAGAATGGATGGGAGGAACTATTTGAGGAGGTAAAGTCTTTTTGTTTCAATCATAACATTGTCAAACCAAATATGGAGGATACAATAACTGTTAGAGGTCGCTCAAGGGGGCGTGGAGGGCAATTAGTTACTTACTATCATCATTTCAAGAATGAAATCTTTAATGTGGTGTACCAAAGGCTATTTTGGTTATTTTTTTAAATGTTTGATATTTGGGTTAGTTATATACAAATCTACGCGTCTACGTGTCTGCGCGTCATATGTCATACAAATCTACGCGTCTACGTGTCTGCGCGTCATATTTCACGCAATAAGATTGAAGTCGTCGCAATTGTCAATTGATTTTGACCCGACTTTGATTGCATTTTTTTCGAACATTCACATATAAACATTTGAGATCGGCCAATACAAAAGTTAGAGCATTTAAAAGTTATTTACAATTAACGAGCAGAACTGGAAGAAGAAGCGGAAAGGGAGTCCAATTGAGCGATAGCGCGTTCCGTCATGGTGGTACTCTCCCAGTGGACTTATAACTTGGTCCATAATGAATCCAAATAGTTGGTCCGCAATAGCTTTTGCTTTTTGTTCATTGGGAGCACTTCATGGTAAAACATCCTCTGCATTAATCACAAATGACAACATTCATTCATATAATAAATAAATTTTGCATGTAATCATTTCTAAACAAGTAACTAATAATCATTCATTCATATAATAAATAAATTTTGCATGTAATTATAAAATTTCCTAACACATTCATTTCTAAACAATAACTAATAATCATTTCAAAACAATAACTAATAATCATTTCTAAACAATAATCAATAACTAATAATCATTTCTAACCAAGTAACG
>CM014271.1:38581329-38598967 GCA_004135705.1 Alloteropsis semialata
GCAATTCACATGCACACGTACACAGGGCAGCGCAGGAGGAGGTCGATCGGGGTGGCGTCTGGCGTGGAGGAGCTCGGGGGCGGCGGCGTCGGGCGTCGGGGGCGGCGGCGGCGTCGGGCGTCCGGGGCGGCGGCGATCTCGCGAAACGACTAAGTGTGGGGAAGAAGGAACGGGCGGCGCTATATATAGCACCTCCATCATCGGTACCGGGTGATGTCACCACCCGGTACCGAAGGCCCTTTGGTACCGGGTGGTGACATCACCCGGTACCAAAGCTTTCACCCTTTGGTACCGGGTGATGTCACCACCCGGTACCAAAGGGCCTTCGGTACCGGGTGGTGACATCACCCGGTACCGAAGGGTGGTAGGGCGCCAATTTAGGCGCCATTTTCACAGCCCTTTGGTACCGGGTGGTCTTATCACCCGGTACCAAAGGGGTCCCAATTTAGCTTCCCGCCACATCTTTCTTCGTTTTTATCTTTTTAGTATATATACTCTTTCTTCCATTTTTATCTTTTTAGTATATACTATTTAGTATTTGAAATTTAGTTTGATAGTATGTATTATTAGTATTTTCAATTAATTCCTTTATACTTAATATTTCAAATTTAAATCTTTTGTATGTATTGTTTGACATATCTACATGAAATAACAGAGTATACATCAACTAACAAGTATTAATTTCTTATATATATTAACTCTTTTACTATTCTAGATTGATATTACTATTTAGTAATATATATTAACTTCTTTACTATTCTAGATTCATATTACTATTTAGTAATATATATTAACTCCTTTACATTACATACCATAACGCTTCAACATAATTAGAATTACATAGCATCATCATGGTTCAACATAAGTACAATATTATGCTTGAACAGCAATAATCAGGGTCCCTGCACGCCATGCTTCTTCATGAGATAGAAAGGATAGTTTATATCGATAATCTCGATGCCTAGGAACCCGTCGACATAATCAAGTGCATATATGTATGCACTATCCTGTGCCTTGTAACGTGAATCCAAGACCTCTCCATAAATTGTGATCTCAGCAGTATTCGCATGACTCAAGGTTATATTAGCTTGGAAACCACCATTAACTCGATAAGCCCCTAGCGTCGTGTGTGCATACCCTAAGTTTCCAAGGACTTGATAAAGGACTGCACGTAGACCAGAACACGCATGCATGAATCCACAGTAGTAGTCATCCTACAATGAGATTAATAAAACATATTGTTATTAAACTTTAATATAATTACACAACTGAAAATAAAACTAACTTACATAAATCGATTCATATGAAGGACTAATCCTTTTAGGCATCTGTGTCAAATCTGGCTCACCAGTCTCGAGAGCTTTCAACTTGAAGTAGCTGTAGTCCGGGAAAACGTGGCCAGTTTGGCTTTCTATTTGGGCTAATGCTTGCCTCACAGCATCACACGAGGCCACATGGTCTTGCTGCCACGCGCCAGAATGAACGTGGATAATAACCATGTCACCAGGATTTGGGTCACGGGTGGCATTTTGTTGAATGCTAACAGAGATCATAACCCTACCAGTATTTTCGGTCACATTTTCTCTTAATACCAAAGGATTTGATTGACCGATGTTTGCATCTTTTAGCCATGTAATTGGATTAATGATCTGCATTATTAATAATTTCTATTCTCAGTGATATAGTGATTACATTCAAATGCAACTTGCAGAGGATTATCTATATTACCATATTGTAGCGAAGTTGCTGAGGTGTGGGAATTGGGACATGATCAACTTGTTGTGTTGTCGACCATCCAGGCTCGTGAGCCTCTCGAATCGGGATGGTAGGTGGCATATTAGTAACATAGCCACCACGTCTAGCTGCCTGACGCTGTCTCGGCATGATACTAACCAAAATAAACCGCAATATATTACAAGTCAATTTAACAAAACTAGTAAATACTTATCAAGAAGCATAAGACAAAATAAAATTTGGTTAATCAAGAAGCATAAGAAACTATTCTAGAATCATATTACTATTTAGTAATATATATTAACTCCTTTACATTACATACCATAACGCTTCAACATAAGTACAACATTATGCTTGAACAGCAATAAATGTTTTCTTTACAAGAGTGCCTTCGTTATGATCGTTGCGAGCGTAAGGAGCATCTTCATTGGCCAACAGGATGCGTGAACGGAGACACATCGTCACACCTATTATAATCATCTTCATCGGTGACGTCCTCGACACCCATGATTTTTCTTTTCCCCGTGAGAACTATGTGCCGTTTTGGATAAAGTTCGGAGTTGTTTGTTTGCAGAGTCCCCGTCTTGGGTTTGGTAGACATGTCCTTCACATAAAATACTTGATGCACATCCTTGGCGAGCACGAGGGAAATACCACATCACCTTGGCAGGGACTCTTTTCTTGGGGGGCTCTCCCTCAACATCACCAGGGTCGTCTCGCCTGATTTTATACCGCGAACAATTGCAAACCGATAAAGGATACAATCATTGGGACATGCGTGTATCTTTTGTACTTCCAGTCCTAGAGGGCAAACGATTTTTCTTGCTTCGTATGTTGTTTCGGGCAATGTGTTGCCCTCTGGAAGCATCTTCTTTATCATTTTCAATATCTCTCCAAAACCTTTGTCAGACAAGCCATTAGTTGCCTTCCATTGCAACAGTTCCAGTGTGGTACCCAATTTTTCTGGTCCTCTTTGCAATCTGGGTACAACAATGTTTTGTGGTCCTCCAACAAACGCTTCATCTTCTCCCGCTCTTTCGCACTTTCGCAGTCTTTCTCTTCATCACGGATCATGCCACCTAAGGCGTCATCATCCTCATCTTCTGCAACTGCTTCACCCTCGCCCATTGCTGTATCATCTGCAAAGGCACCGTATTATGAAAAGTCCGGGATGTTGTCGTCACCTTCTTCATCACCTTCTTCAAAGAATATCCCCTCTTCGCCGTGTTTGGTCCAACAGATATAGTTAGGCATGAAACCACTCATAAGCAAGTGTGTGTGGACCACTTTCTTCGAGATGTGATAATCCTTCTTATTCTCACAGACCTTGCATGGACAACATATAAAACCCGAGATCGAGTTAGCCTCTGCCGCGTCGAGGAATTGATGAACGCCATTAATGAAGTCAGATGAGCGTCTATCCGCGTTGTACATCCATTGCCGATTCATCTATTCACAAAATACAATGAAAAATTCATTCCCAATTTCTAAAGTTCGTAATAAACCTAAATAAGAATATCATATATAATCTCTAAAAATCTTAATAACCGTAAACATCAACATTATTTGATGCCACCACAAAGATGTTACACAACCACATTCCAAAATCATCAACGTGTTACTTTTGCTCATCTAAAAAAAAATTCAAGGAGTGATTTGCCTTAGATACGTTGTCTTTCATTTGACCTTGAACTTGAAGCATAAGAAACATTACAGGTGGTAACAAAATTGGTTCATGGTAGGCATGGAACCATGAGACACACCCAGCCCAACCATCACAACCGATCCGTTGCTTGGGCATGGATGTGTCCCATGGTTTGATGACAACCATGAGAAGCATAATTATACAATACAAGCTCAAGCTCAAGGTCATCATATGTTACCCAGCTAGAAAACTAGGTAAAATTTGATATCATCATAGGCATGCCAAGAGTTGGATTGTTTTAGTTCAAGATATTGACAACCATGAGAAGTAAAATTGAATTTAAAATCTAACTAAATAAGAATATCATTTATAATCTCAAAAATAACCCTAAATATCAACGTCATTTGAAGCCTCTAAAAAGTTGTAATTCTAAATTTCGTAATAAGCCTAAATATGAATTTCATTTATAATCTCTAAAAATCCTAATAACCCTAAATATGAATATCATTTAGAATATCTAAAAATCATAATAAGCATAAATATGAAAATCATTTAAAGTTTCTACAAATAATCCAAAAATCTAAACAATGTCTAAAAATTTGTGCATCATCTCTACACATGCAACAACTAACTATATAGTGATTCTCTATTACAAATTCATAATAAAAATGAAGATTCAATCTAAAGTCTCTTATTTCAATCCATTCCATAAAACACAAATTACTCAAAACATAGAGCATGAAATAGGCCATACTAAACGTCAAAAGAGAGAGGATGAAGTTGCTAACCTTCTAGCGGACTTGGTTTGCAAAATCTCCAAAAGTTATGAAAAATTGGGCATGAGCTCCCCCAACCCGAGCTCAATGGAGGATGAAGAAATGAGCCATGGCTCGGGCTGGGGGAGGAAGAAGGGGATTTATACGCAGAGCCCCTTTGGTACCGGTTGGTGGCACCATCCGGTACCAAAGGGGGCCACTTTGGTACCGGTTGGTGTCACCAACCGGTACCAAAGGCCTCTACCAATGTTGCCTCATAGTTACCGGGTGGTGCCCCGACCCGGTACCAATGAGCTCGCAGAATTATTGACCGTTAGACCCGGTACCAATGCATGCATTGGTACCGGGTCCTTTCCATCCGTGACCGATTACGGTGGATGGATGGCGAGTTCTCCAGTAGTGAATAACACTTACCTATCGCAACAGATTTTGTTTCATTGAAATGTGTTCCATGGCATTAGACAAAAACCTTGTAATGGATGGACGTTAATGCATTTGAATATGGGTTAAGCTAGCAGTGTGAACATTGATCATATACTTATACAGAAGGGCGCAACAAATACAAGCATCTTCTGCATGGTAATTGACAAGGGATTGGAGTAGCTAGATAGCGCATGCATAGTTGTTGCTGGATCGGCGAATAAAGTTATATGTGGCTTCCGTGGATCTGAAGCTCTCCAACTTTGCTGGTAGCATCCAATTCTTTTGGAGGGTACTGTACACTGGTGACATGCACTCATGGGCACCTTTTTTTGATGGCACTCATGGGCACTTTGGGTGGCCCACCAGACGAAAGGGAATATTAATTGTTCTTTCAACTATGTACAATTAATTGATGGAGATTGATTATATATGGGGTGTGGATTAGTGTTCAGGAAAGCATCAGTAGGCACTAGGGTACAAGGCATCAAGCTATAGCACTTTGCAAGAGAGTACTTGTATAAGACTGCTCGAGGTTCTTTCAAACAAAAAAAGAGTGCTTGAGGTGATAGTACTTTGCAAAACAATGGAGGTAGATACCACCTCAGTTTAAATTAATCTTCTTTAAAGTGTGAATGCATGAGGAATGAAGTTAGTTCATGATGCATTTAATGAATGGCGGTAAATACCGGAAAAATTACTCCAAAGTTTCTCCAAGTTGTAGACCAATTGTTCCGAAGATAGTAAAGAGGCTAAAACCACAATATGAACCAGCGGAAGGAAGTTGTTTTATGCTGGTCCTAGTTACATGTGCTACTGAATATAATGGTCCTCGTAGCTGGTTGTTGTTACATGTGCAAGCATGATTTAAGATATGGGGACTTCATCAAGCATCACCCTTCTCATCGTACATACGGCAAGAAAAACACACATTTCTTCCACTTATGGTAGGCAATATATCAAAATGGTGTAGAACTTGTATGCTTGCTCATTTTCCAGTGTTTCCAAACACTATCCAGCAGAGCTTTTGAAAATTAATTTGGTAGGTTCTTTTAAACAAAACATTATTCTTTGCACTGTTTGTTAACACAAAATCTCTAACATCAAATAATCCCCCAGTCTGAAAGTTATTGTTAACACAAAATCTCTAATATCAAATAATCTCTGCACTGTTTGATACATGTGCACACACAATTGAAAACAATTCTTTTTTAAAAAAGAAAAAGAAATAATGTAAGATAGGAAGGACCCCGCCTACCACAGTCTGCAGATGCCTTAAGCACAAGTGCACAACATAAAGATATAAATAATGAACAGCGAAGATCTTGCGAGCAAATGCGCTAGCTGCTGTGATCCACAGCATCAATCGCTCCCCCTACACACAGATAATGGGGAACTGTCTCCCTTGTGGGTGCTTTGGCTGCTGCCCAGAGAAGTGCGCGACGTGCTGCCCTGAGAAGTGCCCATTGTTCGAGCTTCACAACCTCCATATGTGCAACACCTGCTGCACTTTCAACTGTAGCCGTGGCCATGACGATGCTCCAAAGAAACCCAGCTTGGTGCCACTAGAAGCTCCGACTAAATAAACAACATGGTAATATGCATGGAAGAGGGGACATGAAAGCCTAAAGGTAATTATTAACTACTCCAACTCTTTTCAATATCCTACACTCATGTTTATCCCTCACAAAATGCACATGTATTTATCCCACACATGTTTAATACAGGCAAACAGAGACGCCACCTCTGGAAAACCATCATCCCCGTGTCTCCGTAGAAATTCATGCCTGGTAAAGAAAAGGGAAGGAAAGGTTTATCGGAGTTCCTGTAACAAATCTGTTATAACTGTGTTTGCATTGCAATCAATATATGTTCCCATCAGTAACATAAAGGCTATGAGCACAAAGATAAAATGTTCCAATAATGTTGTAGAATCACTTTTCACCTCCTTCCTACTCGCAACAACAGATGTGTGACTCCTCAAATGGGACTGCTTCGATCCTAATCATGCAGACCAGAGCTGCCAAGGCTCTCCTTCAAACCCCAAATAATTTGTGCATGGATCGGAATGGGAGGCACAACAAGGTTATTAATATTCTGACATCGCACCCCTCCACATGTTCTAAAATTCAAAAGATGATGGAAGTTTTCATTGTTCTCTTTTCACCCCAAATTTAATTAATTATGTCTTTTTTGTAAGTTGATGTTTTGATATTAGAATAGGTCCAAAAACTTTGTTATGAAATATTTTCATGATAAAATTAAACCTAATGCCAAGTAATAAAAAGTTTGATCAGAAACTTATAGCCAATGTTTAAATAGTTGAATATAGATCAATTGACCTTGACGAATATATGAATAAAATAAGTAAATTAAAAAGAACAAAAAGTATTAACTGTTTTGTTGATTCAGTGGTGGGGCCATTGGTTACCACTCCATCTACTACTACTCAAAGTCTCAGACCATGTGGCTTACAATCTGCACACAAGTGAATGTATTCAGTGGTAAAATACTATCATCTACTCGTGGGAATGAGTGAGAGGTTCTTGAAACAAACCAATATTGTTGTATTCACAAAACATATTTTATATCGAAAAACAAAACAAATTTGGATAGTTTTTACAAAGATAACAAAAATTATTCCAGAAACGGGTACAAACTACTAAAGGCACCTCAGCACAACTAAGTTGGTTAGTGCATAATCCAAAACCTGAGGCAGCTTTGCCACTTATTGATAACTTTAGTAACCAAGAGGGTTTGATATTCTAAAAGAAAGACTTGACTGATTCTTTTCAAGGATGCCTATGCATGAGGCATTACTTATTTCCGATACATTCTGTGGCCTACATCGAGGAATACAATTGCTGCTATTCTAAGCAGAATACATATTCATATCTGGGATCCAATAAAAGAAGATTTGGAAAAATAATAGTAATAAAGCAGCCTAAAATTGTTATTGCAATACGTGGATACAGTGTAACTGAGTGTGGCTTGCTTTGCTATGAGATAACATGTTACACTTTGCCCAACAAAACTTTATGCTAGGTCCACCACCAACTCATATATACAAACAGCATAACATATAACAGCACCTATTCTATGGCAATTGATGAGGACATCCACCGATCGGGGGAATAAATCAGCTGAAAGTAAAGTCCTGGCTTCATTGGCTGATAGTATAAAAGCTATCACTTCCGTGGTGCTATGACACAATCATGGGTGCTTTGGACGTGCCCAGTTCAATAATCGCTAAGCCAAGGGAATATTGTCCTGTTTCCATTACATTTCCATGTCTATGGCAACATCATTATATGATATGCACTTGAAATTTGAATTCAATTGTAAACTGGGTGTGGATTAGAGGAACAAATTAAGTAGTAGAGCTATCATCAATGCATGATGTCTATATGAGTGCCTGTGAAGACCCAAATCATCAAGAATTCATATAAAAGCACTAGTCCTCTCTAGTATGAGAATTGTTCTAATTTTGTTTAGTAAGTGGTAGTTACATGTCCAGGCACCTTGTTAGCAGTCAAAATTGGTACAGGGCCGTTCTGGCTGGGGAACCGGTTTAACCGGTATCAGGGGCGGTCTAACCGGTCCTTGTTCTGTAGCTAATCTGGCACCGAGGGCGGTATAACCGGGTTTGATAGAGGTCTAATCGGTTTTGACCGAGTCGTGCTAGAATAGGACTTTTGGAACGAATCCGACTTGTGGAAGGTGTTCCTTGCGGGGCAAGACCTCCCCGCCCTATAAATATAAAGGGCCACGGCCAATTGAGTATCTATCCAATCGATCAAATACAAGTATCTTTACTTTTTATCCCTTTCAAACCCTAGCTTTTTCAACCTCTTCTTCTATTCGTACTTCATCTCTACGGCGTTTGACGGCGTTCTGAGTGGCCTGCCGATCTCAGAACAACCCTAGGCGCATCAGCCCTGACGGGGTCCTTCCCGGGCCGACGATTCTAGGTCAGCGCCGCAAACCCTACGAAACCGGTCTAACCGGGTTCCCATACCGGTTTAACCGGGTTTGGCAGGGAGCGCTGCCGGTGATCGATCCATTGCGGATCCGTGCGAGCTAGCGCATATCTCAGTGTGTTGGCCAGAAAAAGCATCAACACATTTTTGGCGACTCTTCCGGGGAGAGAGGTCTTGGTTTCTATAACTGGTCTACCTAACCCTAGCCAGATGGGATCTAATTCAGATTTTGACAAGAACAACATCGTTATGCTTTCCATGGAGGAGCTTAGCCAAGAGGAGCGTCAGATGTATGAGGCGGCACAAGAGTATATCAGGACTCAATTCCTAATGAGATTCAAG
The DNA here is from genome assembly GCA_004135705.1 of Alloteropsis semialata. Taxonomy (NCBI): domain Eukaryota; kingdom Viridiplantae; phylum Streptophyta; class Magnoliopsida; order Poales; family Poaceae; genus Alloteropsis; species Alloteropsis semialata. Next base: position 38,590,227 of record CM014271.1, read on the forward strand.
AAAGACCATCAGGGCACGTTATCAAGAGCACAAGAATTTGTGATGTCTGCGTTCAAGATTGATAATTGGAAGATTGAGGTAATACCCATTGTAAGCAATTCACCGTCCACTCCGATTGATCAACTTGCAGTTACCTTTGATTCTGTACATAGGAAAAGAATGGATCTTTTATCTAAATTATAAAAAAGATTGGATCAATTAGAAAAATAGGATTGTGTTAGTAATTCTATTTCTTATGATATTTCTCGTATTGAGCAACATGAGAAAAATCAGATTAGTTCATCGGCTGTACTAGAGGAATTTCTTGAAGATTCACAGTATGGCAAGCCGATAAATTTTTTTCCACAACAAACAGTACCAAGACAACCGCAATTGCTGATTACGGTACAGGCGGTTAGACCGGTTCATGAAATCGGTCAAACCAGTTTCTTGGTGGTACCTCCTAAACAGTTTGAAAAAGTACATGTTCCTTTGAATTTTGTAACTCATGTTACTCAACCGGTAATGCATATTGCAACAATGCATCAAGAATTAACATTGACAGATTTAACATCGGTTAGATAGCGAGAAGAAGAGTCTTTTTTTATTATATCAAAAGATTCAAAGAAACAAAAAACCGTTGTTATGATGTGTCAATTTCTGATAAAGATCTTGCTGATATTGGTTTAGACGGCTTAAGACCTATTGTTAAAAAGAAGCTTGAAGGCTTTGATCTTTGTCTGGTTAATCAGGTCCTAGTAAGGGCAGCAGGCATAGAATTACAAACGATGAGAAAAAAGGTGATTATGTTGCTGAATTAGTTTGGCCTTTAGAGGATAAAGTATTTACATGCCCATCTCTTAAGCTGATTCCTAAGGATCGGCAAGAACAAATACGATTTAGTTTTGATGTTTCTAAATGTGATCGTATATTTCATGAATTGTTAAGACATAGAAACATCAAGATATCTCATACTATACCTACGCTTGAAGAATTGAAAGGGCGTGCATATTGTAAGTTTCATAATTCTTTTTTGCATGCTACTGTTGATTGCATTATTTTCCGTCGGCAGGTGCAATCGGCCATAAATCAAGGATGATTGGATTATCATGAAATACCAGCGGATAAGGTTTCTCTCTTTGTCAATAGTGTTGATGTACAACAACCCAAGGTATTAGTTTGGCCGCATCAAGTTGAAGCAACCAAGGGGAAAAATGTCATCATCGGTGAAGAAAAGCCTAAAAATTTGAAAGACAAACATGTGATTAGAAAAGTAGTGTCTAAGAAAACCCCTGATGGAAGAGAAACATTCAAGATTAAATCAAGAACATTTGATCTCAGGGGGCAAGGGCCGTCTAAAAAACCATTTGAATCTACTGAGCAGAGCAAACCGGTTAAACCGGTCCTGGAGGACGGTCAAACCTGTATGGTGCAGGGACGCACAAAAATGTTAAAACTGAAGCATCCAGAGATAGGTACTTGAAAGATCAATATGGCAAAGGATCAGGGGAAGATTGCAAAGAAAAAGCAAACTTTTGATGAACTGTTATCCAAGTATGTTAATCAAAGGCCAATTGAAGACGATCGACTATCAAAAAAGAAGGCAATGTCACAAAAGCATCACGAGAGATGTGCTTCACCTCCTAGATCAGCTAAAGCTCAGAAAGGTGAAGTTGTTACATTGTATCCTCCTCATAATCCATGTCAAGCTATGCCTTGGGCTCCGTCATCATCAAATTATTCATAACATCCATGGGAGTCTAATGGGATGTGGATGCCGTATTATCCTATGCAATATCCTTCTTTTCATTCAGGATGAGATAATACCAAGAAACCAGTACAAGAGCGGATCTCATACAACCGATCAACTCATCATCAATCTGGTTGGGATCAGCAAGAGCAAACCGATTTAACCGGGTTTCTAGGCTGGTCTAACCGGTTCTTGCAGAAGAAGCCAACCTCTTCTCCTCGATAGGTTTATCGTCCCAAGAAGAAAGAGGAACCTATTCAGAAGATGGACGTGGACCAAGAGAGAACTACTAGCAATGATGTTATACAGATTGGCAGCATTAATGAGGTTCCAAAGGACGACAGCAAGAGACCGATTGTTATTGGTGATGAGGTCAAGACGTTTGTCCAGGAAAATGTAATAGTTGAGAAAGGTGAGAACAGTGGTGCTAATACCGATAATTCTAAATGTTTCTTGCAAAGATGGTGTCCTCCAGGTTTAACTCATACACAAAGGAGGAAATTGCAGTGACTCCGTTGCCAGGAACAGAAGGAAAAGGAGCTTGAAAGACAGAGGGATGAACAATTCAACAAGTACAGGCCTATGATTCCCCAAGGCAAGAAGTGGAAAATTAAGGCTGACGAGGACATTGGCGCAACAGAGGTTAAACCGGTATCAGAGGCAGTTAAACCGGTTCTAGAGACGGTTAAACCGGTTTCGTCTGAAGCAGAATGGTCTCGTCTTGTTTTGGAGATTTCTGTGACGCCTTCTTTTGATGAAAAATTGTCATCGGATCCGCATAACATGGACGATGAACAACTTGTTGATTATGAGTTGTCTCCTGAGCACATGAGCATTGATCTTAATGCGGTGCATTTGTCTTCGGATTATCACATTATTCTAGAGGAGGAGATGGCTTATTTTGATTTTGGGCAACAAGAAGCTGTTTTTCAGAAGCCTAATGATAGAGAGAATCATTTGAAAGCTCTATACATGAAAGGTCATGTCAATGGGAAGCCAATTTCTCGAATGTTGGTTGATAGCGGGGCAGTTGTCAACTTGATGCCTTACATTTTGTTTAAGAAATTGGGGTATTCAGATGATGAGCTGATCAAGACCAATATGACTTTCAGTGGTGTTGGAGGAGATGGTCCTATGAGTGCTAAAGGAGTTATTTATATGGATCTCACTATTGGAAGCAAAACATTGGTCACCGCTTTCTTCGTCGCTGAGACCCGAGGTAGTTTTAGTTTGATTTTGGGTCGTGATTGGATACATGCAAACCAGTGTGTGCCTTCTAGTTTGCATCAATTTTTGATTCACTGGGTAGGCGATAGAATAGAGATTGTGCATAGTGATATATCGGTTTGTGTGGCTATAGCTGATAGTTCTATCATAGATGTGCATGGTGATATGAAATGCTTGACTAGGGATGGATTCGGATGTCCAGACATCCGAATTATCCGTATTCGTATTCGACTAAAACGTCAATATGGATATCCGTATTCGTATTCGATTTTAATGTGGATGTTAAATGGAAATATCCGAATTTGTTTTTTGTTACTTTTCTCTATCCGAATCCATATACGTATTCGAATAAAATGTGAAATATCCGATATTATCCGTATCCGTGAAGAATTAACACGTGATGAAGCCATCTATCCGAATGCGAATCCGCATTCGATGTATTCATTTTGTATTCGTATCCGACAAGAATGGACAACATTCGCATCCATATTCGTATTCGACAAGATTCGAATTCGATTCGTATTCGAATTAAAATATGGTAAAAGGTGATATCTGGATCCGATTCCATGCGTATCCGATCCGAATCCATCCCTATGCTTGACGGGTGTGGATATTTCAGATTGTAAATTTATAAAATCTACACGGGGTAGTTTCACTTTTTGCTATGTTAAAACCGATTAGGAGCCGGTTAAATTTTTTAATGAGAATAGAGTAATTGCAGCAAAGATTTGGGCACTATTGGGCGCAAAAGAACGATATGTGTGAAGCTAGTGAGGATTTTGATGATATGAGCAATTTGATATAGGTTTTTACGTCGGTTGATACTTTATAGGATGTTGATGTTAGTGTTGGTTTTATGACTTAGGCCGACATTTGTAAAAATTGAAAGCTGATTATAAAGATGAATTAATCGAGCTATTTGATAAATATTTCTCATTATTGATGAATTTATTATATTTCATGTATCACGAGATGAGAATACAAAGACGAATGTTCTGGCACAGCAAACATCTGGCTATGATGTTCAAAAGGAAATTTTTATGAACAAAAGCTGTTGATTTGCAAAGCTGAAATTTCTGTCTGCGAAGGATAGGTTAAACTGCCTTTAGAGACAGGTTAGATCGGTACGTTCCGGTTAAACCGCTTCCTGAGGCCGGTTAGACCGGTATGGGTGCTGATATTGATACTTCGGCCAATAAAGGTATTGAAATTGCTAAAGACAAAGATGCTGATTGGAGAAAGCCCATTATTGATTGTTTATGGGATCCTAGTTATAAGTTTGATAGAAAAGTCCGATGATGGGCATTTAAATTTATTTTGGTTGATGAAAAGTTGTATCGTCGGACAACTGAAGGTTTATTGTTAAAATGCTTGGATTCTGATTAAGTCAGAGTGATTATGGGTGAAGCTCATGAAGGTTTTTGAAGGAGATTGAGATGGACAAAATCCGAGTGGCTAAAGTTTATAATTAAAGGGTAAGAGAGAAATTTTTTCAAGTTAGTGATCTGGTTTGGAAGACTATTCTGCCTATGGGAATGAAAAGCAACAAGTTTGGTAAGTGGTCTCTGAGGGGAAAGACCTTACAAGGTAATTAAAGTGATTTTCGGTAATTCTTATATGGTGGAGATTTTACAAGGTCAGAAATTGCCTAGAGCACTTAATGGAAGGTACTTGAAGAGATATTACCCAAGTGTTCGGCAAGAAGTTTAGTTTCACGTGATTGGTATCTTTTAGTTTTGTCTTCAGTGAGAAAAGCCGATGATTCATGGTGAGCATCGTCTTAAGTTATGTAATTTCGACTTTTGTATGTTTTCTGGTTTGCAAGCGACACTAAAAAATAGAGGGGCATATGTTAGCAGTCGAAATTGGCACAGGGCCGTTCTGGTTGGACGGACCGGTTTAACCGGTATCAGGGGCGGCCTAACCGGTCCTTGTTCTGCAGCTGATCTGGCACCGAGGGCGGTCTAACCGGGTTTGATAGAGGTCTAACCAGTTTTGACTGAGTCGTGGTAGAATAGGACTTTTGGGACGAATCTGACTTGTGGAAGGTGTTCCTTGCGGGGCAAGACCTCCCTACCCTATAAATATAAAGGGCCACGGCCGATTGAGTATCTATCCAATCGATCAAATACAAGTATCTTTACTTTTTATCCCTTCCAAACCCTAGCTTTTTCAACCCCTTCTTCTGTTCGTACTTCATCTCTACGGCGTTTGACAGCGTTCTGAGTGGCCTGCCGATCTCAGAATAACCCTAGGCGTGCCAGCCCTGACGGGGTCCCTCCCGGGCCGACGATTCTAGGTCAGCGCAGTTAACCCTACGAAACCGGTCTAACCGGGTTTGGCAGGGAGCGCTGCCGTTGATCGATCCGTTGCGGATCCGCGCGAGCTAGCGCATATCTCGTTGTGTTGGCCAGAAAAAGTGTCAACACACCTGTTGACCATTGTTGTGGCTTCTCAGTTATTCATCTGTGGCATAATTAATCATTGTATTACCGAGCATGGCGCTATTGTGCTACAGAAAAGGACACTTTTATTTACATTAATTAACTCAAATAGCCTATGCACATAAGGGCATGCATATATAGTGAAATGGGCAAAGAAAAGGACACTTTTATTTACATTAATTAACTCAAATAGCCTATGCACATAAGGGCATGCATATATAGTGAAATGGGCAAAGTGTATAAATGTCTTTCAATACATATATTTTGGCTTTGCAGGCAATATCTGTTAGTGGGATCATAACACCAAGTCTAACAGCAATAACTATTATAGGACCTTTGTTGTGGTACTACGGTCTACATTCTACTGACAGTAAGATGGGTTGAATATAATGTTCACCGCATTATAGTATTGGCCGTTGAAGATTTAGAGCTGGTAACCACTAGTTACATGCACTACTATAGAAATGTTTTCACCACCGGTTTGTAACCCCCTTCACCGCCGGTTTGGGGGCACTTGTGAAAGATCGGAGGTGAAAATAATCATTTTCACCGCCGGTTTGCAAACTGGCGGTGAAAATGACTTTGATTGTTGGTGAAAATAACTTTAAAAACGGCATAAAAAATGAAATGATAGAAACAAATTCAAATGGGAGCCCTCCCAATGAACCATGCAACGCCATAATTTTTTTTGTACTTGTTGCACCCTACGGGGTTGTTATACTCACCTAACCACTACAACACACTTTATACTCACCTAACCACTACAACACACTATCACTTGTGAGTGAATGTGGGATGCAATTCTTTTATATTAACCTATCTTAATCTTTATAAATTTCTAGAGGCCACAACTAAAGTTCGATTAGGCTACGATTTTTTGTGATAGTCCCTTACGTCCTCCTAACTAAAGAAAAAAATATTAGAAAAATAATAGAAAATAAAAAGATCCATGTACGAGAAATTACTTACAAGTACTAAAATTCGTTTAATCTATAAAAATGTAAAATCATTTCAAAAAATTCAAAGTTCATCCATGTCAACTTTATATGCAGTATAACATGTGTAAAAATATTTCCATGTTATATGAATAAAAATAATATTTTAGGTTGTGTAAAAATTTTACTTTGCCTTGAAAGGTATGAAAGAGTGTGAGAGCTGTATGTATTTGTGAGTATTGTCTAGTCTATTTTTTAAAAATTTCTTGTTTTTTATGAGAAGGTTATACACATATAAAAGGACTCCATTTCAATTTTCATAATTTTTGGATGCAGTCCTTGTTTCTTAAAATGTGTTGAACCTTACTAAATTTCTAGAGTCCAAACTCTAAGTACGACCATACTAAATTTTTTTAGGGTAGCTCCTTACATTCTACTAGTTCAATAAAAAATATCAGAAAAATAAAAGAAAAAATATTTTTTTTGTGCAAAACGGCAGTAAAAATGAGATTATCGCATGTAGTTCTTGTTACAAATCGGCGGTGAAAATGATTATCACCTGCAGTTCGTGTTACGAACAAGCTGTGAAAATGATGCTGATTTTCACCATTGGTGCCAGCCATGAACCGACGGTGAAAATGATTTTCACTGCTGGCTCACTTTAGAACCGATGATGAAGACTTTTGACCACCGGTTCGTGTAAAACTGGTGGTGATGAGGTGCTGGGAAAAATCATTTCTGTAGTAGTGATAGTTATTACTAGCTTTTATTGGTACTCAATGGTAATGATTTTGATCCGCTAGTATTATTGAGTTTTTACAAACTTACTCAAAATTTGGGATCTTGTTAAGTTTCAGACATATTGAATTATGTTAGAATTTTTCAGCTCGTAGCTAGTGCTGCAATACCCATAACCAGCCGTAGCTAGATAGGGCAGGGAGAATTCTATTATATGTTTTACCAGTATCCTTAACACTACACTACTGGAGAACCCGCCATCCGCCACCCCACATAGGTCACGGATGGTTCGGACCCGGTACCAATGCCGGGTCCAACGGACAATAATTTTGTGCCCTCATTGGTACCGGTTGGTGGCACCAACCGGTACCAAAGGCGTCACATTGGTACCAATGAGCCTCGGGGCCTTTGGTACCGGGCCTTTGGTACCGGTTGGTGTCACCGACCGGTACCAATATGACCCCTTTTGGTACCGGTTGGTGCCACCAACCGGTACCAAAGTGGCTCTTCGTATAAAGATGCCTTCTTCCTCCCCCAGCCCGAGCCATGGCTCATTTCTTCATCCTCCATTGAGCTCGGGTTGGGGGAGCTCATGCCCAAAATTTCCATAACTTTTGGAGATTTTGCAAACCAAGTCCGCTAGAAGGTTAGCAACTTCATCCTCTCTCTTTTGACGGTTAGTATGGTCTATTTCATGCTCTATGTTTTGAGTAATTTGTGTTTTGTGGAATGGATTGAAATAAGAGATTTTAGATTTAATCTTCATTTTTATTATGAATTTGAAATAGAGAATAACTATATAGTTTGTTGTTGCATGTGTAGAGATGATGCACAAATTTTTAGACATTGTTTAGATTTTTGGATTATTTGTAGAAACTTTAAATGATTTTCATATTTATGCTTATTATGATTTTTAGATATTATAAATGATATTCATATTTAGGCTTATTACGAACTTTAGAACTACATCTTTTTAGAGGCTTCAAATGACGTTGATATTTAGGGTTATTAGGATTTTTTGAGATTATAAATGATATTCTTATTTAGTTACCATCGGTACCAGTTGGTAACCCCCCTTACTAGCTAGTAGCAGCTGCAACTGGCACTACTGGAGAAGTCGCCATCGGTACCGGTCCCCCTCGGTACCGGTTCTGGAACCGGTACCGAGCAACCGAGACTAAAGGGGTCGGTCTTTGGTACCGGATCCAGAACCGGTACCAAAGGGTGCCTTTGGTACCGGTTGGTAACAGCAACCGTTACCAAAGGGCCCTCCCATGTATACTTCGGGGGAGGCCCTTTGGTACCGGTTGGTGTTATCAATCGGTACCAAATGGTGTTTTGGTTATTTTTTTAAACGTTTGTTATTTGGGTTAGTTATACGCAATTCGTCTATGTGTCTAAGCATCATATGTCGTATATCGTACACGATCTTTCACGCAATAAGATTGAAGTCATCGCAATTGTCAATTGATTTTGACCGGACTTTGATTGCATTTTTCTCGAACATTCACATATAAACATTTGAGATCAGCCAATACAAAAGTTAGAGCAATTAAAAGTTGTTTACAATTTACGGCCAGAACTGAAAGAAGGAGCGGAAAGGGAGTCATATTGAGCGATAGCGCGTCCGTCATGGTGGTACTCTCCGTTTGGATTTATAACTTGGTC
>CM014271.1:38599967-38612237 GCA_004135705.1 Alloteropsis semialata
GATTTTGTTTAGGCAGATCGAGGGGAGTAAAAAATAGACTCTTTACACGGCTTTTTCCTTCTTAAATTCCTCTAGAGACATGAATAAAGCTTTGCTCACACCAATTTCTCGTACATGCATGTATGCCGTAAGCTACTACATAAGTGTTGCAGTACATATTAATTTGATCAATATGAAATACTATGCCTTTTTGGGACCCCTGTTCACACGTTTCGTCAGTCTCTGGATTTGGCTCATGAAACGTGTCGCAGCCTGCCGAACCACCACAAAAGTGTTGGCTTATATAACGCCATGATCAAGTGCATCCAACCTAGGAGCCGAAACCTATCTACTGCCTAGCTAGCTAGGGAAATAACTGTGTCGCAGCAGCTCCATTACGGATGGGGAACTGCTTAGGCCTTTTCAGCTCGCCGAAGAAACCTCCCACTGAGCCGGCAGTGCCGCCATCGGAGGCGCCACCAAGGTCTGGGATTTCTTCCCTAGTAGATGAGGACTTGGGGAAGAAGCCGCCGCCGCCGTCGGAAAAGGACAACGAACTTCCTCGCGTCTCCTCTAAGCCCCCTTCTGACGTTGCCAGCGCTGCGCCAGCACGCTCCACGTCTCGTAACTGAGATAGAGATGTGCGCCATGTGGAGCCTCGCCGTCATCGTCTCTCCATCCTCCCAAGACAGAGCGACTGTGGTACGGTGCAGTGGATGTAGCATATGCATGCTATGAGAATATAGTGAATCCTGCTGTGAGCATCCAATGTAAAGTTATGCCGTGTTCATGTTCACTAGTGTTGTGTGGCTGCGTGTGTGCTTGATGTGTGAGTTTTTGTTCCCACGGAGGTATGTCTCATGTTGAAACAATATGAAGGATATATGGATGTATATAGAGCGTCAAATCATCATGCGTTGTGATCGTGCATGTGTTTGTTTCCTTTAATTTGCTTCTTAGGTGATCTCCGTTTGTCTTGAACATGTGTTTGGGGTTGATTCTGTCGTCTTGATACGGAGATGATTTGTTTGCTTCAGCTCAAGCAATTGGAAATATTGGTACTTCGTCCTCGCAAATTATGGACTGGGCAGGGAGCGACATGCTTAGAAGAGGTATCCATGTGTAAAATCCAATTTGCCATTCCTTTGAAGGAATATCGAGAATTCGCGGTCACATGGGCCAGGGTATGTTTCCAGTGCTTAAGATGTGGTAATAATAAGGTGGGTAAAGCTTTACGAGCATCCATTTGCATTGGACAAAGACAGGTTTTTTATTTGCCATAGTGATCCTAGGAATCTTACATCATTGTTCATGGTCTCCGTGATTAAGGCAGCTAATGGTTTAAAAACCAAACCAAAACAACAACCAAACTGTTGAAACCATACTACACCTTAGAAACCAAACCAAACCAATCCATTTGTTTCTCCATCCAAACCAATCCAAACCATTTAGACTCATTTCTCCAAAAGAAACTAAATCAGCTCAATTTTAGGGTCCGACTTTGGATGTAGAGCCCACATGTAGACATGGCTACTCCAACAAATTTCGGTCAAATCCGCTAAAATTTTAAGGTGTGAACGCGAGCTTTTAGTTTTAGGGTCCGACTTTGGACGTGGGGCCCACATGTAGATATGGTTACACCGACTCGTACGGAGTAGCGGACCGTCATTCTGAGGCATCTCCAACAAATTTCAGTCAAATCCGCTATAATTTTAAGGTGTGAACGCGAGCTTTTAATTTTAAGGCCCGGCTTTTAACTGACACATAGCCTTTATAATTGTTAAATCATTCTAAACCGTTTGACTATTAAACCAAACCAAACCAAACTATTGTATATGACAACTCATTATTCACCAAACCAACATACTCCAATTAAAAAACCAAACCACTTAAACCGGTTTCAAACCAAACCATTACCAGGCTGATCCGTGATAAATATTAAAATCCTACTGAATTCTGATAAAAATTGTCCTCTGTTACGTTTTCCCTACAAAACCTCTCCCTGATAGCAGTTAGCAGCTCCTTTTAGACATTATCAAGCCTAGTGGCGAGTGTTAATGATGAGGCAAGCAGATCGATGGCGATGAAGAAGAAAGTTCTGCTACATCTGCCTGGAGAGTCTATGATGGCGGCACACTTACGCAAGGATGGTATAAACTTTCATGTGAGACTAATATAGTATAAATGGACGTCAAGACCATGCCTAGTCTGTTGGTTAGGTACTGATCCATATTACAATAAACATGGTGATAATGATGAAGCATATATGCATTGCTTGCACCACGATAAATCGTAACAACAAATAAGGGCATCTCTAAAGGTCACTATCACTAATATATAGTGCAGACCTGACCTATCTATCTGTCAGATTCTCCATCACAAATAAACTTAATTAAGTGAATAGCAAGCTTAGGATGCATAAGATCACACTACAGCTTGCATTGGAAAAGTGGTCTCATATGAGGAAGAAATCATTGGTGTGTCTTGGGTTAGACAAATATTATCATCCAAAATGCATTACTGGAAAAACACTAGCTTGCATGTATCGGTCTATCTGCGCCGCTGCAACTGGAGCTGGCACAGATATGTCATTCATGCCGGTTCCTAATGGGAGCCAGCATAAGTCCTCCAAGTGTTATCAACAAGCACCGATACCTCAGGGGCTATTCGTGCTTATACGGGCCACCTCATGGTAGGATCTGGCAAACAATATTTATATATTATCTGTCTTGTCTCATCATTTGAATTTCAGCTTGTTTTGGAAACATATAATGTTTTCATATGGACTCACATGTAAAAAAAATAATATGAAAATTGTAGATTCGACGAGATCTACAACTTCTCATTGAAAACTTTCTATTGAAGTATTTAAAATATCCAAATATTGCCACGTGGGAGTTCATGGGTTCAAAACCTGGAACGTGCATGTACGCATATTTCAAAAAGAAAATAGGACTTGTGATGTGTGACCCTATGGGTTGCTGGATTGTGGTTTCTAGGTATAGAAAACAATATGTTTTCAATGTTTTCGTTGAACTATTTGAGTGCCTATTGTTGTGCTGATCAGACAACCAGCACATATTTGTGTTAAGAGTAACACGGATGAAGGTTTCTGCAATAGTAGGATGACATGGTACATGATGGGTATTGGGGGTTGTCTCATGAATTTTATTAGGATAATACCATTCCTAATTATAAAAGTAACAATTGTTTATACGGAATGATGTTATGATGGATGAAAACATTCCATTCCCCAAAACTCAAAAATAAATGTGAGTTGGACAAGGTGATTGGTAACCATATATATAAATCCAATCAAACACACTATAAATTTGAAAGTATTTATATACATCTATAGGATGGGTTCTTTTACTATTTAGAACTTCAACTTTGATCCCTTATTATCGGTACATGTATGGATGATAATATATATGGTGCATGTACAAAAAAAAAATGTCTGCACTAAGTGTATGTCGCTCATCTTAAGGCGATAATTGCATATATCATAATTCCAACATTTTTTCTTTCCTTTGCCAGTACGAATCACGCACAAATTTAAGTCAAGTCATCGCTATTAATAGTCCATTCTCACATGCCTATTTTATTGTAGAGAAAAGGATATGCAAGTCAAGTCATGCTTATTAATTGGATGCGAGGTTTAATCTATCTGATCATATGGACAGCATCTGGTTCCTTTCTTTTCTTTTCCTTTCTTTTCTTTTCTTTTCTTTTCTTTTCTTTAGATAATCGAAAACATGTTCCAACCTCTCCATCGTTTGATGCACGCAACCTGGTTTATTATAACAACCTCGTAGCACAAAACTAATGAGTGTCAAAACAATATAAAAAGTGACATATTTCTTGACATGTAAAACACAACAATCTACTATATACTATATCACCAACAATGCTTCGCAAAAGGGGAGAGAGAGAGAGAGAGAGAGAGAGAGAGAGAGAGAGAGAGCAAACATCGATAGCCATATGTGCCGGTAAAGTTAATTCCTGTTCTTCTGGAAAAAAAATGAATGCTAAGTTATGATGCATCTTCTGGTCGTCATGAGTAAGCTTAATTTACTTTAAGTGGCATAATCAAGCCAGGCGTGCCAGATTGTTTCATCTAAAAGAGGTCAGCTTAGGGATAAGTTATATACTTTAGGTTTGTCAGCCAATCAGCTCTGGAAGGTTTGTGTTCCCAGCAAATGCGTTTTTTTTTTTTTGCATAGTTGTTAATTCACGCTCGGTGCTTGATATCCAAGCAATTGCAGCGCTATGGCCTACGAAAGCACGGAAGCTGCACTTTATGCTAAAAAATGGCGTGAATTTTCGGACCAGTTGCATTCAGTTGTGTCTTCAGTAGAGAAGTTTCATAGGTAGTAATTTGGGTCACTCGATCCGTTTGCCTGCAGCATCTGATACCACACTGGACTCTATTCAATGCTTCGTTTGATTGGTGGACGTCTCCCAAGTCTCAGCTGAGTGCTTCTGATTCCCCTGTCATATATATCCATTTGGAGTATTTTGAGCAAGCACACTCTAAAGCCCGGTATGGGATCAGATTAGGCATGACTGCAGACTGCCTTGATGCTGTCTAGCTTTACGTAACCCCATGCATGTGTACTCTTTTCAATTTACTCTGTGCCGTGGTTTAACATGTGCATGTTGATCTCTACGAGTGAGAGTAGTTCGTTTAGTATGGAGTACCATTAATTGATTCATGCACGGTCTGTTCATGTTGAACCGATGCTTAGCCCACGATGTCTATCTCCTTATAAATGAAAAATGTGCATTGCACGTTCTAAAAGAAAACAGTACTTTAGAAAGATTAATGATTCAAATTCTTAAAAAGAATGAAATATTTTTAGATGGAGAAAGTAGATGATGATAAGTGGACAAACATGCATTATATATATTTTTTTTGCTTAATTAATCCAGGCTCTAGCTGGATAGCACTAGATGTTGAAATACTTTAGTATCACATTCTTTGGGGATGCTTGGAATTTATCATCTCCTCTTTTATTTGATCTGTGTGTGACACATTCAGCTTTATCAGTTGTCACTTCACACCCCCACATGCATGTTGCATACATGATTGCACCGAATGACGTGCTAGCTGGCTAAGAGCTGTCATACAAAACACAATGAAATTGCACAGATGAAGAGCGCACAAACTATCAGGCACATACAACACAACATGTTCTATATAAGCACATACTAATGCAGGACCACGTTCAGAAATTTGCAAAGAGCAGAACAAATTGAGATCATGGGAGTAATCTGGAGTAGCATTCAGATCTTCTGCATCCCCTTTTGCTGTCCTAGAAGTGTTGTACCATCCGCGGTTGAAACTGTCACAAAGGGACCACCTTGCTCTTGCTGCTGCTGTTGCTGCTGCCCTCATAAGGAGAGCCATCAGGAACCACCGTCCCTAGTTTGTCCAGCTCCTTCGCAGCCAAGGTCGAATCCTTCGTCACCACCAGATCCAGAGTCAGCCTCTTCCTCAGGGAAAGATCGTCTTGCCACAACTCGCAGCGACGACGATGGTGTCACTAAGGGAGCCCTCACCGTCAACAACACCACTCGTACCACCGATGCTGCTGCCGGTGCCACGACTGGCAGAGCTGGAGGATCTCTTTGGACAGGAGGTACACGGCCGCCAACAGTACCAAAGGGAGCAATTGGGGAGCACACGCCATCAGCACCACCGGTCGTAGTGAGGCCACCATCACCATTGCAGCATCCTCGTCCAGACCCTTCATTCTCCTCCCATCCTTGTTGACAAGAAGTTCCCAAGGTATCGCCACTCGCCAGCAGCAAAGGAGGCTTTCCACCGGGAATTCAATATTGAGGGCGATGCCACCACCACTCATGGCAAATGATTTTGGTGAGCTATATCGATTAGGCTTTCATCGATGGTTGTCCTTAACCGACATATGTGCATATATGTGTGATTCAAGTAGCTAAGCTATGTGTTATCCTAGCTAGCTTAGTAATTGTGAATTCTAAAAATATAAATTTTTTAATTGATTACAGTTTGATCCATTTTTGTTTGTTTACCCTCCTTTCAGACTGTCGTTTTGATCCAATAACCATATTAAGGCTTCTATGGTACTGTCACACCCGATTTTAAGGATAAAATCAAATGCATCACATATGTGTGCCAGGATCCGTTCATCACACATATGCTGACTTCATCGGTGAATATATCAAAAGACAATGTTCAAAGCGTACAAAGAGAGTACATAACTTTATTACACTCATCGATATTAGACACAAAGGTCTTAAACGTTCACCGATAAGCTAAAACGATAAACAGCTTCTTGACTTCATCTACAGGTACTTGACTGGTTGATGCGCCTAGAACTCATCATAGTCACTGTAGTACTCCACATCATTGTTATCTTCTGAATAGTAGTTGTTTAACATGGGTGAGTACACTTATGGTTGGTACTCAACAAGTGGGGAAAATGCAAGGCCATCAAAGGTGGTTCAGGCTCAAGCGGTTAGCACTTTTAGTTGATCAAGTTTTATTAGCAAGCACCTATTACTAGATGTAAGTTTATACCAACCCAAAATTAAGAAGGATAACCCAAAGGTGTTTCACAAAAGACCAAGAACCACAAATTAGATCATGTTTAAGTTTAATTATCATGTGAGGGTCCAAGCCGCCCTTAACCGTGGGCACGGCTGATATATCAGTTTTACACTCTGCAGAGATTGTACACTTTCCCCACAGCTCGTGTTCTTTTTGTCGCCCGGGTTTGCAAGGCCCTTAAACACTTCCTTTGGTGAGTGGCGAGGGTTCACTACGAAGCCTTTACAAAGACCCAAAATTAACTAGCAGCCCGCTAGAATTTCAGCAGCGGTGAGGTCCATAACTCTCCCTAATGAGACCGTACCTTAGCAAAGACTACTCCTCCAAAAGGACCGAGCTATGACCCCTTCACCGGCCCCCTCCTTGCCCTTTCGGTAAGACCACTAGCTAACCCCAAGTCTAATTAGTTAGCTAAGTCAGAGCCATGTGATACTGTGGTTGCACTGTTTTCTTGGGTGGTTCTCCATGTTCCAATTAATCCTGATGATCTTGTAATTAGGCAAGTATATAACAACATAATTAAATCATGATTAACATTTGCATCAAAGTAATAGAACCAACCCAAGGTATAAGCAAGCTAAGCATTTATCTACCCATTTTATAACCGATGATTCAAGGTTCAAGGCAAAAGACTAGTCATGTCTAGGTATCCCATCAAAATTATAAACAGTAAAGTAAAGGTAAATTTCATGAATGTAATTGGAACAAAAGGAATATTCATGTAGAGGGAGGCCACTTGCCTTCCTCAACAAACTGCTATTGCTCTTCCTCGAACTGCTGTTGCCCTTCTCCTTCCTCAAATGGCACGTTTTCTATACGATCAAGCACTGCAATACAACAAAATAAATAAAAGTAGTACACCAAACAGTACTAACGATCGCGTGGCCGCGAGAATCGCCCAAAACGAATTTAAAACGACGAAGTTACACTAGATACAAGGTTGCAGGGACTAATATGCAATTAAACCTATAGTTTGCGTACTGTTTTGATAAAAACCAAGGGCCTAAACACAATTAACCATAGATCAGATGGGCTAGCACGAGAGAATAACATGAATAGGATGGCAGGTTCAAATATTTGAGTACTCAGGGGCCTAAACAGATAAACCAAGGGCATATATGTGAATATTTTTGTACTGACAGAGGACTGCGGGTTGATAACATGAAACCACAGGAGTTCTTAATAAAAAAATGACCAGGGGCACGGCTTTGACAGGGAGTTGACTGGTACCAGGGGGAGGGGGGGTTATCTCGGTCTTTGTCCGTGGATCGAACGGCACAAAAATAACGAGGAGCGCCGGCAGTGGGGAAACACGGCGGCGCCACCGCGGCCATGGCGAGGACTCGCCGGCGAGGGTGCTACTAGGCGCTATGATGCACGAGAAAATGAATAGATGGCACTGGGGTCAAGAGCGGAGCAAGGCGTGCTCACCAGAGGGGTAGATGGCGTCGGGGAACGGCTGGGGTTGGGCCGGCGGCGGACGATGGCGGAGAGGAGCTCGGTCGCACGGCAAGACGGGGGCTCCGGCGTCGTCCTCGGTGCTCTGGCGCCGGATCCGAGATTCGGGTGTTCCTGGATGCGAGAGGACGAGACAGAGAGGGTCAATGAGGGCTCGGACAGGGAGAAACGAGGACGGCAGCGCAGTTCACCTTCGTGGCGGCGGCGATGAGCTCCGGTGAACAATAGCGCGCAATTGAGCGGTGGTTTTGGCGTGAGTGTTGCGTCTGCGCGAGAGCGAGAGAGAGAGGAGCTTTATAGTGGCCGGGAAGGGAGCAGAGGGGGCTCGGGCTAGGGGGTTTGAAGGAGGGCTTGGGTGGTTGCCGTGATGGCCATGAGGGCGCGGGGTCCGTTACAAAGGGGAAAGTGTCGCGGGGCGAGACGAGGGAGCGGAGGCCGCGGTTGCAGGAGGACCGGGGATGTGGCTGCGGGAGCGGCACATGCGGGACTACGGCGGCGGTTCGGGCGAGCGCGGCGTCGGGAGGTAGATGGCAACGCTGACGAGCGGGTCCCACGAGCCAGAGAGAGAAAGGGAGAGAAAAGAGGGCGGCAAGTGGCGCCGTGTTGACGCTCGTTATACGTACACTTTTAGTGCTATTTAGGTGGTGGTTTTGGACTAATTCATATACAGACCCGCCACTTGGCACTTGAAATAACCCCGTTTTCGTACGTGTATTGTGTTTTGGAGCATATTGTGTTTTTACAGGAAATGGCATAATTTGGGGCATTTATATTCAAGGCCCAAAATTAACTATGAGCCCAAAGGAATCGAGCCTAGTGGAGGGAGCCCAACCAATGGACCATATGGGCTTTCATAGCCCAACTCATGGTCCTAGGTGTCCACATTCAATGAACCTTGGGTATGAGAGACTTAAGCATGAAGGAATTGAAGATTTGGAAAGTTATCCACGAGATCAAGGCAACCTCAGAGATATTCGCGTAGCCCAGGACAACATGATCTTTTGGTGCAGATTCGGAGATCTAAATGGACTCTAATGACAAAATGTTGAATACCAAAGTTGTAGCCATCATCGAGATTGGACATATGGAAAGCATAATTTGGAATATAGAGCTAGGAGATATGGCCCCCGAAATGCATGCTGTACAGAGAAGTCCGAAATCAGACAGATTATTTTCCGGCGCTGTTTTGGGATCTTAACTTCATTTCTAAGGAAACTCAAGAATATCAAAGTTGGAAATAATTTCGTGCTACACAATTTAGAATCTGAGTTTGCCTTGTTTGGAGTCCGAACGAGGAAGATATGACGTCGGGAAGGCAGGGCTGCGAATTGGAAAAATCTGGATGAGTCAAATCTTATGGAAACCAAGTTTGCTTAACTCCCAAGTAAGGATCTCGTGGAAGGGAAGGTGGAGCACGCCCCAAGGCTCCCCTAGGGTATAAATACAACCCCCTAGGCGCTCTCAAGAAGGAGAGATTCAGATCTATCCACCACAAGTCGACGAGAAGAGGGACACACACCAAAGGAAGCCGCCGGCCGCCGCAAGTCCTCGAGGTTGCCTAGGAGATGGCTTAGGCTATACCCTAGCCACCATGGTTGGCCCTGCGTGGTGAAGCCATGGCGAAGTTCTGGAGCCATGCCTTGAACTCATCAAGGCGTATGTACATTCGATGGTGATATCAATCTACTTGTCTTGTTTACTTTGATCTTCTAAGATGCATGCTCTCTCTCTCATATGTCTAGCTAGCATATGTTCTTAGTAGGAATAGATCTAATCGTGATGATTAGTCTATGCCCTGCGGATACATCTTAGTAGTGCGTAGGAAGTCGGCATGATTATCCTTGTGTGGTGACAGCATGCAGGAGGGAAAAGGTCGAACGATTGCGTAATGTTGAGTAAGATCGTTGGCGAGTACCATGGGAGTTGTTGCGCGGCCGCCGAGGAGAAGGAGCTTCGAGTAAAGAGCACTTGGTGGGCATTTGAGGTAAAGATTTGGGAAACCTTAGGCATTGACGCGCACCTCGTAAGGGCGCCCATGGGAAAGTTCTTAGAGATGACTCCTTATCTTTGTATGAGATTAGATTGATTATCACTTTAGCCGGTGTTGCAACTAGAAGATGATAGGCTTGTGCTACCTTTGGTCGTGTTACCTGTCATGGGGTTGTGATCCATTCATTACATTCATCAACTTCACACACATGTTTAACCTCGTATGCAATCTATCCTTCATTATTGGATTAGATCCGTTTGGCTAGATAGAAAACCCTAGGTAGTTCTTTGTCGATCCACAGATTGATAAACCTTGGGGGAATACTCTAAGGGAAAAGCTACTAATGATCTGTGCGCTTGCAGTTGACAATTGGCGCGTCTGAGGACCGTCAACAAGCTTTTCTGGCGCCGTTGCCGGGGATCGGTAACACGAACCCTAGGGAGATCTATCTAATTTTTTGGACTAACCCTAATTTTATTATTGCATATATCCTGTGTTTCTTGTTTGTGTCCATGAATGCAGGTAAAACCCTAGACACAAAGCGATCGAGAAGTTCTCAACATCCAGACTTTGATAAGTCCAAATCTCGCTCAAACAAAGTTGATAGCAACGTGAAGATCCCTCGTTCGTGGTAGGTGCTAACTTTTGTTAGTGGCCCATAATCCACTATCAAGCACACCCGTGAAACAAGTGAAGATGAACAAGGTATGCCACGCTGTCAATTAATTTTTAAGACTAATGTCTCTTGGAGATTTGTTTGTCCAAGCTACAGGTGATGAATCATGCCCTGACAAAGTCGTGAGATCCGATCATCGATATCTCTGGAAGATTGCTGTTGAGACCAGTTTTTTTCCCATGATTAGAGAGGTACCATTGAGAAAAATTATAAAATATAAAGCTCCATCAAGTCTTCTTTCCAACACATCAAGAATCACAAATTTTGGAGATCGGTGCAAGGAGTTATGGTAAAATCTTTCAACATTACGCATTCTGAAATCTGTTCGGACAGAACGTAGTGCCAGAGTAAGACAAGCGTAACTCTTTCATCCGGAGTCCGTTTGAAGTGAATGAGCACTAGTTGGAAAGATAATTTGATGCACATCACAATGGAGTAGAAGTTTGGTACATATTCTGCAATGGACGAAAAGGAATTCAACAAAGAAGAGGCAGCAGCAAACAACGGAGAAGGTGATGACTATGTCAAGGGATGATTGGAGGGTTTTATGCACAAAAGATGATGATTTGAAGTTGATCAAGACTGGAGGCAACAAGATTAGACCATGACTTCACAAATCTTCTCCAGTAGGATGCTCAAGAAGTTTCTAATTGAGTGAGGCTACCAATGAAGGAAACCGCTCAAATCATCGACATAAAGAGCAAGAGCCCCCTATGATCCCGGCAACTTGGGTAAAGCAAGAACTATGAAGAAGACACATCATTGAAACCATGCTACTCGCTGGTGAATCAATGGTGATGACCTTGAAGCCTAGAGATGCACTACACGACGCTCCAAAGACCACAAGATCAAGATCATCAACATCTCAGGATCAATTCACAAGAAGGTATTGTTCACATCAAAAGTCTGCCCAACCTCTGAGAAAAACAACAGAATATTTTTGGATATTTAAAAGCCCCATGAAGTTTTAGTTCCAACGAATTAAGAATCAAGTCAATCAGAGATTCCTACAAGCGGTTATGATCAAAACATCGAAGGTCGTGCATTCTGAAATTTTCTAGACAGCACGCAGCGCTAAAAGTTAAATAGGCAAAACTTCTCATTTGAACTCCGTTTAAGATGAATGACTACTCGTTGGAAAGGTAATTTCATAAACTTGTCAATAGATCTATATTTTGGTATATGTTCTATTCTGTAACACCCTAATTTTCATCACAATAAATCTTAGAAACCACTCCTGAATTTTCTAGGATTTATTTAGGGCTTAAATAAATTTTTAGGATTTAATTGGAATTTTTAGGATTTTATTCAATTTAATAATTAATTATTAGCTTCGATAAGTTTTTGTTGCATTCATGCTGCTGCATAGTTTTTATGTACTGTTTGTAAGTCAGGGAGAATTTAAATTTGAATTGATTTGCATTTGTTTGAGTTAGTTTTATAGTTTTTAGTTTAAGTCCGATAGACCTCCCTAAACTCTTGTTCAGTTCAGTTTTACTCCCTGGTCTTCTTCCTTAAGTTCGGTAGACGCCCTTATCCTTTCCGGCAGCCCAGCCCGTTACCCAGCTGTCCGGC
>CM014271.1:38613237-38632075 GCA_004135705.1 Alloteropsis semialata
GAAAAGGAAATAGTCCCTGGATCTGATACGCTTCCTTCTTAGCCGACGCGCCTTCCCTCTTGTACTCGTCATCGGATCGGACTTCCTGCTTCATCGGACTCCTCTTCAGCATCGGCTTCCTTCTCTGTCATCTTCGGCCTTGACCAGTCAACGGGCTCACTGCGCAGTCTCAACCTCACCACGTCATCATCTGACTCAGCATGTCAGGTGCGAAAATATGGTGTCAACACTAGGTATCCCATCAAAATTAATGAATAAACAGTAAAGTAAAGGTAAATTTCATGAATGTAATTGGGACAAAAGGAATATTCATGTAGAGGGAGGCCACTTGCCTTCCTCAACAAACTGCTATTGCTCTTCCTCGAACTGCTGTTGCCCTTCTCCTTCCTCAAATGGCACGTTTTCTATACGATCAAACACTACAATACAACAAAATAAATAAAAATAGTACACCAAACAGTACTAACGATCGCGTGGCCGCGAGAATCGCCCAAAACGAATTTAAAACGATGAAGTTACACTAGATACAAGGTTGCAGGGACTAATATGCAATTAAACCTATAGTTTGCGTACTGTTTTGATAAAAACCAAGGGCCTAAACACAATTAACCATAGATCAGATGGGCTAGCACGAGAGAATAACATGAATAGGACGGCGGGTTCAAATATTTGAGTACTCAGGGGCCTAAACAGATAAACCAACGGCATATATGTGAGTATTTTTGTACTGACAGAGGACTGCAGGTTGATAACATGAAACCACAGGAGTTCTTAATAAAAAAATGACCAGGGGCGCGGCTTTGACAGGGAGTTGACTGGTACCAGGGGGAGGGGGAGGTTATCTCGGTCTTTGTCCGTGGATCGAACGGCACAAAAATAACGAGGAGCGCCGGCAGTGGGGAAACACGGCGGCGCCACCGCGGCCATGGCGAGGACTCGCCGGCGAGGGTGCTACTAGGCGCTATGATGCACGAGAAAATGAATAGATGGCACTGGGGTCAAGAGCGGAGCAAGGCGTGCTCACCAGAGGGGTAGATGGCGTCGGGGAACGGCTGGGGTTGGGCCGGCGGCGGACGATGGCGGAGAGGAGCTCGGTCGCACGGCAAGATGGGGGCTCCGGCGTCGTCCTCGGTGCTCTGGCGCCGGATCCGAGATTCGGGTGTTCCTGGATGCGAGAGGACGAGACAGAGAGGGTCAATGAGGGCTCGGACAGGGAGAAACGAGGACGGCAGCGCAGTTCACCTTCGTGGCGGCGGCGATGAGCTCCGGTGAACAATAGCGCGCAATTGAGCGGTGGTTTTGGCGTGAGTGTTGCGTCTGCGCGAGAGCGAGAGAGAGAGGAGCTTTATAGTGGCCGGGAAGGGAGCAGAGGGGGCTCGGGCTAGGGGGTTTGAAGGAGGGCTTGGGTGGTTGCCGTGATGGCCATGAGGGCGCGGGGTCCGTTACAAAGGGGAAAGTGTCGCGGGGCGAGACGAGGGAGCGGAGGCCGCGGTTGCAGGAGGACCGGGGACGTGGCTGCGGGAGCGGCACATGCGGGACTACGGCGGCGGTTCGGGCGAGCGCGGCGTCGGGAGGTAGATGGCAACGCTGACGAGCGGGTCCCACGAGCCAGAGAGAGAAAGGGAGAGAAAAGAGGGCGGCAAGTGGCGTCGTGTTGACGCTCGTTATACGTACACTTTTAGTGCTATTTAGGTGGTGGTTTTGGACTAATTCATATACAGACCCGCCACTTGGCACTTGAAATAACCCCGTTTTCGTACGTGTATTGTGTTTTGGAGCATATTGTGTTTTTACAGGAAATGGCATAATTTGGGGCATTTATATTCAAGGCCCAAAATTAACTATGAGCCCAAAGGAATCGAGCCTAGTGGAGGGAGCCCAACCAATGGACCATATGGGCTTTCATAGCCCAACTCATGGTCCTAGGTGTCCACATTAAATGAACCTTGGGTATGAGAGACTAAGCATGAAGGAATTGAAGATTTAGAAAGTTATCCACAAGAACAAGGCAACCTCAGAGATATTCGCGTAGCCCAGGACAACATGATCTTTTGGTGCAGATTCGGAGATCTAAATGGACTCTAATGACAAAATGTTGAATACCAAAGTTGTAGCCATCATCGAGATTGGACATATGGAAAGCATAATTTGGAATATAGAGCTAGGAGATATGGCCCCCGAAATGCATGCTGTACAGAGAAGTCCGAAATCAGACAGATTATTTTCCGGCGCTGTTTTGGGATCTTAACTTCATTTCTAAGGAAACTCAAGAATATTAAAGTTGGAAATAATTTCATGCTACACAATTTAGAATCTGAGTTTGCCTTGTTTGGAGTCCGAACGAGGAAGATATGACGTCGGGAAGGCAGGGCTGCGAATTGGGAAAATCTGGATGAGTCAAATCTTATGGAAACCAAGTTTGCTTAACTCCCAAGCAAGGATCTCGTGGAAGGGAAGGTGGAGCACGCCCCAAGGCTCCCCTAGGGTATAAATACAACCCCCTAGGCGCTCTCAAGAAGGAGAGATTCAGATCTATCCACCACAAGTCGACGAGAAGAGGGACACACACCAAAGGAAGCCGCCGGCCGCCGCAAGTCCTCGAGGTTGCCTAGGAGATGGCTTAGGCTATACCCTAGCCACCATGGTTGGCCCTGCGTGGTGAAGCCATGGCGAAGTTCTGGAGCCATGCCTTGAACTCATCAAGGCGTATGTACATTCGATGGTGATATCAATCTACTTGTCTTGTTTACTTTGATCTTCTAAGATGCATGCTCTCTCTCTCTCTCATATGTCTAGCTAGCATATGTTCTTAGTAGGAATAGATCTAATCGTGATGATTAGTCTATGCCCTGCGGATACATCTTAGTAGTGCGTAGGAAGTCGGCATGATTATCCTTGTGTGGTGACAACATGAGGGAGGGAAAAGGTCGAACGATTGCGTAATGTTGAGTAAGATCGTTGGTGAGTACCATGGGAGTTGTTGCGCGGCCGCTGAGGAGAAGGAGCTTCGAGTAAAGAGCACTTGGTGGGCATTTGAGGTAAAGATTTGGGAAACCTTAGGCATTGACGCGCACCTCAAGGGCGCCCATGGGAAAGTTCTTAGAGATGACTCTTTATCTTTGTATGAGATTAGATTGATTATCGCTTTAGCCGGTGTTGCAACTAGAAGATGATAGGCTTGTGCTACCTTTGGTCGTGTTACCTGTCGTGGGGTTGTGATCCATTCATTACATTCATCAACTTCACACACATGTTTAACCTCGTATGCAATCTATGCTTCATGATTGGATTAGATCCGTTTGGCTAGATAGAAAACCCTAGGTAGTTCTTTGTCGATCCACGGATTGATAAACCTTGGGGAATACTCTAAGGGAAAAGCTACCAATGATCCGTGCGCTTGCGGTTAACAATTGGCGCGTTTAAGGACCGTCAACAAGCTTTTCTGGCGCCGTTGCCGGGGATCGGTAACACGAACCCTAGGGAGATCTATCTAATTTTTCTGACTAACCCTAATTTTATTATTGCATATATCCTGTGTTTCTTGTTTGTGTCCATGAATGCAGGTAAAACCCTAGACACAAAGCGATCGAGAAGTTCTCAACATCCAGACTTTGATAAGTCCAAATCTCGCTCAAACAAAGTTGATAGCTACGTGAAGATCCCTCGTTCGTGGTAGGTGCTAACTTTTGTTAGTGGCCCATAATCCACTATCAAGCACACCCGTGAAACAAGTGAAGATGAACAAGATATGCCACACTGTCAATTAATTTTTAAGACTAATGTCTCTTGGAGATTTGTTTGTCCAAGCTACAGGTGATGAATCATGCCCTGACAAAGTCGTGAGATCCGATCATCAATATCTCTGAAAGATTGCTGTTGAGACTAGTTTTTTGCCCATGATTAGAGAGGTACCATTAAGAAAAATTATAAAATATAAAGCTCCATCAAGTCTTCTTTCCAACACATCAAGAATCACAAATTTTGGAGATCGGTGCAAGGAGTTATGGTAAAATCTTTCAACATTACGCATTCTGAAATCTGTTCGGACAGAACGTAGTGCCAGAGTAAGACAAGCGTAACTCTTTCATCCGGAGTCCGTTTGAAGTGAATGAGCACTAGTTGGAAAGATAATTTGATGCACATCACAATGGAGTAGAAGTTTGGTACATATTCTGCAATGGACGAAAAGGAATTCAACAAAGAAGAGGCAGCAGCAAACAACGGAGAAGGTGATGACTATGTCAAGGGATGATTGGAGGGTTTTATGCACAAAAGATGATGATTTGAAGTTGATCAAGACTGGAGGCAACAAGATTAGACCATGACTTCACAAATCTTCTCCAGTAGGATGCTCAAGAAGTTTCTAATTGAGTGAGGCTACCAATGAAGGAAACCGCTCAAATCATCGACATAAAGAGCAAGAGCCCCCTATGATCCCGGCAACTTGGGTAAAGCAAGAACTATGAAGAAGACACATCATTGAAACCATGCTACTCGCTGGTGAATCAATGGTGATGACCTTGAAGCCTAGGGATGCACTACACGACGCTCCAAAGACCACAAGATCAAGATCATCAACATCTCAGGATCAATTCACAAGAAGGTATTGTTCACATCAAAAGTCTGCCCAACCTCTGAGAAAAACAACAGAATATTTTTGGATATTTAAAAGCCCCATGAAGTTTTAGTTCCAACGAATTAAGAATCAAGTCAATCAGAGATTCCTACAAGCGGTTATGATCAAAACATCGAAGGTCGTGCATTCTGAAATTTTCTAGACAGCACGCAGCGCTAAAAGTTAAATAGGCAAAACTTCTCATTTGAACTCCGTTTAAGATGAATGACTACTCGTTGGAAAGGTAATTTCATAAACTTGTCAATAGATCTATATTTTGGTATATGTTCTATTCTGTAACACCCTAATTTTCATCACAATAAATCTTAGAAACCACTCCTGAATTTTCTAGGATTTATTTAGGGCTTAAATAAATTTTTAGGATTTAATTGGAACTTTTAGGATTTTATTCAATTTAATAATTAATTATTAGCTTCGATAAGTTTTTGTTGCATTCATGCTGCTGCATAGTTTTTATGTACTATTTGTAAGTCAGGGAGAATTTAAATTTGAATTGATTTGCATTTGTTTGAGTTAGTTTTATAGTTTTTAGTTTAAGTCCGATAGACCTCCCTAAACTCTTGTTCAGTTCAGTTTTACTCCCTGGTCTTCTTCCTTAAGTTCGGTAGACGCCCTTATCCTTTCCGGCAGCCCAGCCCGTTACCCAGCTGTCGTCGGCTCGTTATTTCCACCGCGGCCCGCGTCCCTGTCTGCTACGTCGAAGACGCCCCCGTCAAAACCCGCCGTCGCTGTGTCTCTGGTCCGTGGGACACACCCGGGAGCCCGAGCTCGTCACGACTTCGACTCTGATCCCCCGCCTCGACCACACCGTATCCCAACCGGATCACGCGAACCCCGGAGGCCCTAGCCACCTTATAAGCTGCGTCGCCACCCCGCAAAAGTACCCAACAAACCCTAGCTTCGAGCCCCTGAAGCCGCAGCCGCGCCGCCTTCGCTCGGAGCTCCGTCGCCACCTCGGTTCCATGCCTTCGCCGCCTGTCCGGCCCCCGAGGCACCACCCCGACAACCGCACGCGAGTAAGGAAGCTCGCTAGGCCCTTTTCATCTATTTATTGACCGGTTTGGGTGCTTATGGAGCTCGCCGTTCTTGCACAGAGTCGCCGGAGCCGCCGTCGTCGTCGATTCCGCGTCTCCGTCGCGCAATCGTCGTCGAAATCCACCTAGGTGAGTTCGCAGTATCCTTAGCTTGTTCTAGGTTCAGGAATCGTCAAGTTTGGACCACCGTAGCCTCGGTTCCGTGTTTCCCCGACGAGTTCGCCGCCCGGCGCCGCCGCCCGCCGTCGTCGCCTTTGTGCAGCGCCGCCGGTGACCATCCCGAAGCACCAGAGCCGTCCATTTAGAGATCTAGGGTTTAGATCTAGGGCAACATAAGTAGATACCGGTCAGCCTGGCAGATTTCTTTAAGAGCCCCTCAGTTTATTAGATTTTAACCCGCCGTCCAGACTTAGTTCAAAATAATTACATCTAGGTCCTGTTTTCTTACGGATTAAACCTTTTTCTTTCAAATATTTGTAGCCGCCGTCCTGCCCTGCCTTTTTACGCCGTAGACGGTAATCGCAGTTATGTCCCTGTTATCTTGTTTTAGCCATATCTTCCACGTTTTAGCTCCAAATTAAGTGATTCTTGCGCTCACGTGATCCTTAGGACGTGTACAGTAGTTTTATTCTATTGTTTTGTTTTGTTGCATATGTTTGGTGTATTGTTTCTTATTTTGTTGTATTGCTTCTTGTATGTGTTTGTGTGACGCGTTTAGAAGGAGAGCAGTTTGAGGAGGAGCAGTTCTTTGAAGACTCTGAGCAGCAGGAGCCTTTCGCAGAAGGCAAGTGTCCTTGATCATGTTTATCCCAAGGATAATCATACTATTATCACATTTACTTTTGTGTCATGCATGGTTATAATATTGATGGGACCTATTTTAGGGATGTGCCTAGTTCTTGTTTACCTTAATTCCTTGCATAACTTGGGTATTTATTTATTGTTGGGTAGCATTGCTTAGTTGCTTTACACTTGGGTTATGGAGAACATTAATGCTGAACTTTAAGAATATGTGATATGCTCATTGGACGATAAACAAGAATATACTTTTAATTGGAACATGGAGTGACCACCCGAGAAAACAGTGCAACCACATAACTAACGGGCTCTGGTCATGATTAGTTAATTAGAAGAGTTAACTTGAAATAATCTTACCGAAAGGGCAAGAGGGGAAGCATGGATGGGGTATAGCAGGATCTCTTGGGAGTATGCTTTGGTAAGAAACTCGACGATTAGAAAAGGTTATGCTCTGCTGTGGCTTGAAACCTTAGCGGGTTGTTTCATGTTAATAATTCTTTGTAAAGATCATGTAATGTTTCTCTGGCCCCTCACCTAAGGAAGTGTTGAAGAGACTCATGACCTCAGGCTATATGAGAATACATTGTGTGTGGGTAAAGTGTACAACCTCTGCAGAGTGAAAACTGATATATTAGCTGTGCTCACGGTTACGAGCGGCTTGGACCCTCTCATGATAATTAAATTTGAAGTTGAATTAAATCATGGTTACTTGTTGAGCATTAATTTTTGTACTTTATTTGGGTTGGTATATACTTATACTTAGTTAAGCTTGCTAATTAAAACTTGACCAATTAAAATTTGCGTGATGCTATAGCCTATTGCCATCCTTGATTAAAGCCTTGCATGTCATATTTATTTATTACTCCACTTTGCTGAGTACCAATTATAAGTGTACTCAAACTTGTTTATCTGCGGCTCAGAGGGTGACACTTGTGGAGACTACATCGAGGAGGTTGACGAGTTCTAGGTGTGCGTTCACCAGTCGACTGCCTGTGGATGGATCTATTATCAGTTCTTAGATGAGACGTTTATCTTTGTTAAGGATATTATTTGTGGCTTGTAATAATGTTACTTAACTCTCTTTTGCTTTCGATATACATTGGTTTGATACTGCTAATGATGTCATCATGTGTGTGTGAACGGATCCTGGTGCACATGTGATTTACTTGGTTTTATTCCTCAAAAACTGGGTGTGACAGAAGTGGTACCAAAGCAGTGTTGACTGTAGGACGTTAGCCTTAGCATGGTCGTCTTTTAGGCCCTTAATTGTTCTTTCTTACTTTCGCTATTGCTTACTCTGTCTGCTTTTGGCTAAACAAAAAAATTATTTTTGTCTTATATTGCTCTATCCTTACTCTATTTATCTTATATATCTTGGTCTTGTTTCTATCTACCTGTTTTTGCTCTCATCTCTTAGAGTTGTGCTTACGTGACCTGGTCTTTTCTGAAGATGTCTAGGACTAAGGAGACCGCTCGCAAGGAGGTGTGGTCGTCAGGACGATGCTGCACCAGTTCAGCAGCCGCCAGCTCCAGTTCAGGTGCCACCAGTCCTAGTGGAGGATGATGACGAGGAGGAGGTACCTGTTGACATCCCAGCTCAACATTGTGGAGCTGGAGGTGATCCAGGAGGTGATGACAACGGGGATGATGATGGACCTGACTCCAGTGATGAAGAAGACTCAGATGTGGACAACTACTCAGATGATTCTCCCGTTGCGAGGTGGATGACTACAGAGCGCACCACTGATGGGAGTGGGTTCTTCCCCAGGGTACTCCGGTTCATGCTGGAGAAGGAGGGAAACCCAATCAGGTCAGAGTACATTGGAGAGAGGTACCAAAGCTCACGCTATCCTGAGCTATGGTACGTGACTGTGCATGTCAAAGCATTTGATGAGGTCACCAGGAAGTTCTTGGTGTTGAGGGCACACAGGGCTATTTCTCCACATACCACCTTTGCAGCTGGGATTGATGACGCTGCAAGGAGTGCCTTGTATGTTCTTCTTCACAACCATCAGTCGTCTCTGGCGAATTCTTTCTTCAGGCACTACCCGCGCCGAGCCAGTGGGAGTAACATGGTAGAGCTCACAGCGCCTCCCATTGTGAGCGGTACCATGAATGCTCAGGTTGGCCTTACAAGTGTGCTCAGTGAGAACTTGGATGCCACTTATTCAGAGCTAGAGTTGGCATATGCTAGGATTGAAGCAGCTCATCAGAGGATTGAGGAGCTAGAGGCAGAGCGTCGAGGAGGTGCTCAACCACCTAAGGACGAGTTACATGCTCATGTTTAGTCGCCGCCGCGTAAGAGGATTCGCTTTGGATCTTCGTCTTGCAGGACCATCATTAGGGATCCTTAGGATGATAGGAGTTCAGTCTTGATCAGGTCTTGTAATAAACGATAGTTCGATTAATTAGTGGTGTGATAGATTTTGCTTAGGTGTGAGATTAGTTTGCTGTGTGCTAAACTTGGTGATTTGGAGTTTGTAATGATTGCGGTGTTTTGTGGAGTGATGACCACTTAACATCATCTTTATTAAATCAATAAATTTAGTTAGTTTGGGATATGTCTTGGGTTCTGTTCTTAATGTTTATTTAATCTCTTTATCTATCATTATCATTATATATCTTTAATCACGTCATACTTATTTCTGCTCTCGTCATTATCTGACACTGCTGTACTGTTCGAATTATATCTGAAGCTACAGAACTCCGATTGACATGAAACCAGTTGGGTTTGAACCAAAATTTGATAAGCTATTTTTTGGCAAAATTTACGATTTTTGGATTTTAGGGTGAAAAGATACCTGCGTATTATTGGAGTATATAGAATCTGTCCAGGATGCCTGACACAGCTAGAGTGTTTCTTTAATATCTTTTGTTTCCGAGATCCAAATGAGTTGATTCCTGTTGGGTTGGATTCATAATTTCGTGCTCTCTGTTCTATCAAAAATTCACTATTTTTGGACGATCTGTTTAAGAGTTATCCCTGTTTTAGTTGGACTAACAGAATCTGTCTAAATCTGGAGACGAGATTTAATCTTTATCTTTATGATCTATGTCAATTATATGATATTCATTTTGTAAAACTTGCTTATACAAGTTATTACATCTGGTATTCATATTGTTGTACATTTTTTATTCTATCTTATTTAGTTCGTCTATCAATGTCTAAATCTCATGTTTCTAACGCTCAGATGGTGAACACCAGGTCTGGTTCGGGAGTTGATCAGCCAGCTGTTCCTCGCCACGGTCACCAGCAGCCCCCAGTGCCACCGCCAGCAATGGATCAACAGTTTGTTGCTGCTCAGATGGTGCTTCTGCAGAACATGACTGCAGCCATGACCAACCTACAGAATCAGCTGAACCAGCAGGGAGGACAGGGGAATCAGCCACGGGACAGGCACCGTGAGTTCATGAGTCATCATCCGCCCACCTTCTCACATTGTGCTGATCCACTTGATGCTGATGATTGGATCAAGAACATTGAGAAGAAGCTGGAGATCACACAGTGTAGTGACAGGGAGAAGGTCCTGTATGCTTCAGGATGACTTGAGGGTGCAGCTTCTGACTGGTGGGACTCCTACGCCGCCGCTGCTGCAGATCGTAATGCTATCACCTGGGATCAGTTCAAGACCAGCTTCAGAGACCACCATATTCCTACAGGTGTGATGAAGCAAAAGAAGAAGGAGCTCCTCACTTTGAAGCAGGGGAACATGTCTGTGGCTGAGTACAGGGATAGGTTC
The DNA here is from genome assembly GCA_004135705.1 of Alloteropsis semialata. Lineage (NCBI taxonomy): Eukaryota > Viridiplantae > Streptophyta > Magnoliopsida > Poales > Poaceae > Alloteropsis > Alloteropsis semialata. The sequence goes on from CM014271.1 coordinate 38,623,446, forward strand.
ACTCAGCTATCTCGCTACGCTCCAGAGGAGGTGGACAGTGATGCGAAGAGGCAGGATCACTTTCTGGAGGGTTTTAGTGCTCCTATTCTCTACCAGTTGATGGTCCACACTTTTCCTACCTTCCAGCAGCTGATTGATAAGGTCATTGGTGTGGAGTGTACACGCCGTGAGATGGGTGACCACAAGAGGAAGCTTCTTCAGCAGGGTCAGTCAGGCAGCAGCACTCGCCCCCGCTACATCCAGTCGCAGGCTCAGGGTACACCATACCGTTCAGGAGGACAGGGTGGACAGCCTCAGCAGTTTCAGCAGCCTCAGCGCCCCACTCCACAGTTCCAGCGCTCCAGCCAGCAGGGCCAGCGCACTCCTTCTTCCCAGGGTCGCCAGGGTACTCCAGTTGGCACGCCTGTGAGGGGTGCTACCCCTAGCACTCCACCCGTCCGAGGTTGCTTCAGATGTGGGGAAGTGGGTCACTTTGCTCACAACTGCCCCAGGGGTTCTGGTCAGTCTTCACAGGGTCAGGGCACTAGTACTCCCAGACAGGCTCAGCAGTCCCAGCAGAGGACAGTAAAGGACAGCAGAGGTTCACCCAGGGCAAGGTGAATCACCTTGCAGCAGAGACCGCTTAGGAGGCTCAGGATGTTGTGCTTGGTATGTTCCTTGTTAACTCTGCTCCTGCCTTAGTTTTATTTGATTCAGGAGCTTCTCATAGTTTTATTACTACTCAGTTTGTTGCTAAACATAACATACCCGTGTCCACAATGAGAAACGACTTGCTAGTTAGTTCACCGGGGGGGAACATGAAATCATCTTATAGATGCCATAATGTTAAACTGAGAATTTTGGATAGAGATTTCCTGGTTCATCCTATAGTGTTAGAGTCATCTGGGATTGATGTTATTCTCGGAATTGGATGGTTAGCCAAGTATGATGCAGTAATTCAGTGTGCCAAGAGATCAGTACTTCTCACCTGTCCAGAGGGGGAAAGAATTGAGGTAGATGCTGCCATACCTTCATTAGCAGAGGGCATAGTTTATCAGATGAAGGGAGTTTCTTTAGAAGATATCAGAGTTGTCTGTGACTATCCGGATGTCTTTCCTGATGATTTGCCAGGTATGCCACCTGACCGTGATATTGAGTTTATTATTGAGCTTTTACCTGGCACCGCTCCTATAGCTAAGAGACCCTATAGAATGGCTATTGATGAATTAGAAGAATTTAAGAAACAATTAAAAGAATTATCAGATAAGGGTTTTATTCATCCTAGCTCATCACCCTGGGGAGCACCGATTATCTTTGTGGAGAAGAAGGATGGCACACAGAGGATGTGTGTTGATTATAGGTCGCTTAATGAGGTAACTATTAAGAATAAGTATCCGTTACCTAGAATTGAGGACTTATTTGATCAGTTGAGTGGAGCTAAGGTGTTTTCCAAGATCGATTTGAGATCAGGTTATCATCAGCTTAAGATCAGATCATCAGACATTCCTAAGACAACTTTTACCACCAGGTATGGGTTGTATGAGTATACAGTCATGTCTTTTGGTTTGACTAATGCTCCCGCCTACTTTATGTACTTGATGAACAAGGTCTTCATGGAGTACTTGGATAAGTTCGTGGTGGTGTTCATCGATGACATTCTTATTTATTCCAAGAATGAAGAGGAGCATGAGGAGCATTTGAGGCTAGTGATGGAGAAGCTTAGAGAGCATCAGTTGTATGCTAAGCTTAGTAAATGTGAATTCTGGCTTAAGGAGGTGTCGTTTCTTGGGCATGTTATCACAGATGGTGGTATTGCTGTTGATCCAGGCAAGGTCAGTGAGGTGCTAGATTGGGAGCCACCGAAGAGTGTGTCCGAGATCAGGAGCTTCCTGGGTTTGGCAGGTTATTATAGGAGATTCATTGAGGGATTCTCTAAGATAGCGAAGCCTCTCACGTCGCTCTTAGAGAAAGGGAAGGAATTTGTGTGGACAGATGCTTGTCAGGCCAGTTTTGAGGAACTCAGGAAGAGGTTGACGTCAGCTCCAGTGTTGGTAATGCCAAACATTACTAAGAGTTTTGATATATACTGTGATGCGTCTAGACTTGGCCTGGGATGTGTTCTTATGCAGGAAGGCCGAGTAATAGCTTATGCATCTAGACAATTGAGAAAGCATGAGGTGAATTACCCCACTCATGATTTGGAGTTAGCAGCGGTTGTTCATGCTCTGAAGATCTGGAGGCACTACATGTTGGGCAACAAGTGCAGGATTTATACAGATCACAAGAGTTTGAAATACATCTTTACTCAGAAGGATCTCAATTTGAGGCAGCGACGTTGGCTAGAGTTGATCAAGGACTATGACATGGAGATTCATTATCATCCTGGGAAGGCCAACGTAGTTGCAGATGCATTGAGCAGAAAGGGGCATGCTAATACCCTTCTGACTCATGAGATGCCGGATGAGTTGTGTGAGGAGTTCCAGAAGCTGAACCTTAGTTTTGTTGCTCACACCGAGGCGGTAACTCTGGAAGTGGAGCCCCACATTAGAGCTGGAGATCAGAAAAGGACAGCTTGATGATGCGAAGATCATGGAGATCAAGCAGCTTATGATAGAAGAAGGAGCCCCAGGATACAGGCTAGATGAGCAAGGCACGCTTTGGCTGGGAGATAGGATTTGTGTGCCTGCTATTGATTCTCTTAGGAAGTTGATACTGAGAGAGGCGCATAATTCAGCTTACTCCATTCATCCTGGGTGTACCAAGATGTATCAGGATTTGAAGGAGAGGTATTGGTGGTATGGCATGAAGCGAGATGTAGCAGAGTATGTGGCCATTTGTGACACTTGTTAGAGGGTGAAGGCAGAGCATCAGAGGCTAGCAGGATTGCTACAACCACTGAAGATACCTGAATAGAAGTGGGAGGAGATTGGTATGGATTTCATAGTTGGTTTGCCTCGTACTCGGTCTGGTTATGACTCCATATGGGTGATTGTTGATCGGTTGACGAAGGTTTCTCACTTTATTCCAGTGAAGACCACCTATAATGGAGCTCAGCAGCTTGCGGAGTTATACTTCGCCAGGATTGTGTGTTTTCATGGTGTGCCCAAGAAGATAGTGTCTGACAGAGGTACCCAGTTCACTTCTAGGTTCTGGCAGCAGTTGCATGCTTCTATGGATACCCGCCTTAATTTTAGCTCTGCATATCATCCCCAGACAGATGGTCAGACTGAGACGACCAACCAGGTGTTGGAGGACATGTTGAGGGCATGCGCATTGAAGTATGGTAAGAGTTGGGACAAGAGTTTGCCGTATGCTGAGTTTTCATATAATAACAGCTATCAGGCAAGTCTGAAGATGGCCCCTTTTGAGGCATTGTATGGGAGGAAGTGCAGAACTCCATTGTTCTGGAGTGAGACTGGAGAGAGGCAAGTATTTGGGCCAGATGCTATTAAGGAAGCAGAAAGACAAGTGCAGGTTATTAGGGAGAATTTGAGGACAACTCAGTCCAGGCAGAAAAGCTATGCTGATACTAGGAGAAGGGAGCTAGCTTTTGATGTTGGTGATTATGTGTACTTGAAGGTGTCTCCAATTAGGGGTTGCGCAGGTTTAAAGTTAAAGGAAAGCTTGCACCTCGCTATATTGGACCTTTCAAGATTTTGGAGAGAAAGGGAGAAGTGGGTTATCAGTTAGAGTTGCCCGCTCAGTTGTCAGATGTGCATGATGTATTCCATATATCTCAGCTCAAGAAGTGCCTCAGAGTGCCACAAGAACAGTTGTCATTGGATGATCTGAGTGTGTATGATGATCTATCTTATTCTGAGTATCCAGTTAGAATATTGGAGAGAGCTGAAAGAGTTACTAGAAATAAAGTAATTAAGATGTGCAAGGTGTAATGGAGTCATCATGGTGAGGAGGAAGCTACATGGGAGAGAGAGGATGAATTGATGGCAGAATTTCCCAATCTCTTCGCAAGTTCATCCGAATCTCGAGGACGAGATTCACTTTAAGGGGGTAGGTTTGTAACACCCTAATTTTCATCACAATAAATCTTAGAAACCACTTCTGAATTTTCTAGGATTTATTTAGGGCTTAAATAAATTTTTAGGATTTAATTGGAATTTTTAGAATTTTATTCAATTTAATAATTAATTATTAGCTTCGATAAGTTTTTGTTGCATTCATGCTGCCGCATAGTGTTTTTGTACTATTTGCAAGTCAGGGAGAATTTAAATTTATTTAAATTTGAATTGATTTGCATTTGTTTGAGTTAGTTTTATAGTTTTTAGTTTAAGTCCGATAGACCTCCCTGAACTCTTGTTCAGTTCAGTTTTACTCCCTGGTCTTCTTCCTGAAGTTCGGTAGACGCCCTTATCCTTTCCGGCAGCCCAGCCTGTTACCCAGCTGTCACCGGCTCGTTATTTCCACCGTGGCCCGCGTCCCCGTCTGCTACGTCGAAGACGCCACCGTCAAAACCCGCCGTCGTTGTGTCTCTGGTCCGTGGGACCCATGTGTCGGCGTCGTCATCCCCGGGAGCCCGAGCTCGTCATGACTCCGACTCCGATCCCCCGCCTCGACCGCGCCGTATCCCAACCGGATCACACGAACCCCGGAGCCACTAGCCACCTTATAAGCTGCGTCGCCACCCCGCAAAAGTCCCCAACAAACCCTAGCTTCGAGCCCCTGAAGCCGCAGCCGCGCCGCCTTCGCTCGGAGCTCCGCCGCCACCTCGGTTCCACGCCTTCGCCGCCCGTCCGGCCCCCGAGGCACCACCCCGACAACCGCACGCGAGTAAGGAAGCTCGCTAGGCCCTTTTCATCTATTTATTGACCGGTTTGGGTGCTTATGGAGCTCGCCGTTCGTGCACAGAGTCGCCGGAGCCGCCGTCGTCGTCGATTCCGCGTCTACGTCGCGCAATCGTCGTCGAAATCCACCTAGGTGAGTTCGCCGTATCCTTAGCTTGCTCTAGGTTCAAGAATCATCAAGTTTGGACCACCGTAGCCTCGGTTCCGTGTTTCCCCGACGAGTTCGCCGCTCGGCGCCGCCGCCCGCCGTCGTCGCCTTTGTGCAGCGCCGCCGGTGGCCATCCCGAAGCACCAGAGCCGTCCATTTAGAGATCTAGGGTTTAGATCTAGGTCAACATAAGTAGATACCGGTCAGCCTGGCAGATTTCTTTAAGAGCCCCTCGGTTTATTAGATTTTAACCCGCCGTCCAGACTTAGTTCAAAATAATTACATCTAGGTCCTGTTTTCTTACGGATTAAACCTTTTTCTTTCAAATATTTGTAGCCGCCGTCCTGCCCTGCCTTTTTACGCCGTAGACCTTCGGTTTCTATACGTATTTATGTTTATGCCCCTAGAATCGTTCTGTCTAGCCCTTAGGATGTTCTGGTAATCGCAGTTATATCCCTGTTATCTTGTTTTAGCCATATCTTCCACGTTTTAGCTCCAAATTAAGTGATTCTTGCGTTCACGTGATCCTTAGGACGTGTACAGTAGTTTTATTCTGTTGTTTTGTTCTGTTGCATATGTTTGGTGTATTATTTCTTATTTTGTTGTATTGCTTCTTGTATGTGTTCGTGTGACGCGTTTAGAAGGAGAGCAGTTTGAGGAGGAGCAGTTCTTTGAAGACTCTGAGCAGCAGGTGCCTTTCGCAGAAGGCAAGTGTCCTTGATCATGTTTATCCCAAGGATAATCATACTATTATAACATTTACTTTTGTGTCATGCATGGTTATAATATTGATGGGACCTATTTTAGGGATGTGCCTAGTTCTTGTTTACCTTAATTCCTTGCATAACCTGGGTATTTATTTATTGTTGGGTAGCATTGCTTAGTTGCTTTACACTTGGGTTATGGAGAACATTAATGCTGAACTTTAAGAATATGTGATATGCTCATTGGACGATAAACAAGAATATACTTTTAATTGGAACATGGAGTGACCACCCGAGAAAACAGTGCAACCACATAACTAACGGGCTCTGGTCATGATTAATTAATTAGAAGAATTAACCTGTAATAATCTTACCGAAAGGGCAAGAGGGGAAGCATGGATGGGGTATAGCCGGATCTCTTGGGAGTATGCTTTGGTAAGAAACTCGGCGATTAGAAAAGGTTATGCTCTGCTGTGGCTTGAAACCTTAGCGGGTTGTTTCATGTTAATAATTCTTTGTAAATATCATGTAATGTTTCTCTGGCCCCTCACCTAAGGAAGTGTTGAAGAGACTCATGACCTCAAGCTATATGAGAATACATTGTGTGTGGGTAAAGTGTACAACCTCTGCAGAGTGAAAACTGATATATCAGCCGTGCTCACGGTTACGAGCGGCTTGGACCCTCTCATGATAATTAAACTTGAAGTTGAATTAAATCATGGTTACTTGTTGAGCATTTATTTCTGTACTTATTTGGGTTGGTATATACTTATACTTAGTTAAGCTTGCTAATTAAAACTTTGACCAATTAAAATTTGCGTGATGTTATAGCCTATTGCCATCCTTGATTAAAGCCTTGCATGTCATATTTATTTATTACTCCACTTTGCTGAGTACCAACCATAAGTGTACTCAAACTTGTTTATCTGCGGCTCAGAGGGTGACACTTGTGGAGACTACATCGAGGAAGTTGACGAGTTCTAGGTGTGCGTTCACCAGTCGACTGCCTGTGGATGGATCTATTATCAGTTCTTAGATGAGACGTTTATCTTTGTTAAGGATATTATTTGTGGCTTGTAATAATGTTACTTAACTCTCTTTTGCTTTCGATATACATTGGTTTGATACTGCTAATGATGTCATCATGTGTGTGTGAACGGATCTTGGCGCACATGTGATTTACTTGGTTTTATTCCTCAAAAACCGGGTGTGACATATTCTGAACACAGGGAAAAATCCACGAAGAAGAGGCAGGAGCAACATGATGAGAACAAGGTAGAGGAGATAACGGTGATAACAATAAAGAGGAGCTTGGGCAATGTTTTCATCAAGCGTATATGATCAATTTCAGAAGCTTAGAACAAAAGAAAGACCCTCAAAAACATTAGCATATGAAGACACAAGTCGGTGACATCCAATACATGAAGATGTTTAAAACAAACCACAATGGACTGCAAGGGAGACATCAAGCTGCATGGACATTTTGGATTCTCGCACAAAAGACCATGGCTTCGCATGAAAATAATTGAGGTGAGAAGTCTAGCTCTATGATTTTAAATGAAGCACTTTGCGGGAGGCAATCCGATCTTTTTACTTATTATCTATATAAGATGACGGTCCATATTGTGCTCTTTAATCGAATCATCAAGTAACATTGTACCATTGCTCTAATAAATGCCACAACTTTATGTTGTATGATCTAAATGTTATTGAGAGAGCACTTTGTTATTTGATCTTGGAAAACTTTTAGACCCTTTTTGTGTGCCTATTGCTATTAGTGTTTAGAGTCTTCTTCTTTGAGTCTTTTTAGAGAGATTTATGAAGTATGGCACCACACTTTGATTCTAAACTTGTGGCTAGTTAATCTAGGCTAACTTTGTTTTTGTTTTTAGACCACCTTATCATGTCATCCACCTCATGTTGCACTTCATGCCATGTTGTCTTCACCCTTGCATTGCATTGCATTCTTTGTTTTGATCTAATTTTTTGTTAAACCCACCTATTCATTCCATCATACCATCATGCATTTGTTAGCTTGGCTCTTTCACGAAACTTCATGATGAATGCTTTCATATCCATGATAGTGCTTTACTAGTGGCATTTTCCATTTGCAATCTTGTGTAAACATGGTGTTTAGACATGATTGCGGACCATCATCATTTAGTTTTGAGAGCCTTGTTAGCATTTACATTGCATTGGTTGGTTTATAAGCTTTGCGATGCGCCTTATTTTTCTTGTTTAACCTTGGTTAATAGATCTTTATGACTATGAAGAAATTCAGCAACTTAGTTGTAAACATAATATTTAGAACTAGGTGTAAAAATTGTCTTTGTTTATATGCTTTCCTCTCATTTGCATACTCACTTTGCATGCCCACACAGCCATTAGGTTTTTATTTTTTTTCTCATTTACTAGGTTAATTATGCCACAAGTTAAGGTCTTAGGGATGTCATTGGTTGTTGGCATTTGCTATTACTCTTGATCGTCAACCCGGGGGTAGTTTGTGCGTTTCAATTGTTTTGCAGGCATGACGAAGGAATCCCATGAATTCGCGATCAAAGTTGCAACCAAGATCGTCATCATCTCCTAAGATTTAAAGGGACGCTGCTGTTTTCATCAAAATTTTGCACATGTTCAGAGATGTACAGAAAGGAAAAGTGGATATTCAGAGGCTCCATCAAATTCTCGTTCCAACGCATCCAAGATCAATGAATTTGAAGACCCATACAAGGAGAAACGACAAAAATATTAGGCGATGCGCGTTCTGAAACCAGCTCGGGACAGATTGCAGCGCTGGAATAAAATTAGCATAACTTGTTCGGAATCCATTTTGGGCAAATGATGACTCGTTGGAAAGAGAAATCTGTGCACTTTGTAATGGAGTAATGGTTCAGTACATGTTCTGTTCTGAAAATAAAGAAAAAATTCGTGGAAGATGAAGCAGCAATGAAGACAACATGCAAGGAGGTGATAACGATACGAAGAATGATTGGGACC
>CM014271.1:38634611-38649611 GCA_004135705.1 Alloteropsis semialata
AGTCGACGCAAAGAGGGACACACACACACACCAAAGGAAGCCGACAACTGCTGCAAGTCCTCGAGGTTGCCTAGGAGATGGCTTAGGCCATGCCTAGCCGCCATGGTTGGCCCTACGTGGTGAAGCCATGGCGGAGTTCCGGAGCCATACCTTGAACTCATCAAGGTGTATGTACATTCGATGGTGATATCAATCTACTTGTCTTGTCTACTTTGATCTTCTAAGATGCATGCTCTCTCTCTCTCATATGTCAAGCTAGCATATGTTCTTAGTACGAATAGATCTAATCATGATGATTAGTCTATGCCCTGCGGATACATCTTAGTAGTGCGTGGGTTGTTGGCATGATTATCCTCGTGTGGTGACAGCATGCGGGAGGGAAAAGGTCGAACGATTGCATAATGTTGAGTAAGATCGATGGTGAGTACCATGAGAGTTGTTGCACGGCCACCGAGGAGGAGGAGCTTCGAGTAAAGAGGACTTGGTGGGCTTTTGAGGTAAAGCTTTGGGAAACCTTAAGCGTTGACGTGAACCTCGCAAGGGCGCCCATGGGAAAGTTCTTAGAGATGACTCTTTATCTTTGTACGAGATTAGATTGATTATCGCTTTGGCCAGTGTTGCAACTAGAAGACGGTAGGCTTGTGCTACCTTTGGTCGTGTTACCTCGTGTCATGGGGTTGTGATCCATTCATTACATTCATCAACTTCACACACATGTTTAACCTCGTATGCAATCTATGCTTCATGATTGGATTAGATACGTTTAGCTAGATAGAAAACCCTAGGTAGTTCTTTGTTGATCCACGGATTGATAAACCTTGAGGGAGTACTCTAAGGGAAAAGTTACCAATGATCCGTGCACTTGCGGTTCACAATTGGCGCGTCTAAGGATCGTCAACACGCCGATAGGTGCGGCTGCGTGATCAGAGAGAGGAAGGGAGAGTGCGGGAGAGATGAGGCCGAGTGGGCCGGGCGATTGGGCCGGCCTTGGGCCGTGGAGTCGGGCCTACAAGGAAAAAGAAAAGGAAAAGGAAAAGGGAGAAGTTGGGCCGAGCCAGAAAGGAAGAATGGGAAGGGAGGGAAAAGATTAAGTTTGAACTTTGTTTGAATGGGATTTGAGAAGTTTGAGAGGAATTTGAGTGGAGTTTGAATTTGGAGTGGCTTTGGAATCACTCAAACAAACAAAACAAATGCAAAGACATGAAATGCAACATACACTTTTGAACTAAGATTAATTAATTAAGGTTTAAATATTTAAGGCCACAAATTAATTAAAAGAAAATTCATTAAACCTTAGATAAATCTAGATAAAACAAAAGTTGCTTACATGAATCTTTATATGATGGAATTTGGGTGTTACAAATCCTACCCTCCCTTAAAGAGAATCTCGTCCTCGAGATTCGGATAGATTTGGATACACCTGCGGGAAGTCTGCAATAAGCTCATCTTCTCTTTCCCAAGTAGCTTCATCCTCCGAGTGATGACTCCACTGCACTTTACACATTTTAATGACTTTGTTCCTCATGACTCTTTCAGATGTTTCCAAGATTTTGACTGGGTGCTTTGAATAAGTCAAGTCATCTTGCACATTTAGTTCTTCCAGTGGTAGTTGCTCTACGGGTACCCTCAAACACATTTTCAACTGAGAAATGTGGAATACATCATGAACATCCGACAATCGCTAAGGGTAACTCCAGCTGATATGCCACTTCACCTTTCCTTTCTAAGATCTGGAAAGGACCGATATAGTGAGGTAACAACTTTCCCTTGACTTCGAATCTGCGGAGACTTCTGATGGGTGACACTTTGAGATACACATAATCTCCTACTTCAAATATCAGTTCTCTTCTCTGGGTATCGGCATAACTCTTCTGTCGTGACTGAGCAGTCCTGAGATTATCCCGGATTATCTGAACTTGTCTCTCAGCTTCTTGCAGAATTTATGGTCCAAAAACCAGACTTTCACCTGTCTAACTCTAGTATAGCTATGTCCTACACCTTCTTCCGTACAGAGCTTCAAATGGAGCCATCTTGAGACTAGCTTGGTAGCTGTTGTTATAAGATAATTCTGTGTATGGCAAACTATTATCCCAACTGCCTCCATGCTTTAAGGCACAAGCTTGTAGCATATCCTCTAAGATTTGATTTGTACTCTCAGTTTGTCCATTTGTCTGTGGATGATAAGCTGAACTGAAATTAAGCTTGGTGTCCATTGACTCATGCAGTTTCTGCCAAAAACGAGACGTGAACTGGGTACCTCGGTCAGACACTATCTTCTTTGGCACTCCGTGTAGACACACAATTCTGGACATATACAGCTCTGCTAACTTGGCTCTCGAATATGTGGTTTTGACTAGAATAAAGTGAGCAACTTTGGTCAATCTGTCCACAATAACCCATATAGAATCATAGCCATCCCGAGTGCGAGGCAATCCTACGATAAAGTCCATACCAATTTCTTCCCATTTCCACTTGGTTACTTTCAAGGGCTGAAGCAAACCTACTGGCCTTTGGTGTTCTGCTTTCACTCTTTGGCATACGTCACACAAAGCCACGTGAGCGCCACGTCTCTCTTAAGATCATACCACCAATATTTGTCCTTCAAGTCTTGGTACATCTTGGTACTGCCGGGGTGAATGGAATAAACAGAATCATGTGCTTCCTTTAGTATGAGCTCACGAAGACGATCGATGTCGGGTACACAGATCCTTTTCCTGAACCAAACAGTGCCTTGATCATCTTCAGTGAAATCGGTTGTTTTTCCCAAACCAATCAGAATCTTGATTTCTTTGATCTTAGCATCTATCAACTGACCTTGCCTAATTTCCTGCTCAAGAGTGAGTTCAATTTCCATAGTCATAGCTTCTGAGTTATAGAGAATTCCGAGATTGAGTCATCCCATTTCCCAACACAATTCTTGAGGCATCAATTGGGCTATAGCCATGTTAGCTTGACTCTTTCGACTCAAAGCATCTGCCACTACATTAGCATTTTCAGGGTGATACTGAATATTCAAGTCATAATCCTTTATTAGTTCCAACCATCTGCGCTGTCTGAGATTGAGATCTCTCTGAGTGAAGATATATTTCAAGCTTTTATGATCCGTGAAAATCTGACACTTATTTCCAATCATATAATGTCTCCAGATCTTTAGTGCGTGCACGACAGTGGCTAGTTCTAAATCATGAGTTGGATAGTTTTGTTCATGCTTCCCCAACCGCCGAGATGCATAAGCTACCACTCTTCCTTCTTGCATAAGCACACAACCAAGACTGAGACGTGAAGCGTCGCAGTAGACATCGAACCCTTTGTGAATATCTGGCATTATCAACACTAGGGCCGTGGTTAACCTCTTCTTCAGCTCTTCAAAGCAATTCTGACAAGCTTCATCCCATTTGAACTCTCGTTCCTTTTGTAACAACGAAGTGAGCGGTTTCACGATCTTGGAGAATCCTTCAATTAATCTGCGGTAATATCCTGCCAAACCAAGGAAACTCCTGATCTCTAACACATTCGTAGGTGATTTCCAATTCAACACATCCTGAACTTTGCTGGGATCAACTTCTATTCCTCCGTCGGTGATGGCATGACCAAGGAAAGAAACTTCTCTCAACCAGAAATCACACTTACTGAGCTTGGCATACAGCTGATTTTCTCGGAATTTCTGTAGCACCAACCTTAAATGTTCTTCATGTTCTTCTTCATTCCGAGAGAACACCAATATATCATCGATGAACACCACTACAAACTTGTCAAGATATTCCATGAACACCTTGTTCTTTAAGTACATGAAGTACGCCGGGGCATTGGTTAATCCAAAAGACATCACTGTAAACTCAAATAGCCCATATCTGGAAGTGAACGCTGTTTTGAGGATATCTTTTGGTAGGATTCTCAACTGGTGGTATCCTAATCGCATATCAATCTTGGAGAAAACTTTAGCACCTCTCATTTGATCAAACAGATCTTTAATTCTGGGTAGGGGGTATTTGTTCTTGACGGTAGCATCATTGAGAGACCTATAGTCAACACACATCCTTCTAGTGCCATCCTTTTTATCAACAAAGATGAAAGGGGCTCCCCAAGGTGACGAGCTAGGTCGGATAAATCCTTTTCCTAATAGCTCTTCTATTTGTTTCTTTAGTTCACTCAAATCCTTAACATCCAACCTATAGGGTCTTTTGAATATAGGTGCAGTGCCAGGTAAGAGATCGATACGGAACTCAATGTCACGGTCTGGTGGCATACCTATTAAATCCTTTGGAAAGACGTCGGGGTATTCACTCACGACCTTGATCTCTTCTAAAGATGTTCCCATGATCTGATTCACAGTTGCTTCATCCTTGGATGAGGTGTTAGCCACGAACTCGATCTGATCTCCTTAAGGATTGGTCAAGAGCACTGACTTCTTGGCACACTGAATAACTCCATTCATTCAGATAACCAATCCATTTCAAGAACCACATCGATCCCACTAGACTTTAGTACTATCAGATTTGCTGGAAAGTCTACCCCCATGATTTTCAGATTCACCCACGGGCATAAGTGAGTAGCCTTCATCTCATTGCCTGGGGAATTAACTAGCACAGTTTTCTTCATAAGGCTCATAGGTATATTATGTTTTTCCACAAATTGCTCAGTAATGAAAGAATGTGATGCTCCAGAATCAAATAAAACTGATGCAGGTTTAGAATTGACAAGGAACGTATCGAGCACGACATCCTGAGCATCTTGGGCCGATTCAGCTGAGACGTGGTTCATCCGACCACGCATGAAGTTCTGCTGACCCTTGTTGCCCTGGGAATTCTGATTCCCATTGCGCATCTGTGGAGTTTGTGGTCCAGGCCTCTGACCATTGGTCTTCTGGCCCTGGGGTGTGTTGGTATTTTTAACGATTACAGATAAATCCGCAAGCGTATGGATACCGATGTAGCTTTCTCTCGAAAGTATTCCTGGGTATCGAATTCATAGGGAACTTGTGTGTACTAGTTAAGAATCAAGAACGGCTGAGGACAAGGGAAGAGATATATATGTAGAAGGTAGAGAGGGTTATTTTTATGTATTCTAGATAATTAAGGATTAGCTCAAGATGTTTACAATATTACTTGTTTCGGGATGCCCAACCGTCCTAGCCTCAGAAAGGGATGTGAAGGGGACTAGGCAAGCCAAGCAATGGTCCTACTACTCTCTAGTGCTTCTCACGTGGTGGACTACGTAGGCCATCAGGGCTGTCACCACCTGGGGCTACCACTACAAAACCGTGGCACTAGGCGCACTCTAAGGTATTCAAAAGACTATACACCACGTATACTCAATTAAATACTATCTTAGCTTAGCAATTACTACAACACTTATCACAACAAGGAGACCACAAGTAAATAAAGTAAATCTTGAACTATATTAAATAAATATTAATCTAGAAATACAAGAGAAAATACCCGGATGTTACTCGAACCTGAGCCGCATCCGCCGAGGTACAAGAGGAAGGGAGGAAACCGACAGCCCCGGCTTCTCCCCGGCTCGCACCTCAACTCTCTCCTATTTCTACTAACTATGTGGATATAGCTTCGTCTTGGATCTTCACTGCTTCTCTATGTGTTCTCAAGTGAAGGAGTGGGTCTCTATTTATAGGAGGAGCAAACTTCGGCATGTGGAGAATCCCCACTAGAAACTAGGGGGTACCCCTCCTTCCCTCGTGACATCTGGCAGCAAACCGACGTATTTAGGGTCGGTACTCACGCTAGAATAGCTCCCACTGACATTCTGAGGTCGGTGGGGGTGAAAACCAGTCAAAACCAGCCAAAAACTGCGCAGAACCGGATCCCAGAAGACAAAACCACGCGCCTGTACGTCGGTTGTAGCAGAAACCGGACAAAACCATAGGAAAACTGGCCTTCGGAGAATAAACCAACCGCAAACCCATGCTGAACCGTGCAAAACCGCGCCCAATCCACTCCGAGGCCGCCACCTGTCCCGGCCTGGCACTTCCCCGCGCGCGGGCGTCCGCAGCGCCGCCGCCACGCGTCGCTCGGTGGCTGGCTCACGCTGCTGCACCGTGCGGGCGCGCGTGCGTGCGGAAGTCCGGCTCTTGGGCCACACCTTGGGCCGCTCGGTGGGCCGCATGGCCATCTGGGCCGGTGCCCAGCTGGTGGGCCGCGTGGCCACCTGGCTTCTGCGGACGTCAGCAGCGCTGACGTCAGCGATGACGTCAGCGCTGCGTAATAAAATGGGATTTTTGCATCTTTTTATCCCGAGCTCCAAAAAATATGAATAATATATCCATCGGAATCGTCTCGACGAGCTCTACGCAGTGGTGCACTCCAACTTGGCTTTTGAGATACTTTGTGACAGTGATATTTTTGAATCTTTCTCAGGCCCACAATGTGAATTCCTGCATGACATGTGAAAACACCAGAACTTGTGGAAATGGTTAGTAATAAACACTACCACTATGTTTGGTGATCATATTTGACATATATTTGGCAGGAATTGACGGTCAAAAGTGGCGCTTAAGGACCATCAACAAGCTCCCCCACACTTAGCCTTTGCTCGTCCTCGAGTAAAGCTCATGACTAAGGTGGAGAACAACATGATTCCAACTGATATGATACGAGCATATAAGTTATTCCATGACATACCTGCTCTTGTGAATCTGTGAAGTGTCTATCATGTCATCTTGGATGGTTGAGAAATGGAACGATCTTGATTCGAATCACCCCAACTCTTTCTGTAAAGTAACTTGGGTTTTTGAAAAATTTAAAAAAAACTTAGCCTTACTTGACTCCTCAAATGATTCTCTCAGATCGCTCAGTGTATATATTTCCTCACCAAGGCTTTGTTTTGCCTCATTTCATCCTACTACTAAAAGGCTTATGTGGAGTTCAGGTAGGGAATGAAAACTTGAGGCACACTTGTATCACATATTATTGCAAAGCCAAAGACCGGATCCAAGGAGAAACTAATCATACAATCTGATCAAGATGATAGCTCTTTTTTATGTGATCTCTCTCCTTTTTAGTTTTAGAACATGGCTATCTCATTTTTTTCTTCATTCTTTTTTTAATCATGCTTGAGAATAAATTTCTCTTTAAGCATGTATCCCTTTTTTTCTCTTTTTTCTCTTTTTTTAGCCCATGTCTCTTTTAAAGGAATTACTAGGAGAGAGATTCACAAAACTTATGGAGCATTTATTTTGTGGATGGATGAAAGTTGCTAACTTCCAGTGTAGAAGTTTAGCATATGACTGTGGAGTGTACGTGATCTTGATCATGAAAGCATGAAAAGCATCTTACAAGGGTCACAACAATTTGACAAAGCTCAATGCAATAACAAGTGGCATATGTGTAAGGTTTTGCAATGTAAACAACATATGGCTTTGGTAGGAATATATATCACTGAGGAGTTTGTAAGGCTAAATTTATTTGGAGTAAAACATCCCAAGCACTTATACAGAATAAGCAAGGTTCATGTCACTAGTAGAGAAACCACCTTCGGTTCCCCCACTTTAGTCCCGGCCATATTTGGCATCGGGACTAAAGGGAGCTTTAGTCCCGGGTCCAATCGAGGGGGGGCCTGGGGGGGCTTTAGTTCCGGTCGGTGGCTCCAACCGGGACTAAAGGGGGGCTTTTAGTCCCGACTGGTGGCGGGACTAAAGGGGGTCGTGCCCTCTAGTCCCGACTGGTGGCTCCAGCTGGGACTAAAGGGGACCTTTTAGTCCGGGTTGGAGCCACCAACCGGGACTAAAAGGTCCCCTACAAATATCCTCTTCCTCCCCCGGCCCGGCCGAGCCATGAACACAGAGCTCGTTCATGGCGCTGGCCGGAGCTAGGGAGGTCATGCCCATTTTTTTCTCGGATTTTGATGATATAGCTCTTCCAAGTGGTCTAAAAGGAGCATATCTTCATCCTCTCATCTTTCACAGTTAGTATTTCTTGTTTCATCCTTTATACATAGAGAAATTTGAGTTTTAGTGGAATGGAGAGATGGGGGAGTTTTGTTTTTTAGCACAATTTAGTTTTTAATTTATATTTATACTTTAGTTATTTATCCTAATTCATATTTATACTTTAGTTAATTCATATTTTTACTTTAGTTAATTAGTTAATTCATATTTATACTTTAGTTAATTCATATTTATACTTTAGTTAATTAGTTAATTCATATTTATACTTTAGTCAATTCATATTGATACTTTAGTTAATTCATATTTATACTCAAGTTAATTACTTAGTTCATATTTATACTTTAGTTAAATCATATTGATACTTTAGTTATTTATCCTAATTCATATTTATACTTTAGTTAATTCATATTTTTACTTTAGTTAATTACTTAGATCATATTTATACTTTAGTTAAATCATATTGATACTTTAGTTATTTGCTAGTTATTTTACTCACTTTGATTATAATTTGTTAGTGATTAGTGATTTAGGATGGTAATTTTCATTTATTGCTTAGTGAAATAGGATGGTAATTTCCATTTATTGCTTAGTGAATTAGGATAGTAATTTTCTTTATTTCAAAAATAAACTTACTATTTGTACTACTTATAAAAAATTGCCTAAACTTGCAGATGGACCGGCAATGGATGTATAACGCCGACAGACGTTCAGGTGACTTCTTTCAACGCATGCATCATTTTCTAGATGTGGCAGAGCAAAACAAGAAAAATGATTTCATGAGTTGCCCCTGTGGGCTCTGCAAGAACCAGAAGGAGCACAGTTCAAGAAAGGTCATTCACAGCCACTTGATTAGACACGGTTTCATGCCTGGCTACAGTTTTTGGGCCAGCCACGGAGAAATAGATGTTATAATGGAAGACGGTGAAGATGAGATTGATGACAACATTCTCAGATTTGTTGAATACCCTGCATTTGCTGATACTATAATGGGTGATGCTGAGGAAGAGGATGGAGAAGATGCGCCTGCAGATGATCTTGGTCAG
Source organism: Alloteropsis semialata (assembly GCA_004135705.1). Classification (NCBI taxonomy): domain Eukaryota; kingdom Viridiplantae; phylum Streptophyta; class Magnoliopsida; order Poales; family Poaceae; genus Alloteropsis; species Alloteropsis semialata. Next base: position 38,643,558 of record CM014271.1, read on the forward strand.
ATGTTGCAAAATGCAAAGGACACAAGCGAAACTGAGAAGGAGAGGTTGAAATTCCAGCGCATGTTAGAGGACCATCGCAAACCTTTGTACCCGGGTTGCGAAGAGGGACTCAAAAAACTCGGGAGCACATTGGATTTGCCGCAATGGAAGGCCAAAAATGGTGTATCGGACAAGGGCTTTGGTGAGTTACTAAAAATCGTGAAGAAGATGCTTCCTAGGGACAACGAATTGCCCTCGACAACATACGAAGCAAAAAAGCTCGTTTGCCCGCTGGGGTTGGAGGTGCAGAAGATACACGCACGTCCGAATGACTGCATCCTGTATCGTGGTCCCGAGTACGAGAAAATGGACGCATGTCTGGTTTGCGGCGCCTTGCGGTACAAGATCAGAAAAGACGACCCAGGTGATGTAGAGGGAGAGCCTGTCAAAAAGAGAGTTCCTGCCAAGGTCATGTGGTATTCCCCTATAATACCACGCTTGAGGCGTTTTTTCAGAAACAAAGAGCATGCTCAGATGATGCGATGGCACAAAGAAGAGCGCAAGCGAGACTCAAAGTTGAGGCACCCTGCCGATGGGTCCCAGTGGAGAAAAATCGACCGAACATTCAAAGACTTCGCAGAAGATCCAAGGAACATAAGGTTTGCTTTGAGTACGGACGGCATGAATCCTTTTGGTGAAATGAGCAGTAGCCATAGCACTTGGCCCGTGACTTTGTGTATGTACAATCTTCCTCCATGGCTCTGCATGAAGAGGAAATTCATGATGATGCATGTTCTCATATAAGGCCCGAAGCAACCGGGCAACGACATTGACGTGTATCTCAGGCCATTGGTTGAGGAACTTTTACAGCTGTGGGGCAAAAACGGTGTACGTATGTGGGATGAGCACAAACAAGAGGAATTTGACCTACGAGCATTGCTGTTTGTAACCGTCAATGACTGGCCGGCTCTTAGTAACCTATCAGGACAGACAAACAAGGGATATAGGGCATGCACGCATTGTTTAAATGATACTGAAAGCATTTATTTGAAACATTGCGCAAGGTTGTGTACATGCGCCATCGTCGATGGCTTCCAATCAATCATCCGCTAAGAAAGAAAGGCAAGCATTACAAAGGGGAGGCAGATCGTCGTCCCAAGCCTATGCATCATGATGGAAAGTACGTATTTGCTATGGTAAAAGATCTAAAAGTTGTTTTTGGAAAGAGGCCAGGGAGCGTTGGTGTGCCAAATGATAGTAATGGGATGGCACCCATGTTTAAGAAGATGAGTATATTTTGGGAGCTACCATATTGGGAAGTCTTGGAGGTCCGCAATGCAATTGATGTCATGCACCTGATGAAGAATCTTTACGTCAACTTGATAGCCTTTCTAGGCACCTATGGTAAGACAAAAGATACATTGGAATCACGCCAGGATCTGCAACATATGGAAGAACGACATGTACTACATCCAGAAGAGAGGGACAATGGGCGAAATTACTTGAGTCCTGCCAGCTTCACTCTTAGCAAAGAAGAAAAGGAAAGCATGTTCAAATGCCTCAATAGTATCAAGCTGCCTTCTGGATACTCTTTGAACATTAAGGGAATAATAAATATGCCAGAGAAGAAATTTACAAACCTGAAGTCCCACGACTGCCACGTGTTCATGACACAGCTGCTTCCAGTGGTATTGAGGGGAGTTCTGCCAGAGAATCTACGATTAGCTATCATAAAGCTATGTGCATTCCTCAACGCAATTTCTCAGAAGGTAATCGATCCAGACAATCTACTGAAGTTGTAGGTTGATGTGGCCCAATGCCTGGTGAGCTTCGAGTTGGTATTTCCACCGTCGTTCTTCAACATTATGACACATCTACTAGTTCATCTTGTCAAAGAGATTGAAATTCTGGGTCCTGTCTTCTTGCACAATATGTTCCCTTTTGAGAGGTTAATGGGGGTACTAAAGAAATATGTTCGTAACCGTGCTCGACCAGAAGGATGCATATCAAAGGGCTACGGAACAGAGGAGGTCATTGAGTTTTGTGTTGACTTCATCGACGATCTCAAACCGATTGGTGTCCCTGAATCACGGCATGAGGGGAGAATCGGTGGAAAAGGAACAATAGGAAAGAAGGTTGTTGGTACTTGGGATGATGATTCTTTCAACAAAGCACACTACACTGTTCTACAACAATCATCCTTCGTTAGTCCTTATATAGATGAATACAAGGAGCTTTTACGCACTGAATTCCCGGGGAACTCTGAGCCCTGGATTACACGTAGCCACATTGATACTTTCACCGGTTGGTTGCGGAAACATCTAATGCACAATATGGACATAATGAACAGCTAGCATGGTTGGCCAGGGGTCCCTCCTTTACAGTCTTGACATTCCAAGGGTATGAAATTAATGGGAATACATACTACACGATATCCCAAGATAAAAAGAGCACCAACCAAAATAGTGGCGTCCGTGTAGATGCCCTAGATAGCGATGGGAACAAGGACACATATTATGGTTACATAGAGGAGATATGGGAACTGGACTATGGCCCGTTATTGAAAGTGCCGTTGTTTCGGTGCAAATGGGTGAAGCTCAGTGGAGGAGGGGTGTCAAAAGACAATTATGGAATAACAACAGTGGACCTCAATAATCTTGGTTACAGAGACGAACCATTCATCCTAGCCAAGGATGTGGCTCAGGTTTTCTATGTGAAGGACATGTCTAGTAAACCGAAGAAGCAAACAGACAAGTCAAATGATGAGCCCAGGCGACACATAGTCCTTTCCGAAAAAAGAAACATCGTCGGCATTGAGGGCAAAACAGACATGTCGGAAGATTATGATAAGTTTGACGAGATTCCTCCATTCGCCGTGAATGTTGACCCAAGCATTCTATTAGCTAAAGAGGATGCTCCTTACGCACGTAGTGATCATAAGCAAGGCACATTCGTGAAAAAGAAGACTATTGCCGTTCTAGATCGTGATGTTTAATGTATTGTTATAACCATTATGTAAGATATTGAGCATGCACTCTTATATTATTAATTTATGCTTATGTGATGGAGTTGTATTCAAATTGTTCTCAACACACATGTTCATATTAGCACATCTAGCTAGTAAATGAAATAAAATGTTTATATTAGCACAAATGTTCTCAACCGGGACTAAAGGTGTCGGTGACCTTTAGTCCCGGTTCGGGCCACGAACCGGGACTAAAACGTTCTTTTAGTCCCGGTTGGAGCCTCCAATCGGGACTAAAAGCCTCCATCCTCTATAAAATGGCCGGCCGGCCGCAACTCTGTGTTTCCTGTTCATTCTCTGGCAGAGGGAGTGAGATGTGCTCCTGATTTTTGCTTTTAAGATTTCAGTGCGCCGAGGTTTTTTACGGTTAGTATTTCTTGTTCATTCTCTAGTCTTCCCCCAGTTAGTATTTTTTTGTTCATTTCTTTGTACGTAGAGAAATTTGAGTTATTTAGTTTTTAGTTGCTTAGAATTTAGTTATTTAGTTTTAGTTTTGTTTAGAATTTAGTTATTTAGTTTTGTTTCGAATTTAGTTATTTAGTTTTGTTTAGAATTTAGTTATTTAGTTTTGTTTAGAATTTAGTTATTTAGTTTTGTTTTGAATTTAGTTATTTAGTTTTTAAGATGTTGCTTAGAATTTAGTTATTTAGTTTTGTTTAGAATTTAGTTATTTAGTTTTGTTCAGAATTTAGTTATGTAGTTTTTAAGATGTTGCTTAGAATTTAATTATTTAGTTTTTTTTGTATTCAGTATATAGATTTTTTTGTGAGTAATGTATAGATTCTAGTTAGAACAATGCAGAGGAGACTACGTCAGGTACCTCATCGTGGTGGAGGGTAGGATAATCCTGTGTTGATGCCACAAATAAACCCGCCACGAGAAGCACACGCTCCTGGCCTCGTTTTTACGAGAAACAACATTGCAGTGCCCGCGCCTAATGAAGCTCGTTTCAATCGGGTAAATTTATTATCTAGTCCTTAAATATGTACATGTCAATGTATTGAATATTTCATGCAATTTATTAATGTGACTTACCCATAGCAGATTATTTTGCCAATCAAATGGTTTAAAGATGCAGTAACGCACATCGCTCTTCGATGCCCATTGGTTTACAGAGAGGTAAATGAGAACACCAGGAGGGTTCTCATTTCTGTTGAGATTAGGCAAAATGCCTTACGTGACCCCAGTGAGGGCCAAGTTGTGCATATCGACGTTGAATCGGGTGCCTGGCAACAGGAGCATGTTGCGGCTTGTGACGTTGTAAGGCAAGCACTCTATCGAATCCAATTACTGGGTGGGCACGTTTTACTAGACTATAGCTACTTCAAGATAAAAGCTCTTGAGGCGGGTGGCCTCCCCGTGACACAAATGCCTAAATTAGTTACCCCTGAATACGAATCCATCTATGTAAGTTAACTATGATTCTTTTTTTGAATTCCAATATGAATGTTATGAAATAACATGGTTTTGTTATTTTTTTATAGGACGACCTGTACTGTGGATACATGCATGTGTACTCCGGGTTACAACCGATACTAAAACAGGTACTTGATTACCTACGGTTCACATTCACTAAGCCATATTCATATCGTGTTAATGGTGGATTTCAAGCGGACACAACCCTGACACATGTGGACGCAAGTGGAACGACTAGGCAGACAAAAATTTATGGTGAGGTTTTGGATAAACCTTATAAGCGGGTTGATAGTGCATTCATATGGGCACTTGATTACATTGACAGATATCTAGGTGTTGAGATTGTTGACATAAACTATCCTTTTTATCTCATGAAAAAGAATGGTGTCGACGGAGATTAATTTAGTGGCGTGCATTTTTATGAATCATGTTGTAATAAGAATTATTATTAAATTTGTTGGACTAATTTTTATCATGTTGTAATAACACTAATTTTTATTAAGCGCGTTTTTGTTTCCTGTGCAAATCCAGCCCTCTTTTGGTTTAGTTTTAGTTTTTTTACTAAATAGACCAATATCTATTCATATATAGCATTATTACCAACAAAACTGCAAAACTTTAATAAATAACATTTGCATATATTGGTGCTTTCATAAATTATTAAATATGATAATGTGAGTGGTATTATTTTGTTTATTAAATATTAGCCAAAAATTGATAATTGAAATAGTTGATGGGATGCATAGATTTTCTTAATAGACCACTCTATGCTCACAAGCATTGTCTCCATGCTTTTTTTTGCGTGTGTACATGATGATCATACAATGGCAAGGTATATCAGCAGCTAGGTAGTGACAGTCTATAGCCATGAGACTCATGTCTTCCATAACCATGTATTAAGCAATAGTTGATGGAGTTTTTACTTCTCTCGATGGTTTTAATGTGATCTTAGCGACATTCAAATCTTTCAGGCTCACACTCAAACCATTGAGAAGTAGAAACTCCATCAACAATTGTTTAACATGGTTATGGAAGGCATGAGTTTCATGGCTACAGACTGTCATTACCTAGCTGGAGGTTAACCTTGCCAATGTATGAACATCATATACATATGCATAATAGGTATAGGACAATACTTGTGAGCATTGTGTCGAATATTAAGAAAATATGTGTACATCACATCAAATATTTTAATTATAGATTTTTTTGCTAATATTTGACAAATAAACATTATATAACTCATATTAGCATGTTTATTAAATATTGTAAGCTCAAATATAAGCAGTTGTTATTTTTTAATTTTTTGGTGATTTTTCTGGTGATAATGATATATAAGAATGAATATTCATGTATTAGTAAAAGAAATAGAACTAAAATAAAAGGGGGCTGGATTTGCGCGGGAAGCAAAAACGCAGCCCCTTTAGTCCCGGGTAGTAACACGACTTGGGACTAAAAGGTGCTGCGTTTCCCTTCCCACGCGAATTACCCTTTAGTCTCGAGGTGGGGGGTTATAACCACCGGCCCCTTCTCCTTCGTTCTCTTCTCGATCCATCTTCTCCTCCACACGACGCGCGTTCCGTCCGACCGCCATCCTCGGCGCCCGAGCCCGAGCCCCGCCCCCACGCCGCCCGAGC
>CM014271.1:38652815-38713436 GCA_004135705.1 Alloteropsis semialata
CACTATTATTCCTCTTTAGATCAGCCGAGAATTCCATTTATTTCATATGGTGTGCGCAGGTGTTGGAAAAAGTTTCGTGCAGAGCACAAAGGTCCATTCAAGGAACAACTTGGTATCAAGGGAGACTTTCCGATAAATACTACTATACATAGACACACATCTCATTTTTTTTGTTTCATTATCGTGAATATGCATGTAATGACTTGACCATTTCTCCTATAAAGTGTTATAGGCAGAATCAAGGCACCAATTTATGTGGATATTATGTCTGTGAGTACATGCACACTCTTGTAGGGCATAGGACAATCGTCACTAATTGGGACCTGACGATATGTTCCATTTCCATTGAAATCTATATGTATGTATGCATGCATGTGAGTCATAATAATATTATTTATATTTTTCTATTAACCACATCGTCAGATGATGCATATGAAAGATGAGATCTTACCGCTCCAAAGAGTCACCGCGATTCAAGAGACACTCTGCGGATTTATAATCGATGAGGTCGTGAGCAAGACAGGGGCGTTCTGGTGGGATGGACACGAGGTCGATACAAGGAGCAAATATTAGGCATTTTGTAAATATACATATATATGCTCCTTTGAAATCTTGATGTAAATATTAATATCCACCTTTCAAAATTTGATTTATTTAAATATATATATAAGTTTAATATTATTAGCGTATATATTAATATCAGTATTAATAGTTTAATGCATTAGTGACGTATAACTAATACGTATATGGACATATACGTATATTATTATACAGGTATAATACATATCTCTGTATAAAAGAAATCAGAAAAGAAAAAGAAAAAGAAAAACAGAAAAAGAAAAACATATCTCTGTAATACCAACCGGGACTAGAGGGGCTCCACCCTGCGCGCCGCGTGGAGCCCCTTTAGTCCCGGTTGGTAAAGGGGGCTTTTAGTCTCGGGTATTTACCCGGGACTAAAGGCCCGGGCCTTTAGTCTTGGCGCCGTAGTCCCGGTTGCGGAACTGAAACTAAAGCCGGTTCCGCACTGGGACTAAAGCCGATTTTTCTACTAGTGATATCTCCTCATCCCGCACTTAAAGAAGGAAAAAAGCTATAAGGCTAAAACTGCTCTAGGAAAACAAAGTCCATAACCACTACATGGCACAGCCGTCTCAAATGGCACAATGACATATTTAACCCGGGCTCTGAAGATCTAGGACATAGTTTGTCTTCGCGCCTTCAACTGTTCTGTGGAAGCCCGGTTGCTCAGAATCCTGCATTTTTTGTACAAGAATTGAAGATCAGTTGCAGTAGCAAAAGGTTGACCACTAAATATATTTATATTTATCCACATTCCACATGAAATACTAGAAAATCAACCCAAGAATAATACGCATACCTCTTTACCCTCTTAGGGTCTATGTTCACGAGCTCCTTGAGGCGCCTTTCCCTACTGATAATGGCAATCTCAGCATCTGAGAAGTCCCCACCGGCGCTCGTCCGGGACATGCTGCCGGTAGCTCCAGCTCCAAGAGATGGTGGCCGTGGCGGCAACCTACCCCCGAGTCTCGGCTTTGGCACGGGGCTGGAATAGTTCTGCTTCTCCACAGACGAGCTGCTGAAGTCCCAGAGCGTGGTGCCTGCCGAGGCAATGCTGCTTCTGCTGCTACTGGTGTCGAACACACCGTACATAATAGCCGCTGCTTGCGCCGCCGTCAAGCCTTGGTCGATGCTCATGCTTGCCCCAGTACCAATGGTCATCTGGTCGAACATGCTGGCCAACGCAGGCATCGATGCCCAGCCTTGTCCACTGCTGCCGGCGGCGGTGCTCCAACCGCTGGGGCCATGGTCGTTGCTGTTCAGCTGTAGGCTGTCCATGGAGGCGGTCAGCTGCGGCATCTGTAAGGCTTGCTGGAGCTGGTCGAAATCGGATAAGAAGCTGTTATCTTGTGTAGGCTTGCCCTTGCCCAGCTGTGGTGCTTGCTGCTGCGGCATGATCATCGAATCCTGATAGTTCCAGGGAACAATGTTACCGCCGGTGTCACCACTGCTTTTGCCACCGGTGTCCATCTTGCCGCACATGCTGCTTGCTTGTGCCATCATGGCCTCCGAGTCCAAGGGTTGGCCACTGCCCTCCCTGGCACCACACAACGCACTCGGTCTGGTGCCATTACCACCCAGCTCCATCCGGTATTCTGAGGAGGTCTGCTCGAGCATGGGTAGTAGGCTCGCGGCTTCACATGGCGAGGTGAAAGACTCCAGGAGAGCACTGAGCCCATCCTCCTCATCATCGAGTTCAATAAGCTCGGGCTCAAGGATCGGAGCCGGAGCATGGTCGTCCACGGGCTCCTCCTTCACCTGAAACAGAGGTGGTAGTGGTACGACCAGCCCCGGCGTCAAGGCATGGCCCGACTGAAAGATCTCCGGACCCGGCGCAGGTTGCACAAATCCAGAGTTGCAGTCGAGCCCTGACGGCTGCCAGAATGGCGTCTGAGTCTGGCCATGCCACTGCATTTGAAGGCTCGGTGGTAATGGATGCAGCTTTTGATCTGACCACGAAGGGAGCCCGAACGTGGTGCTCTCGTTGTGCTGCGTTGAAGTGAACCAGGAGGGGCTCGCGCTGGGAAGAGGCTTCAGATTTGTAAACGACGGCAGAGACTGCTGCTGCTGCTGCTCCCATGCCGGCGCCGCGAATCCGGGGAAGATCCCTCCGGGCAGTGGCGCCAGATCAGTGAACGATGACTGCGGCTGCGGCTGCTGTTGCTGTAGTGGCGGCGGCGCGAACCGGGAGAAGATCTCGCCAGGCACAGAAGTCCATGGCTGCAGGTTCTGCTGTTGCTGCCACGGCGGCGGCGCGAAGGAGGAAAAGCTAGGGCTGGGCATAGATACAATGCCGGTGGACGGCGGCTTCGGCTGCTGCAATGCTGGAGAGGGGAACCCGGAGAAGGTCCCGCCAGGCAGAGGGCGCGCACCAGAGGACGACGACGACGGCTCCAACCCGGAGAAGCTACGGCTGGGCAGAGGTGGCATACCGGTAGACGTAGACGGCGGCTGCAGTTGCCGCGTCGACACCGGCGGCGCGAACTCGGAGAAGCCCCCGCTCGGTAGATGTGTACCAAGGCGGGACGTGGTCGTCGGCGACGACGGCCACGCGGGCTGCCGGACGTGGAGCGTCGGCAGCACCGCGTTGCCCTGGATCGCCGCCCGCGCCTCCAGATCACCGAAGAGGCTGGCGCCCATCCTGCGGATCGATTCGAGCTCCGACAGGAACGGCGACGGCAGCGAGTGCGTGACGCGTGGGCGGCCGCGAGCCCGCGCCGGCCTTGGAGACGGCGGGATCTGCTGGAGGCGCGACGCCGACGAGCCTGAACCTTGGCCGGAGCCCAAGGGGAGGCGGCCGGCCATCGGCGCCAGCGGCGGGTACAGCGACGGCGGGGGATGGGAGTGTGCGGACGACGACATGCCGAAGCCGAGCATCACGGACGTCGTCGGCCCGCGGACCGACGAATCTGAGCTGGCGGCGGCGGCGGGGTTGGAGCTGGTGCGCGGCGGCGGCGGCGTGGGGTGCTGGTCCATGGCGGCGGCGTGGATGGCTAGGGTTTCGAGTGCGAACGGGACGAGGCGACGAGGGTTCGGGGCTGGCTGGCGGCTAGGGGCGGGCGCGGTGCGAGGCTAGCTGGCAGCTGGAAGAATGGGCGAAACGTGACGTGAGCGGGAGTGAGGGAGGAGCGCAGTGGTCAATTCGAAGCTTTCCCGTTTGGGCGCCACGACACGCGGGATGTGCTCTGGCTGACGCGGCTCAAAAATCCCCACAGATCACAAACATTCTTGGGTGCGTTTCATTGGTCAACTGGGGCCCGTTGCTAATTCGGCCCAGTATGCAGGGCCCATGACCGGGTGCGTCTGCGAGACTGCATGCTGCTGCAACATAAAATTAGTGCACCTCCCTATCACAATTCACTACTGAAGGAACAAAGGAAAACTTGCAAAAACTGATCCACATACATAGTCACTAACTCACGGTTACATTGACTTTCGCACACGTACGTGTTTGTGTCAAAACCACACGCCTGGGAGTATACCACAATTCACAAGTGTACAATCCACTTGGCTGTAGGACTACTATGAATCTATGATGCAATACTGCAATGCAATGCTACTATTTCTTGTTTTAATATATATAAAGGAGGAGGTTATTATGTTATAGTGTCGAGGCCATAATACCAGGGTGCCCGATCACAGAGATTGCCGACTACCGACTCCAAACGATGAAGGCTCCGGACAAGACACGATGGCCGGATCGAAGAAGGAAAGCCCGATGATGGTTAGAGTCCGACTAGGTTTAGGTCTGTTTTGTCTTGTAAGGCACGTCTCCCTGGATATAAATAGCGGGGGTCCTGTGCGTAGAGGGTATTCCCAATCTTAGCCAATCCACCCGAGGGTACTTGTTACACCATTGTAATCTGTACTCGCCGAGATAATACAAGCAGCAACTGGACGTAGGGTTATTACTCGATCTCGAGGGCCCGAACCAGTATAAAATCCCGTGTCTTTCCGTTCATCCACCGTGATCAATCTTCGCACGAAGCGGGGTGCTTACCGGATAAGTATCTGCCGAGTACAACCTCGACAGAGGCGCGCCAGGTAGGGGCCCTCGCGTGAAGAAAGATCATGCCGATCATCAACGGAGTCTGGATCGCCGACGCGTCGAGTTCATCGATGCCCTACATGCCCAGTTCCGTCAAGTCGGAGGCCATTGGGAGTTCTGCTTCCGCTTCCGATCTCTACGCTCACAGCCATCTAGTGCCTGCACGGGAGATCCACTTCGGGGATCTCGTGTTCGAGCACCAAGGCGATTACGAGCTCAAGCTAATAGGGATCCATGATCCCGATCTCACATGCGCCGCTCGGGAAGTCTTCGCCACCTTCGCGGAGCCAACTCCCGAGGACATCGCCGATCGCACTGCACGGTTGGATCTCGACTACAGTGGATCCAGCGATGGGTCGGAACAGCCAGATGACCGCCGCATTCATGTGCTAGATGCAAACGGCAGCGAGGCTGCCGCTGAGTCCTCCAACTCGCGCAGATCCATACCTCCTCCGCGCTTTAGCAACGCGCAAACTCTTCAGATGGCTAAAACCCATACACAGCAGGTTGTGTCCTCACTAGCTCCTCGAAATCTTAACGACGATTTCTGGGCAGTCGAGCAGGACAACCTGCAGATCCGAACTCTCTTGGAGGCGATGGAGGCAATGGCCGAGGGAACCCCGATGGCCACCATCGCCAAGAAGGCTCGGGAAGCAGCAGACAAGGCCAAGGAGCGCCTCGAGGCCACCACTGCCGCACCACAAGCTCCGTCAAACAGGCCTGGTGAACCACAACCGGTTCGCTCCCGATCTGTTAACGGACGACCCCGTTATTGCCCGCACGAAGGGCGTGACATGAGGCCGCAGCTCGAACGCAACAGTCGCACCCGCGACGCTCGGGAGACTCTCAACTACAATCGAGATTACCGAGCACGTGAGAGCTACTATTGGTCCCATCCAGATTCGCCGCCACGTGACTACCGACCAGGCACCGGAGGATGTCTCGCATACTCCCCGGGCCTGCGCAAGGTCAGGTGACCGGAAAAGTTTCGTCCTACCAACATTGAGAAGTATGACGGAACAACCAATCCCCGCAAGTGGATTCAGATTTACTCCACGATCATCGACGCCACCGGGGGTGACGACTACGTCAAGGCCAACTACTTGCCGACTGCCCTGCAGGGATCAGCTCGAACATGGCTCATGAACCTGCCCGAGGCCAGCATCAAGTCATGGAGCCATCTCCGGGAGACGTTTGAAGCCAACTTCCAAGGCACCTACAAAAGGAGATCTGCTCAATTGTGTGCAGAAACCTGGAGAGTCCCTCTGAGACTAAATCTGTCGCTTCAGCGACACCCGTAACACCATCCCCGATATGGTGGATGATCGGGTGATTGTGGCCTTTAATCAGGGCTGCAAGGACGAGCGAACGGCGGAGGAGCTTGCCAAGAAAAACCCGAAGACGGTGGCCGAGCTCTACGGGATCCTGGAAGAGACCGCCAAGATGGCGGATGCTCGAGCACGGGTCCACGGAAAGCCCGAACAAAGCCAGCCAGCCGGGGAAGGCAAGAAGAAGAATAAGCATAAGAACAAGAAGCGCAAGACTGAGGGTGATGAAGTCATGGCCGTGGACAACAAACCCCCGTACAGGCGTCAAGGCAAACCTGCCGATCTCCCGATGTACTGCCCGGTTCACCGATCTACAAAGCATCACTTTGTGGATTGCATGGTGTACAAGAAGCAGAAGCAGGAGGAGGAGAGCCAGCAGCAAGGGGCTCCATGCGACCAGGCCGCTCAAAATCCTTGAACGGCGAACTACATGGATTGTGACGATGAGCCAGACCTTCCCGAGGATCTGGAGATCGCCACAATTTTTGGTGGCTATTCTACCCGAACCTCCAAATCCCAGCAAAAGCTGGTCGAGAGGCAGATAGCAAGCATCGAGCCCTGCAAGCATCCATTAAGGTGGACCGAAATCCCGATCACATTTGATCAAAGGGATCACCCCGAGACGTTGTACGACGGGCCGCTACTCCCACTGTGTATCAAATCCTGGATCGGGCCCCGCAAGATCGGGCGAACATTGATCGATAGTGGAAGCGCCCTCAATCTATTGTTCGTCAATGCCTTTGACGAGCTGGGAATCTCGAGGAGGTCCTTGTCCCCAGTGGAGAAGCCTTTCTACGGGGTCATACCTGGCATCCAAGCCTTTCCCTTAGGGAGGATTGATCTGCAGGTGACCCTCATGGAGGGCAAAAACATCCGAACAGAGTTCCTCACCTTTGAGGTGGCTGACATCACGTCAGCCTATAACTGCATCCTGGGATGACCGTTCTTGAAAAAGTTCATGGCGGTCGCCCACTTCGCCTACTCCATGATCAAGGTCTCGGGGCCATTGGGCCCGATCACCATCTGCGGTGACCGCAAGGGCGCGGTCCAGTGTGACATGAAGACCCTGGACATGATCAAGGGAGACGAGCAGGAGCCAGCCAAGGCTGCCGAACCTGCCAAGAAAAAGACCAAGAGTCAGCCAAAGGCTGCCGCGAAGGCGGCAGTGGCTGAAACCTCCCGAGCAGCGGAGACCCGATCAAAGGCCAAGGGAAAAGAAGTTCCCGAACCAGTGCCTGCGGGGGAAAAGAAGGCCGATGACGGCGCCGCCGAGAAGCAGACTGTGGTGGACCAGACCCCGGTCAAGGGGACGCCATCGCAGCAAGCAGACGAGTAGCCAGCTGCCGCCTCGCCAAGAGCGCCACCGGCAAAACGCTCCGAACCGGGCACCAAATCGGTGGCCCTTGATGAGGCAGACCCGACCAAGACCACCCAGGTGGGCTCTGGTCTGGGTGACAAATAGGAACTCGAGCTCATTGCTTTCCTCTGGGCAAACGCGGATGTGTTCGCTTGGGAACCGTCTGATATGCCCGGGATCCCCAGGGAGGTAATCGAGCACAAGCTTGGCATACGAACTGGCGTCCGACCTGTCAAGCAGAAGCAAAGGAGATATACCCCGGAGAAGCGAGACGCCATTAACGAAGAAATCAACCGACTACTCAAAGCCAGCTTCGTTCGAGAGGTCCCTTTCCTGGAGTGGCTGGCAAACCCAGTCATGGTGAAGAAGCCCAACGGAACGTGGCGGATGTGCGTGGACTACACCGATCTGAATAAAGCTTGCCCAAAGGACGAGTATCCACTACCTAGGATAGATCAAATTGTAGATTCAACCTCTAGATGCGAGCTGCTTTGTTTTCTAGATGCCTATTCAGGGTATCATCAAATCAGCATGTGCATTGACGATGAGGAGAAAACTGCATTTGTAACCCCCTTCGGTGTTTATTGCTATATAAAGATGCCTTTTGGTCTGAAAAACGCAGGTTGCACTTATCAAAAATGTGTTCACATTGTTCTCGAAGGCCAAATCGGCCGTAATGTGGAAGCATACATAGATGATATTGTCGTGAAAAGTAAGTTAAAAGGCGATTTGATCGCTGATTTAACCAAAACATTCAACAACTTGCGTGCAAACAGGATGATGCTCAACCCCGCCAAATGCACCTTCGGTGTATCATCGGGTAAGCTCCTTGGTTACCTTGTCTCCCAGCGAGGTATAGAGGCAAATCCACACAAGATCAAGGCACTCGACGACATGAAGTCTCCACGCAGCCGCCTGTTGGCGATTCTTAATGACAACTTATTACTGCCAACAAAGATATAAAACATGATAAAACAAATAGACATAGGGTTGTTTACTAATGAATTACATGAGTTTTGGTGCATATGTGCTTACAGGAATAAAGTGGCAAAAGAAGAGCTAAAATGGGCTTAGGGCCAGGTCGCCCGACCTTCCCTGGTCGGCCGACCTGGGTACAGGCCCAGTGAGGTCCATCTTCAGCCCACCAACAAGAAGCACACTCAGGAGCGATCAGGCACGTTGAGATCAAGATGGTGGAAATGAAGAGTTGGGATTGGGCCACGTGGCAAGCACATGGATTCATGGGCCCACATCCCTAACTTAACTGACACATCTTTGCCATTACCCACCGGAAACCGACCAAAGGACCCACTGGAGAGTGACACTGATGAAGTGGGGCCGAGGGGCCACAGCCCTGGGTCGGCCGACCTAGCCAGGTCGGCCGACCGAGCCGCGCCCAAATCGCCACCGCCTTCACCAGCAACTGTCAACCGCCACCAGGAGTTCATCCGTGCCGTGTATCATCAACGTCGGTGAATCTGATGGTCGGCCGATCCCCCCTAGTCGGCCGACCTGGGCCCATCTCTGGACCGCCTCAACCGCTGCAAACCGACTCCAAACCGCCTCTCCAAGCTATAAATAGCTGGACTCGGGGCAGGGCTAATCATCATCGAGCAGAAGTGAAGATCCAAGGTGAAGCCCTCCTCATATCCAGAGTAGAAATAGGGAGAGAGTGAGGGAGAGTCTGGAGGAGTCCCGGCCTGTCGGCGACCCTCCACCTGTACCTCGGCAGATGCGAGCTACTCAGTAAGTATCCGGGATTCAACTAGTAATTAAGTCTGAGTTATAGATAAGTTAAGTCTCTATTGTGCTTGTGGATTCGTTGCTTTATTTATAAAGTATTCTAATCTTTGATCAAGGTTAGGATAGCTGATATTATCTTAGGCGTGGTGCTTAGGTGTATATCTGCCCTCGTTTGCCTCGTAGCCCCACGGATTAGTAGAGGTAGGCGGCAGGTGGTGACAGCCCTGTCCGTCCTTTGTAATCCTCCATGTATGGGTACGGCATAGAGCTGTTGGCCGGCAATTTCCTAGAGGCCTAGGATACCCCGGTGCCTAAAGCAAGCATAGGAGAATTCTCTTAACTATAATCAGAGCCTTAGTGCTAAGTTATCCTCTCTACCCAGCCTTTATATACACTCGATCGATCCGGCTCAGCTTTAGTGATTAGATACACTTTTACGTTCCCTGTGGATTCGATACCTGGTTTACTCAGGGGTGAAAGCTACTTCGACAGCCGTGCGCTTGCGGACTTTCTGTTTGCCACCGCTGGTGTCAACACCGCCACAAGGTCCAGAAGTTGGCAGGAATGATGGCATCCCTGAGTCGATTCATGTCCAAGTCAGGCGAACGAGGTATGCCATTCTATAAATTGCTACGTAAAACTGATCGTTTCGAGTGGTCGACAGAAGCAGAAGAGGCGTTCCAAGCATTCAAACAATACCTACGGAAAATGCCCGTACTGGTCCCGCCGCAACCACAAGAGGAGATGCTGTTGTACGTAGCAGCCACACCAACTGTTGTCAGCACGGTTCTGGTGGTCGAGAGACCAACGGAAAAGTCTACAACACAACACCCCGTTTACTTCGTGAGCGAGGTGCTACATGATGCCAAAACAAGGTACCCTCAGATTTAGAAATTACTATATGCTATGTTAATGACTTCCAGGAAGCTCAAGCATTATTTTCTGAGCCACAAGATCAAGGTTGTGTCGATCTACCCCCTAGGCAACATTTTACATAATCGGGATGCCGTGGGAAGGATTGCACAATGGTCTGTGGAACTGGGGGCTTACGACGTTGAATTCATACCCAGAACTGCCATCAAGTCGCAGGCTCTGGCAGATTTCATCGCAGAGTGGACTAATCCCGAACCCAAAGAAGCTGCTGAAAATCTCGAACACTGGACTATGTTCTATGACGGAGCATTTTGTACAGCAGGCGCGGAGGCTGGGGTAGTCCTGATCTCACCACACAATGACATCATCAGGTACGCATTACAAATCAATTTTGCTGATCCAACCCCGACTAACAATGTTGCCGAGTATGAGGGACTTTTGACAGGACTTCGCATAGCTGCATCTCTTGGCGTTAGGAGGCTGCTCGTGAAAGGGGATTCCGAGTTAGCTGCAAAGAAAGTCATGAAAGAGTACAGCGCATGGAGCGAGGTCATGGCCAAATACTTGGAAGCATACAGGAGGATGGAAAGCAAATTTGATGGGCTTGAAGTCCGACACGTAAAAAGGGAATTCAATGGCGACGCAGACAAGCTAGCAAAGGTAGCTGCCGAGCGCACACGGCTCCCAGGTAACGTGTTACTTGAAGTTCTTACTAAACCTTCTGTGTCGGTTTCACTACCGAACCAAAAAACTGCGCCCGCCAAGGGCACAGTTTCTACAACCAACGAATCCGTCAAGGAGTCTATGTTGGTCGGTACGGCCCGAGCTGCCGCCCTAGTTGGAAACGAGGAGAACTAGATGGATCCAATCCGGGCGTACCTCACAAACCAAGCTATTCCGGACGATGATGCTACATTGGAGAAAATCCATCGTAAAGCCAAGAACTATCAATTGGTTGACGGGCGGTTACACAAGCTAACCCGCAATGGGATGCTCCTCAAATGCATCACACGGACCGAGGGCATTAGTTTGCTCCATGACATTCACGGAGGAATCTGTGGATCACATGCTTCTCCCCGATACCTAGCAGGAAAAGCATTCCGACAGAGCTTCTACTGGCCTACAGCTCTTCAAGACGCAGTCGAGTTAGTTAAAAAGTGCAAGGCGTGCCAATTCTTCGCACGAAAACAAACTAAACCTGCGCAAGCTCTAAATACTATTCCTTTGTCATGGCCCTTTGCCACATGGGGAATAGACATCCTCGTTGGGGGTTACAAATTTCTGTTCGTCGGCATCGACACGTTCACAAAACGGGTTGAGGCCGAGCCAGTTCAGAAAATCACAAAAGAGGCAGCTGTCAAATTCCTACGGAGTATTGTCATACGATTCGGCGTCCCGAACAGGATAATCTCTGATAATGGAACACAGTTTAAAAGCAAAAAGTTTTCTGATTTTTGCTACGACCACGGGATCAAGCATGATCGGTCATCGGTAAATCATCCAAAAACGAATGGAGAAGTAGAGTGTGCCAATGGCATCGTGCTCCAAGGCATCAAGAAGAGAATCTTTAACAGATTACAAGCTTACGAAAAACGTTGGATTCATGAGGTCCCAACAGTACTTTGGTCAATGAGGACCACCATGAACCGAGCAACAGGCGAGACACCCTTCTTCTTGGTGTATGGAGCAGAGGCGATTCTACCATCCGATATCCGATTACAAGCCCCACGCGTGGCACTATTTTCAGAAACTGAAGAGCCTGACAGACGCGCAGATGAGCTAATCCTCTTGGAGGAGGCTCGTGATGCAGCCGCTTATAGAGTGGCACAGTATCAGCAAAAGTTGCGACAATACTACGATGCTAATGTTCGCAAGAGAAGCCTATGCATTGGTGACCTGGTGCTCAAGTTAGATCAATGTACCAAGGACAAGAACAAACTGTCCTCTCCATGGCAAGGGCCATACATCGTAGTAGACATCGCCCGACCAGGAGCTTACAGGATCGCGGAGATAGATGGAGATATGCTGCCAAACACGTGGAACATGGATCAACTACGCAGATTCTACGCCTAAATAAAGGTAATAACGCAAGTTCAAGCCTGTCCATCATGTTTGGCACAGAAAGCCGTCGTCCGCGTCGCCTACAGCGCCCACAACAAAAAAAAAAAGATAAGTTCTGCAAACTTTACTCACCCTCGCTTTTTACACTCGGGGCTGGGTTGTATTTTTCAATTATGTTTCTACTCTTTGTTACCATTCTGCATATACTAACAAAGAGCCGGGGACTACCACGCTGAAAGTTTTTTCAGACCTATTCTATGCATCCCAAGCGCAACGCTCGGGGGCTCCCCATATGATCAGGAAATTCTTGCGGATCAGTACTTCTAAGACTCTGTCGGTGCAAGAAATCACCAACTAGTAAATTTAGTGGATTGCGCGTTTAGGCTCGGATGGTTCGCGAGAGGACACAAGGGATTATACTGGTTCAGGCACGAACGCCCTACGTCCAGTGTCGGTCAGCTCGTGTTACTCGCGTTGCTCGTAGTAGGGGTTACAAGCGGTCGAGAGAGAGGAGAAGCCTCAGGTCTCTGTGAACGTCTAAGTGTGTGTGTGATTCGTCTCTCCCCCCTCCCCCCGAAGCCTTGCTTTTTCCCTTTTATACCTCCGGGGAGAGAGCCCTCTTACAAAGTGTGTCCAATGAAATAATAATTAACCAACAACTGGAAACTTGCCGGAGAAGCCCCGCCGCCTGCGGAGCACTGTGGGTATGGCCGGAGCACTGTGCGGAGCAGTCCTGCGCCTGCTACGATCCTGTTCCCCCCTTGCGGCGCCCGCGGGGAGGCTCGAAACAGTGCACGTCACGTCCTTCTGCCACTTCGAGCCGTGTGCGGTAAGGCCAATTAATGTCATAGGTCGTGCGGTAGATATGCGGCGATGCGCCCTCCTTGTTCCCTTCCGCGCCGGGCCCCCCTGATGTCCCACGCTATCCTGGCCCGACGCCGACCCGGGCGAGGCGGAGAAGGGTCGGGCGAGGCGGAGAAGGGTCGGCCGTGGCGATGCGGGGTCGGCCGAGGTGAAGAAGGGTCGGCCGAGGTGACGCGGGGTCGGCCGAGGTGACGCGGGGTCGGCCGAGGCGGAGAAGGGTCGGGCGAGGCGAAGGAGGGTCGGCCGAGGCGTTATGGGGTCGGCCGGCCTCCTTATCGCTCGGCGCTTCCCTTGCCAGCCCGGTTTATGGGTTTGCTTACGCCTATCTCCTTCTCAAAATAGCAAGGTCCCACCCGTCGGTGAGTGGGTCGGATATTGATATCCGACAGTAGCCCCCGAGCCTGCTCGGAGGATAGGGGATTCTCCGAGTGGGCTCCCTTTCTGCGTTCGTCCGGATATTGCCCGGGGGTGCGCGCGAGCGCACCCACCGGGTGTAGCCCCCGAGCCTGTGGGTGAACGGATCGTTCATCCGTAGGCTGCGGCGAATTTTCATCTCCTCCCTCACCGGGGCGTGCGAGCGCACCCGGTGGGTGTAGCCCCCGAGCCTGCGGGTGAGTTGTCAAATCGCCCGAAGGCTTTTTGTCACTTCCGTTTGACTTTCGCAGGATGGTGCCGTGCCTGCCCAAAGTACTGGGGTACGGCCCGTCTTTCCAGAGGCACTGTTTCCCCTGGTTCAGGGGCGCACGCCCCTGCTGCGCCGGACAGGGCTTTCGTCACACCTGCTCTGCCCCCCTCTCGAGCCGTCACCTCACCCCTTTCTTTTTTAGGGCGAGTTTACTGTTCGCTCGTGAGGCCCTGCCAGGGATGGCCACGCGGCGTGTTCCCATGTTCTATCGAGGGGCTGGCTTAGGTGTTTTCGGGCTATAAATAGGGCCCTTCGTTCCCTTTCTTTGGGCATCCGACCAGCTCCTCTCTCCTTCCTCTCGTTAGCATGAGATTCTTTGCACGAGAACCATCTTGGGGGCGTTCCCCTGGCCCCAGGGGTGGGGGAGTAGCCCGCTGATGCCACAAGAATGACTGCGATCGTAGGGAGTTTCGGCGTGGAGGGACGCCCCTCGGTGTCGCACGTGAAGGACGACTCCTCCCCCGGCGGCTTCCCTCCGTCCGACCACCCCACCTCGGCGGCGGTGGAATGGGCTTGAGGGGGAGCGAGTCGGTGGAGCTGTCGCCGTCTCCTCAACTTGGCCCGGCGTTTGGCCTCGTTCGGGCCTCGCCAGGGCAGTTGCAGGGGTCGTGTATAGCCACCGCCGCGCTTCTCATCCTTTTCCCGGATGCTGACGTGACGCCATGTTCGGGGTCGGTCGGCGTTGGGATGAGGGAAGCGACCGGCGGGGGCGCGACGCCGTTGCGTTGCCGCGGGCGGACCTTCGCCTAGCTCCCTTTAGGGTGCCGGCGGGCGGGGAGATGCTACAAGAAGGACTGCGACGCTCGCAGTTCAGCCCTTCTCGTGGCACCGAAACTCCCGCGCTCTTCGTCGCCCGATTTCGCCACCGAGGATGGCGAGACCCGTTTGTATTGTTCCACGGCCCTCGGCCGTATGTACTTTTTGCCCTTATTCGTGGAATAAAGGAATTTGGGGCGTTTTCCTGCGACCGCGTGGTCGGTCTCTTTTTCGCGATTCCAGCCTCCCGGTGTTCCCCAAGGCGGCCGTTTTGGGGTAGGGAGGTCGTTTCGTCTTTTTATCGTCTTCCCCTCACGCAATCCCTCCGCGGGACGGAAGGTTAGGGCACGCCTCGCGTTTTGCCACTTAGGCCGAAACACGGCTCCCGATGAGCTACTAACGGGCTGGATCGAGCGAGGCCTCAGCCCCCCTCCGAGGGAGGACCGTCGGATCAGCTTGTGACCGACCTCGGAAAATCCCCAGCGTTCCCGACCCCCTTAGTTCCCATGATCGTCCGACCGACCACGGGGGCTCGTTGCCTCTCTTTCGATGAGATACATGGGGTCAGGAGCCTTGGGCTCGAACGCAGGTCGGGACGTCCTCGGCACTCGCGTGCCGAGGCTACAGCCTCTAGTGGGCCTGCCCGTCGCTGCCCCTTCGCTCGTGCGCCCCAGAGCGGCCGTCGGACCCTTGGGCCGGCCTTAGAACTCTTGGGCTGTTTTTCGGTTTGTGTTTTCCGTCGGACGCGTCCCCTGTGGGCTTTTCGCCATGGCCTTCCGGCCCGAGAACGGCCCAGCGCCATCTTCCTTTTCCTGAAAAAAAATAAAATCGCAAGGAAAGACAAAGGAAGTAGCGTTTTCAACGGAAGAAGGTGGGGCGATAAAATGGAATGCGAAGGGTTCGGAGAGAGAGAACCGGGGCGCGAGTCCCGGGGCGTGGGAGACGTGGGCGAGCGGGGGCGCGCGTCGTGGGGCCACGTGGGCCCTTCGGCCTGCGGCACAGGCGAGAGACCCGAGGCTCCCCGCCGCCCCGCCCCCTTACCTATCTATTTAAGAGGGGGGACCGGAGGTCCCTTCTTCTTCCTCCTTCACTCGTCTGCTCCCGAATCGCCGCCGCCGCCTACGCCATTACCTGCCCAAATCCGCACCTTTCTCCCTTCGCCCGTCGCTCTCCCCGCTCGTCGGCCATGGCCTGGCTTCGTTCCCGCGTCACCGAGGCCGAGCTCGAGCGTCTGGTGGAGCGCGGGCTCCTGTGTCCGCGGACCGATCTGGTGGAGTGGATGGCTCCGGGCGACGAGGCCGTCCCCTCCCCCGCCGATGGGTACGTCGTGTCCTTCGTCCCCTTTCACGAACGGGGTTTTGGGCTTCCCCCCATCCTTTCCTCCGCGGTCTCCTTCACTACTACGGGATTGAGCTCCAGCATCTCAACCCTAACGGGCTGCTGCACGTCGCCGTGTTCGTGGCCCTGTGCGAAGGATTCCTCGGAATCGACCCCCACTTCGACCTCTGGAGGTCCTACTTCCATGTCGAGGAGGTGAAGAGGGACAGGCGGCTGACGCCGCTCGGCGGCGCGGGGATCCGGCTGCGCCCGCGTCAGGGCGAGAACTACCCCAAGCTTCCCCTGACAACCACCAACAAGGGGTGGCATCCCCGGTGGTTCTACCTGCGGAGCGACCCGGCCGCCCCTCTCCCGGCCTTCACGGGGAGGATCATCGAGAATCGGCCGGACACTTGGCATTGGGGCCCTCCCAGGGCGGAGCGGTCGCACTTGTCCGGCCTCCACGCGGCGGTCCTGCGCCTTCGCGAGCGGGGGGTCACCGGCCCCGGGATCATCGCGGCGTACCACACGCGCCGCGTTCTTCCGCTGATGGCTCGCCGGCTGAGGCTGGACCTAGATGACCCTGGCGGAGGACTGGACGGGGTCGGTCATGTCCGTCGGGGTCCTCTCGGATGAGGAGGTGCGCGCCCGTCTTCGCGAGGCTGTGGTGCGCGACTCCGCGGCGTACCCGATGCGGGACCACCCCGTCATGCGCCCCGTGGGCGAATCCCTCATCCCGGTGAGTTTTCGGGGTTTTTCCGTTTATCCTCGTCGTGTATTTTTTAGCCTGACAAGCCCTCCATGTTTCTTTGTCTCCAGCAACCCCTAGTCTACAAGCCCTCTCGGCCCCCGCTCCCTGAAGACGTGGCCGCTCGGGCTCTGAACCGTGAGCGAGCAGAGGCTGCTCGTTTGAGGAAAGCGGCCGCCGAGAGGAAGAAAGAGAAGAAACGGCTGGCCCGTGAGAAGGCCGAGGAGGAGTACCGTCAGCGGCGCCTGCACGCCCGGCAGGAAGGATTGTGGAGCGAGGATCAGGGTCCCTTCGAGGGGGGCTTTGATTTCGCCTCGGATTCTTCCGACGAGTCCACGTCGGGCCTTCCGACCTCCCAGCGCGGGTCCGCGGTGGACTGGAGAGCGCTGGATGCTGAGGAGCCGTCGGGCGGTGGCGACCCTACGCCGACGCAGCCGCCAACTCGGCCGCTGCGCGAAGTTCCTCGCGGCGCCAGCTCTCCGACCCGGGAGCGGACTCCGCCGAGGGGTGACCCGAGCAAGCGGCCGCGAGAGGAAGGGTCGGGATCAGGAGCGGCTCCCCCAGCTAAGCGACCGTCCCGGGGTTTTCCCGTGTCGTCTCGGTAAGTTTTTTTCCCTTCTTCGTCCGTCTTCCCTACCCTGGTCGAGGCGCGTGTGTGAGGCCTTCCTTTGTTCGCAGGAGGGGAAGTCAGGTCGTCCCTTTGGGACTGGCGCCGGTCAAGCGACTCGCGCGCCGGACTTCCGAGGCGGCGACGAGCCAAGGGACCGTCTTGAGCAGCCCTCCGGTAGGAGGGGTGCTTGACCCGCTCCTTCCCCAGCAGCAGCTCGTCGCGGCGTCGGACGCCGAGGCCGTCCCCACAGCCGGGGCCATTCCGGAGGCCCTCGTCGGGCTGTGCTTTCCGCCCGCGGACGAGCCGGCCGAGACGGGAGATGCCGCGCCGCCCGAAACGGACGCGCCGACCGGGGACGTGGTCGGGGAGGAGGTGCCAGTACTTTCCGCGGCCGACCCTGACCGAGAAGATCCCGTCCTCCCGGCCCAAGCGGTCGGACATTCTACTGAGGATGGGTCGGAGAGGGCCGAAGAGGTCCCGAGTCGCTCGGCGCCGGCGGACGGTCGGGAGGAGGAGGAGACGGGGCCGATTTCTGTCCCGCCCGAGCGCCCGGGCGGCTCGGCGGACAGCACCCTGTTGGGAGGGCCTACTCCGGAGCCAACCGGGACTCCGAGCAGCGCCGACCCTGAGGAGGAGGGTCTCCCTACCCCGGCCATCGTCGCTATCGCGGCCGACTCGTCGCTCGGCTTAGGTGGACACCCGGCGCTCCCTTCTCCCGCGCCTTCGACCCCTGCGGCGGCGATGTCGGCCACTCTCGCGGGAGGAGGGCGGCGGGATCGAGCTTGGGTCAGGAGGTCCATCCTGGAGCCGCCACCTTATCGGGCCACGAGGTCATTCGGGCCGGGGCGGATCCCTTTGCGTTCGGGGGTCCGCGCCTTTCTTGGACCGACCGTGCCTCGGGTGAGGTCGTCTTCTCCTTGGACGACGCCGAGGAGAACGACGAGGCTTCCCGGGTTCGCGCCGGGATCGGGCTGGCGGTCCGGTCGCTAAACTCCGCCCTGGACGCCATTCGCGATGTCACCATTCCTTGCGGGGAGGTAACTTTTCTTTCATCCCGTTTTTCTTTTTCTTCTTTTCCTAGTTGATTCTGACTTTGGCTTGGTTTTCGCAGTCCTTGATGGCTCGCAGCCGGGACAAGTCCCTCTTCCTGCGCCGGGAGAGGGATTCGTGGGACCGTCTGTCCTCGATCACCGCCGAACGCGATGCCTTGAGGGAGCAGCTGGCGGCCGCCCGCCGAGAGATCACCACTGCCCGCGAAGATGCGCGGGGCGAGTTTGAAGGGCGGGTGGCCGCTGCCCACCAGGAGATCGAGTCCCTGAGAGGGCGGCTTCAGGAGGCGTGCAAGCATGCCGAGGACGTCGAGAAGCTCAAATACGACGTTATGGTCTCCTGGGAGAGGGACTCGACGGCTCGGGAGCAGGTCAGGCTGGGCCTGGTCCGTGAGGCGGAGCGTCTGAAGGCCAACCGGGACCGCATCAACGCCGTCCTCGACGAGACTCGCACTCAGTTGGCCCAGGTGGCGGCAGAGCGCGATGAGGCTAGGCGTCTGAGCGCGGCGCAGGCCCGTGACCTCGAGGCCGCGCAACAGGCTCTCGCGGCTGAGCGGGGTTCCCGCGTGGCAGCCGAAGCGATGTGCGCCTCCTTGGGCGAGGCGGCGGTGAGGGATCGCGCGACCATCGAGGGCCTCGAGGCCGAGGCGCGCAACCTCGAAGGGCTGCTCGATTGGAGGGGGACGAGTTCGACGCCCTCCGTACGGAGGTCGGTGTGGTTCTCGATGACCTTGGGATGAGGTTGCAGCGAGGGCCGAGCTCGCTGCTCGTCGACACCCGCCGCATCCCGGCTCGAGCTCGGGCCATGGCGAGCGATGGGCTCTTCCTCGGGGTGCGCCGCGCCTTCGCAGTTGCCCGCTCCCACTACGCTGAGATCGCCCTGGAGTGCCTCACCGACGGATTCGCTCCTGGCACGACGCCGGCGGGGGTGGTGGCGCTTGAAGAGGAGGTGTCGTCGCTGGCCTCTGTCCTCGCCACCAAGACTGCGGAAGAAGAAGGGCCGTGGGCGCCCTGATTAGTTTTCCTTTCTTTTGGTTTTTAGACAATCGTACCCATTTGTGTAATGAACTTAATCGTCTGTGTCGTTAACGCTTGGCCTTTCGCGTTTCCTCGGCTAAGAGTCGTGGCGCGCCTGAAATGAAGCGAGCCGTGCGGTTTACTAGTGAGCTTTCGAGCCGTTGCCACTGAGGCCTTTGCTCTTTTAGCGTTCCGACTAGCGAGCGCATACCGCTTCATTAGCAAGTACCCTTTTTCCTTAGTCTTGGGTACGTGAATTTGCCAAGAGTCAAGGACCCGGGGGACGCATGTTAGCCCCCGAGTGACGTCCGACCCTTGGTCAGGAGACTTGGGTCGGGCGTCACTTATTGAAACGAAAGGAACACGTTCGAATAATGACATGTAGCCTAGAATAATCAAGGATAGAAGCGACGTAGCTGCTCAATGTTCCAGGCGTTAGCGTACTCCTCTCCCTCCGCATTCTTCAGCTTGTAGGAGCCGGGTCGGAGGACCTGGGAGATGATGAACGGGCCTTCCCAAGGTGATGAGAGCTTGTGCTTGCCTTTGTTGCTTTGAACGAGGCATAACACTAGATCGCCGACCTGGAACGCACGGCCTCTAATGCGCCAGTCATGGTAGCGCCGTAGGGACTGTTGATATTTCACCGAGTGAGCCAAGGCAACCTCCCTGGCCTCTTCCAGCTGAATCGACCGCGTCCTGGAGAGAGGTTTGATTGCCTTCGTCGTCATAGGCACGGATACGCGGGGACCCGTAGTCGAGGTCGGTCGGGAGTATGGCTTCCGACCCGTATACCATGAAGAACGGGGTGAAGCCCGTCGCGCGACTCGCCGTCGTGCGCAGGCTCCAGATTACCGCCGGGAGCTCTTCGACCCAATGCCCTCCGAACTTTTTCAAACGCTCGAATATTCGGGGTTTGAGCCCTTGCAGGATCATCCCATTCGCGCGTTCTACTTGCCCGTTCGTGCGAGGGTGCACGACGGCGGCCCAGTCGACCCGTATGTGGTACTCATCGCAGAATCGCAGGAATTTCTTCTCGGTGAACTGGGTTCCGTTGTCCGTGATGATCGAATTGGGCACGCCGAAGCGATGGACGATGTCGAGGAAGAACTTGACGGCCTCTTCCGATCGGATGGTCGTGATCGGTCGGACCTCTATCCACTTGGTGAACTTGTCGATGGCTACGAGCAGGTGGTCGAAGCCCCCGGGCGCCTTCTTGAGGGGCCCGACCATGTCCAACCCCCAGACAGCGAACGGCCAGGTGATGGGGATCGTTTGGAGGGCTTGCGCAGGAAGGTGTGTTTGCCTCGCAAAGAACTGACACCCTTCGCAGGTGCGCACGATCTCAACGGCGTCCTTCACGGCCGTCGGCCAGTAGAACCCTTGTCGGAACGCGTTTTCGACAAGGCTGCGGGGTGCGGCGTGGTGGCCACACGTGCCCCCATGGATATCCCTCAACAGCTCCTTGCCCTGGTCAAAGGGGATGCACCGTTGGAGGATCCCCGTGGGGCTGCGTCTGTACAGCTCGCCCTCTACAATCGCGTAGGATTTGGCGCACCGAGCAACACGGCGGGCCTCTGCTTTATCCGTCGGGAGCTTTCTCCCGCAGCAAGTAGTCGAGGAAGGGCCGTCGCCAATCCGGAGCGCCGGAGTCTGGCGCCCGGTCCTCGGTCAGCGTCGCGACGGCAAGGGCAAGTAGATCGGACAGGGCCTGATCGGTCGGCTCGGCGCCGACCTCCGACCCTTCCGTGGCCTTGGCCTCATCCTCGCCAGCCCCCGAGCCTGGAGCGGTCCGCTCCGGGAGACCTTGTCCATGGGGCTCGGCCTGTGCCGGGCGGGGGAGCTTTATCGAAGGGCTCCGCTGGTCACTGGCGAAGACCCCGGTCGGGACGGGTTCCCGGCCGGACGCTTTCTTGGCCAGTGCGTCGGCGGCCTCGTTGAACCGCCTTTTGATGTGTCGTAGCTCGAGGCCATCGAATTTGTCCTCGAGCTTCCGTACCTCCTGGCAGTACGCGGCCATGGTCTAGCTTTCACAGCTCGACTCCTTCATGACCTGATTGACCACGAGTTGGGAATCGCCTCGAATCTCGAGGCGCCGAATTCCCAACTCGATAGCTATCTTCAAGCCATTGATTAGTGCCTCGTACTCGGCCGCGTTGTTGGAGGCCGGGAAATGCAGTCGGATCACGTATTTCATTCGCACCCCGAGGGGTGAGACGAAAACTAAACCGACTCCCGCTCCTGTGCGAGTCAACGAGCCGTCAAAGTACATCACCCAGTACTCCTGATCGACGGGGGTTGCGGGCAGCTGGACCTCGGTCCATTCCGCGACGAAGTCGGCGAGGGCCTGGGACTTAATGGCCGTCCGGGGGGCGTAAGTAATACCCTGGCCCATCAGTTCCATGGCCCACTTCGAGATCCGGCCCGTCGAGTCCGGGCTGTTAATGATTTCGCCCAGGGGAAAGGAGCTCACCACTGTGACTGGGTGCGAGTCGAAGTAGTGGCGAAGCTTCCTTTTGGAAATGAGGACAACGTACAGCAACTTCTGGATCTGCGGGTACCTCGTCTTGGTGTCACCGAGCACCTCGCTTACAAAGTAAACTGGGCGCTGCACCTTGAGAACGTGCCCCTCTTCTTCACGCTCCACTACCAACGCTGCGCTCACCACTTGTGTAGTCGTCGCAATGTAGAGGAGAAGGGGCTCGCCCGTATTCGGCGGGACCAAGATCGGCGGCTTCGTCAAGACCGCCTTGATGTGATTTAGCGCCGTTTCGGCCTCCTCCGTCCAGACGAACCGCTCGGACTTTTTCAAGAGCCGGTAGAGAGAGAGGACCTTCTCGCCGAGACGTGAGATGAACCTACTCAACGCGGCCAGGCACCCAGTGATCCGCTGCACCGCTTTCAGGTCCCGAATCGGGCCCATCTTGGCGATGGCGTTGATCTTCTCTGGGTTGGCTTCTATCCCTCGGCGAGACACGATGAAACCCAGGAGCATCCCTCTGGGTACCCCAAAGACGCATTTTTCGGGGTTGAGCTTAACATCGTTCGCCCTGAGTTTGGCGAACGTCTTTTCCAGGTCGGCTATGAGCTGGTCGGCCTGTTTGGACTTGACAATGATGTCATCCACGTACGCCTCAACGGTCGGTCCGATGAGTTCGTCGAAACACCTGAGCATACACCGTTGGTAGGTGGCGCCGGCGTTTTTAAGCCTGAACGGCATCATCACGTAACAATACGACCCGAATGGGGTCATGAAGGAAGTCGCGAGCTAATCGGACTCCTTCATGGCTATCTGGTGGTATCCGGAGTACGCATCGAGAAAGCATAAGGTTTCGCACCCCGAGGTTGAGTCGACTATCTGGTCTATGCGTGGCAAAGGAAAAGAATCCTTTGGGCACGCTTTGTTAAGAGCAGTATAATCAACACACATTCTCCATTTCCCATTCTTTTTTCGTACAAGGACGGGATTGGCTAACCACTCGGGATGATACACTTCCTTGATGAAGCCGGCCGCCAGAAGCTTCGCGATCTCCTCGCCGATTGCCCTGCGCTTCTCGTCATCGAAGCGCCGAAGGCGTTGCTTCACGGGTCGGGGCCCGGACCGGATGTCTAAGGAATGCTCTGCGACCTGCCTCGGAATGCCCGGCATATCCGAGGGCTTCCATGCGAACACGTCAACGTTCGCGCGGAGGAAGTCGACGAGCGCGCTTTCCTATTTGGGGGACAGCTTGGTCCCGATCCGCGCCACCTTCTCACTTGGGTGGTCGGGGTCCAGTTGGACCTCTTTGGTGCCCTCGAGCGGCTCGAATGACGTCGAGCCATGAATGAAGTCGGGCGCTTCCTCGACGAGTCGCGCCCTTATCGGAGTGAGCTCTTCGATCGATGCGATGATGGCCGATGCCAACTCGTAGCTTTCCACCTCGCATTGGTGAGCCCGTTGGAATGACGCTCCCACCGTGATCACCCCCTTCGGCCCCGGCATCTTGAGCTTGAGGTAGGTGTAGTTGGGGATGGCCATGAACTTCGCGTAGCATGGGCGGCCCAAGATGGCGTGGTAGGATCCATGGAATCCCACCACCTCGAACGTGAGGGTCTCCGTCCGGAAGTTGGTCGGAGTTCCAAACGTAACGGGCAGGTCGATTTGCCCGAGAGGGACGGCCTGTTTACCGGGGACCACTCCGTGGAATGGTGCCCCTGTCGGGCGGATTCGGCCTCGGTCAATCCCCATGGCGTCCAGCGTGTCAGCGTAGAGGATGTTGAGCCCGCTCCCGCCATCCATCAACACCTTGGTGAGTCGCTTGCGTCCTATGACCGGGTCGACCACTAAGGGGTACTTGCCCGGCCTCGGGACGAACTGCGGATGGTCGGCCCGATCGAAGGTGATGGACGCCTCCGACCATTTGAGGAAGGTCGGGGTCGCTGGCTCGGCGGCGTACACCTCTCGGCGCTCCACCTTGGCTCGCCCTTTGCTCACCGACGCCTCCGTCCCGCCAAAGATCATCAGGCATCCGTCCGGCTCCGGATAGGGGTCGGCGTCCATGTTCTCTCCCGCCCCCAACTCCTTCGGGGGCGGGTCGGACTTCCTTGCTCGCGGTGCCGGCTTTCGGGGTCCCCCAGCCATGAATTTCTTCATGAGGGAGCAGTCCTTGTACAGGTGCTTGACAGGATACTCGTGGTTCGGGCACGGCCCATTCCACTTCCTCTCGAAGTGGTCGGAGACCTCTCCTGTTGGGGGTTTGGAGGTCGGTTTGGGGTCGGCCGCGGCCACCAGGGCGGCCTCACCGTCGTGGCGCCTGCCCTTGGCCTTTTTCTTCTTCTTGGCGGGGGGCCCCGACGGGCCCTCCTCGGTAGCCTCCGTCTGCTTGCCCTTCGGCTCGGCAGACTGGTGGAAGATGGCCCCCACTGCCTCCTCACCGGCCGCGTGACTCGTGGCGATGTCGAGCAGCTCCTTGGCTGTACGAGGGCTCTTCCGCCCGAGCTTGTGGACGAGGGACTTGCACGTCGTCCCTGTGAGGAACGCCCCGATGACGTCGGCGTCAGTGAGGTTGGGGAGTTCGTTGCACTGCCGGGAGAAACGTCTGATGTACTCCCGGAGCGTCTCCCCCTGCTTCTGCCTGCAGCTCCTGAGGTCCCATGGGTTCCCAGGGCGATTGTAAGTCGCCTGGAAGTTCCCCACGAAAACTTCCCTCAAATTGGACCAGCTCGCGATTTGTCCCGCGGGGACATGTTGGAGCCAGGCCCGTGCCGAGTCGGCCAGATGAAGTGGTAGGTTGTGGATGATGAAGTCGTCGTCGTCGGCTCCTCCGGCCCTGCAGGCGAGTCGGTAGTCCTCAAGCCAGAGCTCGGGATCGGTTTCCCCGTCGTACCTTGGGAAGTTTGACAGGGCTCTAAAGTTGGCGGGGCGAGGAGCTGCTCGGATCCGTGAGCTAAAGGCCCGCGGGCCTGGCACGTCCGGGCTCGGCGTCCTCTCGCCCTCATC
The DNA here is from genome assembly GCA_004135705.1 of Alloteropsis semialata. Taxonomy (NCBI): domain Eukaryota; kingdom Viridiplantae; phylum Streptophyta; class Magnoliopsida; order Poales; family Poaceae; genus Alloteropsis; species Alloteropsis semialata. The sequence goes on from CM014271.1 coordinate 38,677,330, forward strand.
GTCGTCGTATCGGCCGCCGCGACGAGGAGCGCGGCCTCGCTGTCGTTCGGGCTCGGCCTCGGGGAGCCGCCGTCGGCGGGCGTTCAGGATGCTCCGGGCGTCCTGAATTGGGCCGACCCGTTTCAGGATCGGAGCCTGAGGGGCCGCGCGTTCGGCGGGACGGGGCTGGTGCACCGACACTCCCTGCTGGTCGCGTCCACCGTGCCCACCGGACGGCTGCCTCGAGGCTTCGCGGTGGCTCACCTGCGACGCTCGTCGTCGTGATTGCGAACTCTCGGCCTGCTGAGCCGCGGCTCGCTCCAAAAGCTCACCGAGTTCCCGCTGGGCCTTGCGAGCTTCAGGAGTCGCCGGCGGGGGGAGTCCTCGCACGAGCATGGCCGCGGCGGCTATGTTCTGCCCGGCGCGGGCGAAATGCGGGGGCGGGACGCCGTCATCGTTGATGATTTGGCGCTGCACGTCCCGCGCACGACCCCGTGCCGGAGCCGCATCTCCAATCTGCAGAAGCTCACGCTCGATGCGCTCTCGCTCCCGCTCGGCCCGCGCGCGCTCCTGTTCCAGAAGGAGACGGGCCTCTTGGAGTTCTTCCCGGCGCTGTCGAGCGTTGCCGGCGTGAGAGTGTCGCGGTGAGGTGGCCGCTCTTCTCGGGGCTGGCTACCTCGCTGGCGCCGGGGCCTGGACTGCGGCCGCAGCAGCCGCGGACGCGTCATGCGCCAAGTGATCTTCTTCCGGGCCCGCCGGCCCCGAGCTGCTCTCGCTCGCGTCTCCCACCGCCCCTTCGGGGGTGTCTGCCATGAAGCACTCCCGAGAGGGGTGGTGGCTGTCCCCGACGAGCTCAGTGTTCGACGTCTCCGAGACGGAGTCGTCTAGGAGGTCGAAGACCGACTCGGAGACGTGATCGATCATTCCGACGAACTCGCTGTCCGCCGGGGCGCGGCTTAGGAGACGTGTCACTAGTCGTGACACGGCCTCGGCCGCATTACGTAAGCCGTAAGGGGCCGTATACGGCGGGATGGAATCCAGCGTCTCCGCGGGGAGCGGGATTCCTCCCACAAGCTGGGTGGCAACGTTCGCCAGGGCGAACCTGACGTAGCGTGAGTCCTCCTGAGTGGGCCGTGGCCCCAGGAAGGTCTCCAGCTGCCTCCACAGCAGGGTCTCATCGGCGCTCGGACGAGGATCGTTGGCCTCGCCGTCGCTGGTGCCGATGTCGAGATTCGCGAGAGCCTCGGTGGCGGTCACGATGTCGGCGTCAAGGGTGTCGACCGGGGGCGCGGGGGTGATCCTCGCCAGGTCCCCGTCAACGGTTACGACGAACTCCAGACTTCCGAGACGCAGCTGCGTCCCGGCGGTCCAGCTGAAACCGTCGGTGGCCATCCGAAGCTTGATGACCGTCGAAACGCGCAAAGGCCCCTACCTGGCATGCCAACTGTCGGTGCAAGAAATCACCAACTAGTAAATTTAGTGGATTGCGCGTTTAGGCTCGGATGGTTCGCGAGAGGACACAAGGGATTATACTGGTTCAGGCACGAACGCCCTACGTCCAGTGTCGGTCAGCTCGTGTTACTCGCGTTGCTCGTAGTAGGGGTTACAAGCGGTCGAGAGAGAGGAGAAGCCTCAGGTCTCTGTGAACGTCTAAGTGTGTGTGTGATTCGTCTCCCCCCCCCTCCCCGAAGCCTTGCTTTTTCCCTTTTATACCTCCGGGGAGAGAGCCCTCTTACAAAGTGTGTCCAATGAAATAATAATTAACCAACAACTGGAAACTTGCCGGAGAAGCCCCGCCGCCTGCGGAGCACTGTGGGTATGGCCGGAGCACTGTGCGGAGCAGTCCTGCGCCTGCTACGATCCTGTTCCCCCCTTGCGGCGCCCGCGGGGAGGCTCGAAACAGTGCACGTCACGTCCTTCTGCCACTTCGAGCATTGTGCGGTAAGGCCAATTAATGTCATAGGTCGTGCGGTAGATATGCGGCGATGCGCCCTCCTTGTTCCCTTCCGCGCCGGGCCCCCCTGATGTCCCACGCTATCCTGGCCCGACGCCGACCCGGGCGAGGCGGAGAAGGGTCGGGCGAGGCGGAGAAGGGTCGGCCGTGGCGATGCGGGGTCGGCCGAGGTGAAGAAGGGTCGGCCGAGGTGACGCGGGGTCGGCCGAGGTGACGCGGGGTCGGCCGAGGCGAGAAGGGTCGGCCGAGGCGTTATGGGGTCGGCCGGCCTCCTTATCGCTCGGCGCTTCCCTTGCCAGCCCGGTTTATGGGCTTGCTTACGCCTATCGCCTTCTCAAAATAACAAGGTCCCACCCGTCGGTGAATGGGTCGGATATTGATATCCGACAGACTCTTTTTCAGCATGCCCGCATGACTGTAAAAGAGCCCGGGGGCTACTATGGTACCATTACCACGCAAGAATTGGGCTTTTTAAATCAAGAAGGCTAGGCTATGCTAATTTGACCAAACGCCATAACTACAAGGAATTACACAGTTCAGAAGGCCGCTCGCGTCTCAGCAACTAAACAATTCCAAAATAGCTTATGGTAACGAGATCTTTGGCTATGACAAAGCTATCAGTTAAAAAGTTCAACAAAAACACCGATCAGCTCCAAAATTTACGCAAACCATGCCAGCATATATTTCACAAAATAAAGCTGCACTATAAACCATCAAAGTTTTGCCCTATTACAGGATCCAAGCATAAAGTTCAAGGCGATTCCTCTGAGTCACTAAAATGGAGGTCAAGTTTCTTTACAAATGGTTCCACCAAGGGGGCAAGATTATCTAATAGTACCTCAGCATCTATTGCCGAACACTTGAAGCCTTTGGAGAGCAGCGAGACGCCAAGATCGGGAATGTGGGTCTTCAAGGCCCCGATGGTGTGAGTTGCGCAACGCAAGCACCTTCCATCAGCCTGGACTCCAAGGATGCACTGTGCTTCTCTGAAGCTTCAAGTCAGGCAGCGAGATCAGCAACGTCCTTGTCCCGAACAGCAAGCTTGCCTTCCAGATCCGAGTTCTTCTTCTCGAGCATCTCAATGCTCTTGGAGTTAGCTACAGGGTCAGAGGCAGTGTATAAGCAAAAGGTTTGCGGATAAATACTTAAAAACTAAAAGTGGTAGCATAATGCATGTACCTTCTTTCTCGGACTGGAGAACGGTAACTTGGGCATCCAGTCTGATCATAGACGCTTCCGCAGCAGAGGCACGAGCGTCTAATGCAGCCCATTGTTCCTCGGCTGCCGAGAGCGAAGTAATGATCGGGCCCAAGGGCGTCGGGGTAGGACCTGCAGCCTCCACAGGCTTATCCGCATCATCGGGTCGAGCTGCCGAGTCAGGCTCGGAAGTTTTCTCTGATGGCTTGATGGGAGGAGAAGCAACAGGCTGGAGAGGCCTGATTTCCCGAACAAACAATTAGAAACAGTTAAACGAAATTCTCCTTGTGAGAAGTACTCGAGCATAACCAAGCAAGTCAGAGTTCTTACTTGGATGTCGGGATTCTAACTTAGAATTGCTTGACACCAGATGCAGGCTTTGATGGCAGCGGGGTCGGATGAATTTCCTGACAAGAAATCTCCCGAACACGTTTAGCTTTGGTTATGCGGTCAAAGGCTGCAAATAAACGCCTGAATACGATCATGCTTGGTACCTGGGCATTAGGACGAGGCGGGTCGCGACTGGGAAGCAGCTCACCAGGACCGGGCATACCCAGAGTTCCCAAACCTGGAGTCACCCTCTCCGTGCTCACGCTGCGAGAGCGCTTGCGGGTTCGGGGGATAGTTACCTTGGGGCTGCTCGGGATCTCTTTCTCCACAACAGGCGAGGGTTCAGATTGTTTGTTGGTCGGGGCCTCGATGCCTTGGTCGACGGGCTGCTCCCCCTCCTCCTCGATGTTGATGGCTCCGCTCACGGTGGGGGCATCAACAATAGGAGGGACCTGTTCGGGAGAAAGAAGATGCATCATATCAACATCAAGCAAGAAAGTGAGTTTTCTGAGAAGCAGTTTACCTCTGGAGGAGGGTTGTCAGCCCTGTAAGGTGCTGGGACGCCTTCCCAGTCTGGGAGATTGGCCCTGAACATCTTCTTCAGGCGAGCAGCCACCTCTGTTTCTGGGACAACTGCTAGTTAAGAGTCATGATCTTAAAATGACCGAACAAGCTCAGAAAAATTAGCAAACGAGAAAAACTAGAGACTAACCTTCTGGCTTCATTCTGTTCGGATCATTGTCGCCCCTGAATGACCAGGCGTAGCGGTTATGAGTCATGAGTGGAATAAATCTCCACCTGATGAAGGTTTCTGCTACGTGGATTGCTGTCAGGCCAGCATTACGGAGCTCCAGGATCCAATCGATGCGCTTCTGCATCTCTAGAGTCACTCTTGGCAAAGCCTTGGTTTCCTCCTTGAGATAAGGCATCAAATGCTTCCCTTTCGCCACTGAGGCTTGGGCAAGGGTGATGTAAAACCAATGACGCTCATATCCCTTCCAGCAATCCTTTACTAGAAAGGGGATATAGATCTCCCGATCTCTCAAGGAGAACCCGATGGACCCAATCATGACTTGGTTCTTGTAGAATGCAGGAGTATAAAAGTATCTCCACAAAAGTAATGAGGGCTTAATTCCTAACCAAGCTTCGCACAGAAAGGCAAAAACGCTGAGCATGGTCAAAGCGCCGGGCTTAAGGTGCACAAGCTCAATCTGGTAATGCTCACAGATGCTGTGGAAGAAATCTGATGGATAGACCCCAAATCCACAATGGAAGAACTCCAAGAAGGCCACCAACTCAAGAGTATTGGCGGTCGGGAACAGCTGACCTTTGGCATGACGACGAGGGAAAAGGCAGGTGTCAGGGAGCAGTCCAAGGTCCTCCAGTTTTTGCAGCTGCTTTGCTGTGGTGGTGGATTTGTGCCAGTACTTGTCCGTGATGAGGATCGTGTTGCCACTGCGAAGTTCTCGTCCGGTGGCGGTGCTGCTCTGATCTCCGGATGACTCTCCATCAGATGAGGAGTGGTGCGAGGATGCCATGACTGTGGGGAGCTGGCTCAAGAGGTTGGAGGAACAGATGGATGAAGGGGAGAAAATGGATGAAGAATGGCGAGTGTTGGCAGATGCAAGTGAAGAAGACGAAGGTCCAAATGGAATCCGAGCGGTTGCGCCGGGGGACTTTATGGTTTCGCAAGGGAGCTCGAACCCCGAGAAATCTGCCCTTGACCCGCGCAATCCGCAGTCATTGTTGAGTCAAAAAGATTCTTTCCTTTTTCTGTGGCACGCGTTGTTTTGAAAACTGTGCAGGTCAAATTCAATGCATTTAGGATTGCTAGCTTATCTGGGAAGCTATCAGTTTTAAATGACTGAACACTTGGAGTGTATAGAGGAAATACCCCGATCATGATTGATCAGGGTCAAATTTCCCGAATATACTAAGTGTTGGTTGGTCTGTTCGGAGAAAGCTTCTGTTCGGGGGATTTTATTCTTTGAACAGGCAGTTTCGCAAGCAGATTGACATGAGAAGTTTCCAAACAAAGAAAGAGGGATTATTGTTGCATCTCTCAAGTGAAATTGCTTCATTTATCCAAAAGGGAGTACATTTCACAGGGGATTAATAATTATCCTAAAACTAAAAACATTAAAAATACAATCTTCGCCTGACTAGCGTCATCGACGAGGATCAAGGTGGTGCGGCGCCGGCCGGCGGATCATCTACCGTGTTCTCTTCTTCAGAGTCGCTGATGAGATCCACGAGCGCTCCATCTCCGGGAATCCCGATCAGGTCGCGGTTCAAGGAGACGAAGAGGCACCGGGCGAGTTCCTCGTCGCCGCTGGTGTCCACCGGAGCAGAGGACGAAGATGCACCCACGCGCAACGATTCCGGCTCCAGTCGAGTTCCGCTCCTTCCTCACGTCGGCTCGTCGTCGGAGGAGAGGGAGATGGGGGACGCCGGGGCTGGAGAAGAAGATGCAGGGCGCTTCCCGGCGGCAATGCTCGACGGAGCAGCCTCGGGAGCCGGAGACGCCATGGCCGGAGCCTCCTCCTGTGGCTCGATCTCGACTCTTTCATCCCCATGCCAGGGGAGAGCAAGGAGGGGAGCCTGAGGAGGAGCAGCAGGTGGGGTTGTCGCCGGCGGATCCTCCGGCTTGTCGGACGGTGGTTCGGCGGAGCTGCGGGGAGAGTCTCCAAAAAGGAGACGAGGGAGCTTGAACTTACGGCTGAGCTTCTTCTTTCCCGTGGCGAGGGGAGGGGAAAGACTTAGAAAGGAAGGTTTAAGTACAAATGAATCCAAGGGATTCGGTATTTAAAGACTCAGAGGTGATGCTTCGTGCGAGAATCAAGGAACCGGAGCAGAGCCGTAAATGCTGCGTGCGCTGCTAAAGTTTCGGGAGACGTGCGGAGTGGGCTTTAAATGCACTGAGCAGCCGTTACATCAATCCTTGGTCTTCCAATTTCAAGATGGAATATTTTTATTTATTATTTTTATGGCTGATATTTTCTCTGACCTTATCATTCAGATGCAGGTTTCACCATTCAAGAGTTCGGGATCTTTTCTGGCTCTCATTTACAAGTGATTGTCGAGGTATAACCATACCCAAAAATCACCCGAAGAGCAAAAAGACCCGAAGGCTACTTAAAGATCAACCTTTTCTGAACAAGATAAGCTCGGGGGCTACTGTTGAGGCCATAATACCTGGGTGCCCGATCACAGGGATTGCCGACTACCGACTCCAAACGATGAAGGCTCCGGACAAGACACGATGGCCGGATCGAAGAAGGAAAGCCCGATGATGGTTAGAGTCCGACTAGGTTTAGGTCTGTTTTGTCTTGTAAGGCACGTCTCCCTGGATATAAATAGCGGGGGTCCTGTGCGTAGAGGGTATTCCCAATCTTAGCCAATCCACCCGAGGGTACTTGTTACACCATTGTAATCTGTACTCGCCGAGATAATACAAGCAGCAACTGGACGTAGGGTTATTACTCGATCTAGAGGGCCCGAACCAGTATAAAATCCCGTGTCTTTTCGTTCATCCACCGTGATCAATCTTCGCACGAAGCGGGGTGCTTACTGGATAAGTATCTGCCGAGTACAACCTCGACACATAGCATGTCCTTATTATCTCCCATAAAGAGTGTGTGTTAGTTCTTTAACTCGTTTAGCAATTCCTTTGCCAATTATTGTGATGAGCTTTGGCAGTGTTTTCTTATGAGATATATAGGCAAACCGATTTGTTTACTAGACTAGCAAAGGCGCCTATACGGCACGCACGTGTTAAAAACACATCATCCAAATAGACCCTACTCATTTTCAAGCTCATGTACATGAACCATTCTCTGCCCCGGTCTTTGTTATTTAATTTGTTTCTGAAATGCAATTAATTCATCAGTATTAAATTTTATAAAATAAACATTTATCAAACTATTGGTGGAATAAAATGTTCTAGCTCTAAGACCCTAGTGCTATTCACAAGATTCATCCAACCTAGAACAAATTGTAACTCATTCATGTATCTAGTCCCCAAATTCATGGGTTCTTTAACTCGTGTAGCAATTCCTGGGTCAATTCTTGCAATGAGCATTCATGGCTTTTCTTTTAAGATATAGGCAAAATGTAGTTTGTTTATCAAGATATGGAACTTTTGGTCCAAATGATTAGAATTTATATGCCATTCCATTGGAATTATGATGCCTCTAAATGGTATTAAGAAATTGGGATCAAACACCACTTTCATGATTGCATAGGTAAATTGTGAGATTTGTGCAGTATTTATTAACTGAATATTTGTATCTAAATACTCAATAATATATGCAAATTGTTTGAAATCTTCTGTATTAAAACATAACATAATCAACCAACGAGAAATAGCAATAGTAATGAACGCGTCAAATTGATAAAGAACACAAGACGCACAATTCTTTTACATGGTACAGCTGATAAAGAACAGATGATGCCTTGCACCTGGAAGTCCTTAAAGAACGGAAGAACTAAAAATTCAAAGATGTATCTTGTAGATGAATGTTAGAATAATAAATTTATAATGATTCCCCATCAAGATCCTGTATATGCTGACAAAAGTTGGGTCAAGTCAAACAAATCCTTTTTAAAACAATAATGTGTATCTACTAGAAAAGTCCTCTATAGCTATGTTATAGTAGTAACGTACGCAGGTGCAAAGCGTCTCTACACCTGTGCATAAAGCATGCTTTTTGACACGATTTCAAGAAAATATCAAGTTGTCATGATATTAGACATGCTTACAACATTATTAGTCTTATAAATATATTTTCATCAAGCTATTGAAATCATCTCAAAATGGCACAAAGTTAGACAAGTGTCATTATAGTCTAGAGACTAGATGTTGCAAAGCGTATCGACAATGTCTATAATCACGTAAAGATGCTTTTTGATATGATTTTAAAAATGTTTCAAAATGATATGAGGTTAGACATGCTTTGAATCATGACTAGCACATAGGCATGTCATAAAGCATATCAAATAAGTATATTTTAGGGTTTCATGGGTGAACTCAAAAGGAAAACATATCTTATGTAAGTCAGATTCATTGTGTAGGTGAGATGGTAAGCAGGTTATATGTGAGGCGAGAGATCTTGGGTTCAAAATCTACGCATCACACAAACATGTTTAGCATGAAAAATCGTGTATAGATCTCCATAAACCTGAAGTATATCTTTTGATTTTTGACATGTTTTATCAATGTTTTGTCAATGTATCTAGGCGAGAGATGGTAAGGAAGCTATATGTGAGGCGATTCATTGTCTAAAGCACACGGTTGCTGGCACGGTGTTAGGCGGGGCTTCTTCCTCGAGTCCTTATTAGACATGTTTTATCAATGTATCTAGGAGATTGTCTCTATATCTATTAACATACAATGAAGCATTACTGTACTACATAATCACACCACTAAACACGTTATATATACATGTCTATAAAATTGTATCAAGGTGAGTAGACATGCATCAAACTTGTCTATGAGCCATTGTTTTTGTCATAGACACGCTTAAAAAATTGTCCCTACAAGGTCTGACACACGGTCCAAACGAAGACGCTCCTAACATGCTTTTTGAAAGCATGCCAAGAAAACTATAAAATCGAAATAAAATGTGTCTCACTCCAAACATGGCATCGCTATAGCAGGGTATTTTGGTAGTAATATGGCCTACCCTACAGGCTCTCCTTTCCCTTACAAAATTAAACTAACTTCTCTCATGATTTAACAATTTTTTAAATGAACTAAAACATTTTTTGATGATATATATCATCCTGAGCACCTATATGGAAATTAAAGTGGTATTCATATATACTACTCCCTCCATCCCAAAATTAAAAAGTAATAATAACGTATACTATGCAAATAAATTCATTATCATAATATATTCCGCCAAGGATTCAACTAAACCAATTTAATTTCTCTAATGATATCATTTTTTTAATAATAACTTGGTCCAAGCTAGACATGTTTGACTTGGTATAAACCTAAAGTGAGCAGTAATCGGGTGAAGAGAGTACCTTGTAAGTTGGAGGATATGCCTCATGGTATATATGTTCCAACTTTCATATCGCCTTTGGCAGCATCTATTTACATACCAGTGCGGATATATATTGCCTAGGTGCTCCTTATCCAATTGTTCACATCCTGGTCAACAAATTCCAGAAAGGATGCCCGATTAGTAGGCCAGCATGTAGATATATAACTACAAGAGCATCCATGCATCTCACTTTTTTATTTTCTACCTCATACACTTAAAAAATATGACTACTCTACAACTATATCTATATAACAAATTAAATGATGATTCACAGAAATAGAACAACCGAGGTCTTATTACTATTATTGTTGGTGGATCACTACTATCTCCCAAAAGATATTTTGTCTTTGATCATTGATATCTATCAACCTGTATTATGAGCCTCTTTATGTCTCAGTCAAGGCAAATATATCTCACCAGATCTTTAGAACCATATTCTGCCAGGCCTATAGGAGTGAATATTTACGGTAGGGAGTGGCACTTGGGAATTTGTACCGTCTGTTCTCTGTTCATGTGCCTGTTCCCTTTTGTTGGGTTTTCTTACAATTAAAGGATGCACATATATGGCAAACAGAATAGCATTGTTGATACCATTTCTCGCATATGATAGCAACGTAGTAGCATATGAGGTGCTACCAAGCATTTGGGTACTTGTAATCTTTTCTGACTCTGAGCGTACTGTAAATTGCAAATATATTCAGCCACGATAAAGTGCAAATATATTCCATACATTACTTGCAACAATTTTGTAACATGTTACAAAACATCCAATCATAGTAGTTTCGGTCCACTCTAGTATTTCTGTAATCTCAACCACATGCCCATTCAATGAACAATAGATTACATCCATAACTCATTTGCAGCTGCAAATAGACATCTCTACTTCCCAATCTAGAAAGTATATATACTTGATCCATCAATTGCTCCTACTGCTGCTCTACGCTGACACATGTTTCTTTTAGAAACAATCCCATGATGCCATAACTGTCTGTTGGATCGGAGGTGCTGACTGGGTGGGGGTGTAGCCATCCTTAGGAAATTAAATTCCTCTATCAGATACTTTGCAGTTGCGTCTGAATGCAATGGACGTTAACCCACATCTCTCTATATATGTATCATACAAAGCCTTCATTCCTACTTCTTTTTTTCAGCACACCTTGACCATCTCTGAATCCAGAAAGTCAGTAGCTAGCACTTCGGATCCATTGGCGGTTGGCGCTGCTAACCTGAACCCTGACCAGGCATCACTAGAGAACAAAGAACGCATGCATCACTAAACACCACCGGTTCCAGAAACACATATTATGACACACATAATAACCAAAGAAATGTTATGAAGTTGTAATGACTTTCAGATACATGTTTGTCATTCAAAACATCATAAAAAAAACTGTATTGGACCAGGGACAGAGCTAGAAATCAAAATACGAGGGAGCCAGCTAATATCCATGTGGGAACAAATGGATCAAATACTAAATTCCTAGCTAATCTAAGATAGGAAGCATATGGGTACCAAAGGGGTGTACCTGGAGCATTGAGGGGAACTCTAGCTCCCTGATTGTTCTCTCCCTGGATAGGACCGTTGCATTATTTGGTGAGGCCCCATCAGGGAGTGGAGATCGAATCTGATCCAAACTAATAAAGACACCGACCACATATCTGACAGGTCAAGTCAATGTAAATTCATGCCAACCACATAAGCAGCTAATCCTTACACTTACACCCAAAGCTTAGATATTACATATAAGTACTACCCTGAGCAGGTTAGATAAGTACTATCCTGAGCTGTATATATAGACAATCAGCAAGCAGCCTGTGTGTGCTGCCAAGACCTGTAGATATAGCAAGAGAAACAAGAGTACAAGACCCGCTCTACACATAGTTTGATCGCTTAGCAAATATAGCATGTCATCTGCATGCCCAAGTTTCACATTTTCCTGCAGCAACATCTCCTGCAGCATCTGGTTCTGCTGTGGCGGCGGTGGCTCCGATTCCAAGAAAGAACCTGATAGTCAGCCATCAGCGCATCCACAGCCGATGCCACCATCGCCGCAAGTCATCACGGTGCCTGATCACCTTAAACCTGCTCCTTCTGAGCAGCAGCCTCCAGTGCAGCCACCACCGCAGACAATTCCTCCTCCCCACCATGTGCCATCCACCGAAACATACTATCCACCACCACCACCGTCGACGCTGCTAATACCTTCTCATGAGCAATCTACAATGATGCAGAAGGCACCGCCGCAGGCGGCGGCACCTCTGGCGTCACAGCCTCCACCCCAGCAGTCTCCATGGCCAGCTCGTCAGCCATCCAAGACAAACCATCATCAGGCGCCACCTTCAGAGAAGCAAGAACCGGTGCCTCCTCATCTGCCATTCAATAGGTACCGGGATGCAGCGCCCCCTGTGGTGCCACCGCAGGTGCTTCCACCAGGGCATCATCTGGTTGGCTCGAAGCCCTTCATGGGATATTAGACTCAAGAAAGCAAAAGCAAACAGCCTGCTAACTGTATCTAGTAGCAGCTTGTAGTCAATTAAGGAAAGGAACTATCCCTTTTAGAAAAGAGTTGCTAATCGATTGATCACCTTATTGGTTGAGAATTCTAGGTGTGTTATTGTTTTTCCTTTCCACTTTAGTTCGATCTTGATGTACATAAGGTATATCAACTTTGATAATAGCTTAGCCAAGAAGTAGAATGGATTGATGGATTTTATCCACTTTTTTCTTTTGTTGATAGTGACTGGACAACTTGTTATAGCACTTCTTGTGAGTGTTCAAGGAGGCTCATGGTCAACAAAAGTAATGTTGGTTTGCTTATATAAATTCCTAATAATGCAAAAACAGAGGATGTGTTTCCATGAGTAACTATCTTACCCTACGTACCAAATAATGGCTGTGACAAAAATCAATGCTTCATGAGTTCATATTTGTTCACAAATTAAAGAGTATAGTCAATTATTGTGCATTAAAAGTTTTACTTGGCCATTGTTGATCAACTTGCTTTACAGGTACCACTTCTCAAAAATTAGGCAACAATTTGTCGACCTGTATACTTTGTTCCAAAGTTGTCGAGAATTAAGTGCGACTTGAAGATTTCAAATTTTAATTCTTCATTTCTGTTTCATATCCTTCCTAAGAGGGAATGAAAATTTTATTTATAATACTTTATAAAACAATGCTATATTAAAAATTGAAAGTGCCATGTTTAACCCATAATTGTATGGAGATATCTTCAGCTAAATGGAGCCCTATAACAGCAACTTGTTGGGCTCTCAACACTGCTACAGAAAACGTTTGCAGGGGCGGTTTAGCGGGCGTTTCCAGGGGCGGCGCCGAAATCTGCCCCTGCTTTTGGCTGCTAAAAATGGCCATTTGCAGGGGCGGGTTAGTAGACCGCCCCTGCAAACGAGTTTCCAGGGACGGGTCATGGCATGGCCCGCCCCTGAAGATGGTGTTTCCAGGGGCGGACCATGCCCCGCCCCTGGAAATGTCTTCTTCAGGGGCGGGCCACGCCATCGCCCGCCCCTGCTAATGTGTTTGCAGGGCCGGGTAATGGCATGGCCCGCCTCTGGAAATGTCTTGTTCAGGAGTGGGAGATGACATGGCCCACCCCTGAAGATGGTGTTTCCAGGGGCGGGCCATGCCATCGCCCGCTCCTGATATTCTATTTTTTTGTTTTAAAATATTATTCGATTTTCTAATACCATTTCTCCGGCAAATAATATAAAGTAATAACAAACAGTGCATAATTTAATCTCATTATAAATTCTATAAAAGCAAATCCAACATAAAACAAGATTGTCATTCAAATGATATTACACGTATATTACATTAATCACACAAGTTTAGTGTCCACACTACACACCCTCACTTGGTTAGGCGATACTTCTCCAAGTGCCAGTTACGAAGAGAATCGTATTTTTCTTCGTAGAAATAATCTTGTAGCTTATCGACGTACTTGCCCTTCTCGTGAAGCACATCACGCATTGTGAAGTGACATAGTTCGCTGACTATCTTGAGAAGATCTTCCTCTTAGAGTGGTTTAGTAGCACTGAAATCAGTAATCAACTGCAATATACGAAAGCATGCAAGATTTACGCGAGTGATAGCTAGATGTAAAATGAATGTACTGAAATATGATAAAGACACTTACACGCTCAGGATTTGGTGTGTAATGCTTGCAGCTCCTGATATATTCACACACATAATAGCCGCAAAACCAGGTACCGACTGGTTACTTATGGCATGGGTAGTGTGTGCGTGGAATCCAATCCTTTACTCTCTCAGAAGCCGGCCCTTTATAATGGTTAATGTAGAGAAAAAAAGCACTACTTGAAAGAATGGGACAAGTTAGTATATAATCATCGCCTTAAATATTTTCTAAGGTGTGGAGAATCTTATCGGTTGTTACCTCTTCAGGATGACACAGAAATCTTTGTATTCTGATTGCGGGTAATCCAATGAGTCAAAGACCACATATTTGGCTTTCCTCGGCAATAGCATAAAAGCAACCTAGTGTTGACTGCTACAGTGTTATATAGTGATGATAAGTATCAAGCTAATCGATATATGTAGGATTTGAGAAATGTTAGAATTTAGACGACGTACCCGATAAGGTAGGGCGCCCATATGCATCTCGCATCACGATGTCGATCCAACATAGTTCCTATGTATATTGCCACCTTCCTCCTAAGATCAATGTGTTGGGATAATAGCCGAAGCCAATGAGCCCAAGCAACGGGAGAGATTGAGTAACTGGGACAAGCAACAATATATTACTTATCAACAGTGTTCTCGGGAATCAACCACCCTTACATGTAGGAGAGGGGCCTCCTTTTATAGGGAGTCCAAAGGTCTTTACATTCCCATTGTACCCTTGGAAATCAGGCATCATCCTCTAGACTATATAACACAAATAGCCTAAGGACACTTTGGTATATTTACTCCTCCCAATGTGAATGAGTAGACTTGCAATCCCGTGTTTGACTTGGCTTGGACTTGGTCTAAGCCTGCTTCGCTCACCAGAAAGAGCTGTGCAGTTCCTCGATTTGGCTTCCTCCGAGTCGGGACGACCCGAAGCCGTCTCTTGGCGTCCAAAAGCTAAGGGCTCTCCCAAGGACCTGCAATATGGAGCGAACCGAAGCTAGCCATTAACTCAATTATAGCTTTTGACACTCAATAGTATCAATACTTCATCGAATTAGCTTCTAACTTAGTTTGGATAACGTCGCTTTGGTATACTGCTAATCATGATGACCGAAGCCGATTAGCTTTGGTTTAACTCGCCCGACCGAAGCCAAATTAGGGACCTATTGAGTGATCGAAGCTGATTGGCTTCTGCTTCCTAGTTCATTGCCGCCTTTATGCATGAGAGAGAGCAAAACAAGCAGAGGGCGTTTGTCGGCGGGCCAAATCCCCAACAGTAGCCCCTCGAGGACGAGGGCTTTCTTCAACAGGCCGAGCTCCATGAACTTTGGATTGCTTGCCAGCCCGAGAAACGCCTCCTCCTTGTTGGAGAAAGCCCCCAAGTGCTTCCTAACGGTTAAATTTTGGTACCGTTGCCGTAATTTTGCTTCGGTTAGTTTGAATTTGAAGCGCTGGCTCGTTTTTCGAGATTTTCAACGGTCTGATTTTACCGCCCTATAAATAGGACCGAAGGGGGGGGTAGAATCTCGCTTGCTTCGCTTGGCGATTTTCTTACTTAGCTTGTGCTTGAAGCTTTCGCTTGCTTTGAAAGCTCTTAAATCTCAAGTGTTTGGCTTTTTCTTCTGGTTACGAGTAAGTTTTGCTTTTTGTACTCTATGATTTCCTTCATTTTTTCCTTTCTGTCTTTTTGCTGTTTCGTTTACTTATTGTTTTTTTGTTTGTTCTAGCGGCTCGCACGAAGCAAACCGCTCGTCTGATTGACTCCGACTCCGAAGGGGACAATTCAGACGCTATTGACATGGATGCTGTCGAAGCTCAATCCTTCGCTCAAGAGCTTGAGGTCAACGTGGCCGTAGCTCCAGAAGCTGAAATTGCTGTGGAAGCTGATGACAGGGGCAAAGATCCCATTGAGGATGATCCCGCCGGAGGCGATGATACAGAAGATGCCGAGTCTGCGGCCGGTGATGCCCTTGAGGACATAGAAGCCGATGTATCAAATCTTTTGGATTATCGGAAGAAGCCAAAGACCACTGTCTTTGGTAAATCCTTTGTTACCCCTGAGCTGATCTTCTTTTATGAGTCAAAAGGATACTTCCCAGCCGGTCATGGACGAGCCCCAGGCACAGAGACTACCCCGACACCTCTTGAGGACGAAGCCGTGGTGTTCAAGGAATTCTTCTGCGCTGGGCTTCGGATGCCCGTTGATAATATAATTGCTGATATTCTTGGGAGGTTCGGATTGCAATTCCATCACCTCACCCCCAATGCTATCACTCATCTACTTCGCTTCTTTTGGGCAGTGAAAACGAATGCATCAGATGTTAACGTGGACTGCTTCGTCCGTTACTTTGAAGGGCATCGCCAGACCAAAAGTGTTAAGCTTGACGGCTTCGAATACGAGCCGGACTATGGTAGTGTTACCTTCTGCGCGCGATGGAGGCAGACTGATTAGCAAAAGGTAGAACTTACCTTTTGCTAGAAAAACACCTGGGACAAGAATTGGAAAAGCTATTGGCTTTATGTCAAGGTGCCAGCGGTGGAGAATGTGTTAGAAGATGGAGCGAAATAGAGATCGTTTCCGCTGCACAGTTCTATTGGTCCTTGTAACTTCGTTGCCTGTCCTTCTTTCAACAGAAAGGTGCCCGGCTTCGACCGCTGTGAGAGCGCCTTTTACAAGGCTAGCCGAGTCTCCAGCAGCCGTGACTTGGTTGAAGAAGGATTGGCCATGGGGCTCAACATTTTGTCTGCTGATTGGAGGCCATTTCCAGTTGTTACGAAGCCGTACAGAGGAATGAACAATGTTTGCTTTCCCAAATTTGGGGCCAAGAAGCCGGCCAACATGTCGGATTACTCCTACGTTCAGTCCATCGAGTTGATGGCTAAAATTATTTGTGGAAAGTATACGTCAAAAGAGCATGAAAGCTGTTTGGCTTTAGTGGATGGGGTTCGCTTAAACAGAGTGTTTGACAAAATGGGTGTCAGTTACCCTCAGCGTACGGCCCCATCCAAGCCAACGAAGAAGTTCACCGCTGAGGATCATCCCAGCGTGCTGGCAGCCCCGAAGCCAGGTCGTGGCCGTGGGAAGAGGGGTCGTGGCGGAGGCCGTGGAAGCGGTCAATCAGACGAGGGCGGCGACGAAGCTGGTGGCAGCAAAGCCGGAGCCCCTTCTAGCCGGGGCGGGAGCCAAAGCCGAGGATGCGCCTCCAAGGTGGTTGTCACGAAAAAACGGATTACTACTTCTTCCTTAGAGGCTTCCAAACGTCAAAAGCTTGTGAAAGCTCTTCCCGTCGCTCCGCTTTCCAGTGCTCCTCCTCGTCCCATTGCTTCGGCTGTTGAAGTGCCTGTTACTGCTTCACCTATGCAAGTTGATCCAACAGCTTCCGCTGCAGTCGGTGTACCTTCTTCTGGAGGTTTGTTTCTTGTCTACCTTCTGTTTTTGTTTTTAGCTTCGCTTTTCTTATCTATTTTTGTCTTATTACAGTTAAAGCCGTTGTTGCGCCTCCTCGTCGTGAACGCCTGCCTGGATGCATTGACGATGAAGATGAAGTGAGCTTCAGCCGTCTTCTGAGGGAGGATGAGACGAAGGATTTTGCACTTGGTGAAGATGAAGTATCATCTGTCCCGTTCCAGCCATCGTCTTTGGACTTGTTGGCTGGTGCAGCGGCCAAGTCCCTTCAGATTTCTGAGGGGCTTACGCAGTCGGCTTCGGCTAACATTGAGGAGCTTCCGCGGACGGTTACGGCTAACACTGAGGAGCCAACGCAGTTGGCTTCTGCTAACGTTGAGGAACCTGTGCAGACGGCTTTTGCTCTTGAGACTGGGCAGGGTTCTGGCGATTTGGTGTCTCCAGCAACTGCTTCGCCAGTTAATTTAACTCATCCAGCTGACGCCAGACTTTCTGCCCCTATTATGGGCATTGAATCGGCTTCTATGAAGCCAGCTTTTGAATGTGAAGGTACGTTTCGCTTTGTTAATTTTTATGCCCTTATTTTTTTATTTTTTATTTGTTGATTCTTTTACCTCAGGAGCAAGTTATACTGGTTATGGCCCCATCGCAGATCGCCTTCGGCAGAGTGGTTTTCGCCCTCCCAATGACATTCCTATTGTTGCTCCAAAAGGTTACATTTTTTACTATTATTTCTCACGAAGCCGATTGAGTGCTACTTTTTGTCTTAATTTTGCTTTTGCTTTTTCAGAGCTTGAGAGTCATGTGAAATCTTTGGATTTGGACACACTTTCAGTCTCCAGCCTTAGTGGCAATATCCAGGTTTGTTTCTTCTCCTTCATTTTTGAGTTTGTTGTTTAGCTTTTTTGGTACTTATCTTTTGTTTGTTTTAGTCTATGATGTCCATGCAGGAGCTTTTCGCTCGCCTTCCACTTCGTCTCAACGATGTTGAGAACGAGCGGGCTGAACTTGATAGTTTGAGGAAAGAACGCGAAAGCTTCCTTCAGCTCAAGGAATCTTTGGAGAATGAAAAGGAGCGGTTTCGTCTTAAGCGGGAGACCGCCACGTCAGAGGTGGCTTCGCTTAAAAGTAAAGTCTCCTCGCTTGAGACTACCCGTGAGCTCAATGCTCAAACTATTGAGGGGCTTCGGAACAAGTTGGTCGACAGTTCCACTTTGGAGCGTGAAATGAAAAATCAGATAAAGACTGTCGAGGCTGCTAAGGAAAAGTTGATGTCTGATGCAGAGAAATACAAGAGAGAGCTTCTTGTTGCTGTCGATTTGAAGGATTCTCTTGTCTCCGAAGCTAATAGGCTAAGGTATCAGATCGACAAGCTGAGAGCCGACAAGAAGGATTTGGAGACCGAGATTCTTAGCCACAGCAGTGGCGTGTACCTAGAGTACGAGGCTGCTCTGAAGCAATATGGAGCTGAGCCACTGCCCTTCCCTTCAGATGATTTTGACCTTGGGAAGCTTTTCGCATGGCTGGATGATGAGTTCAAGTCCCTACCGGACGTCTTGTCCAAAGTAGGTGATTATGCTGCTCGAACCTGCATCACCAACGCCTTTAAAATGCTAGCAGATGAAGGGTGCTCTCACTATAAGAGCTTCTTGAGGAGGGACTTTCAATTTCCTTCAGCTTTGAATCCCGACAAGAAGGAATTTTTCAACGAAGCTGTTCTGGCGACTCGCGCCATCTTTCTCAGGAAATTCTGGTCTGCCACAGGGAGAGAGTGTGCCCGAAGCACTGCGTATGATCGTCTCGTTAAGGTTAACTTCTTTTGCCCTTTTGGTTATTTTTGCTTTCACTCGTATTCTACTTATTTTGCTTTTAGTATTGATTGTTTTGTTTATTTTCAGTACAAAGAGGAGCTTGCCCTTGAGCAGCAGCAAAAAGCCGAAGCCGAAGCTACAACTGCTGGCCCTTCATCCTCTCATGCTGGTGCTGATGAGAGACACGATGGAGAGCCAAAGGTGTAGATTTGTTGAGGCTCTCACTTTGTTTAGCTTTTGCTGTAAAGTAACACTAAGCGATGTAATATTTGTATATACTCAGATCCCTGGCGAGGGAGTTGTTCTTGAACTCATGCCTATCACCATGCGCGATGGCCCCTTGTGTGTGTCTGGCTTCGCATGTGAACATATCAACAACGTTATCCGAGTCGAAGACTCGGCGATTTTTGGGAATTTTGTCACGAGTTTTTTCGTCATTGCGAATTTGATGTGTTTGAATTTTTTAACTCTTTCATCGTTCAACAATTGCCTCGTGTCAAACTTGCTCGTGCAAGAAACGCCGAAGCTGCTCGTTTGCTTCCAGTTAAGGTCGAGCCAGAAGATTTAGATGGTGTTAGGGATTTTTCCTGTGTGTTTAATGCTCCAAGATTTAGGAGATCTGGCCAGCAGTTTGACGGCTATATTTTTGAGATGTTTTGAGTCATCTCTTTGTAAAACAATTTGTAATTCGCTTAGTCATTGTTTCGATTGGAAACACTTGAATGAATGTAAGCTCGATTTGGCTTCGTTGCGAAAGAAACGCCTCCTCCCCCCCGAAGCGAGGTTTATTCGTTCAAGTGTCTTGTACTTGCGTGTACCTATGGTTCGAAGCCAGTTTAGCTTTTTGAGCTTTTTGTGCATAAATATGAATGTTTGAGAATATGTTGTGCGTGAGTTCTGATAGGTTGCCGAAGCCCCTATTACTTGTATTTGCATGAGCTTCTTATTTTTGTTTATAAGCGTTTAGAATACTGTTAGCCGAACCTGTTCTTGATTATATATAGTTGTTTGAGCCAAAGCCCCTTTTGCTCTGTTTAGAGTAAGCGTTTTTGGACCGAAGCCCCTTTTACTCCTTTTTGGAGTAAGCTTTTCCTTAGATCTGAATTGGCCTTGCTCTCGGTAGGGTCAATTCAGTTCTATTTGAATTATCGAATACCAGCGACTTGGTCGAAGCCAATCGCTTTCGATGCTGCACTTTTGGGGAATACCTCATTTATATATAGCTTGACGAGTTACAGTAAGCACCACCTCGTTAAAAACCTCACCCCTTGGTCAGGGTCCCTTTGTGAGGAAAAGAGTACGGGCTTTTGGAAAAAGTAAAAATGCTATTCTACTTAATGACTTCGTTTATAGAACACGAAGCCATTTTACATCTTTTTATAAATAATATTTGCGTAAGCTGTCTGCATTCCATGAATGCGGCAGCTCATTGCCTTCGTCGTCGCTTAAGCGAAATGAGCCAGGCCTGTTGCTTTTGATGACCAAAAATGGGCCTTCCCATTTCTGTTGCAGCTTTCCAGCGGGCATGCTTAGGTTTTTCCTTAGGACCCAGTCCCCTACCTTGATATCTTTCTTAACTACCTTCTTGTCTCGCCATTTTCTTGTTTCAGCTTGATACTTGGAAATATTTTTTGCTGCTTGCAGCCTGTATACCTCGATGAGATCCTTGTCAATGGCTTCGCTATCTTTGGGAGCTTCTTGTTGGGTGCGAAGCCCTTTGTGCAGTATTTCCTCTGGGCATACTGCTTCTTCGCCATAAAGCAATTTGAATGGCGTAAACTGTGTTGCTCTTGATGTGGTGGTGTTATGAGCCCAAATCACCTTTGGCATCTCTTCTACCCACTTGCCTTTTTTTCTTACAATTTGCAAGGCACTTTCGAATAGCCGTAAAGATTAAGCCATTGGCTCTTTCAACTGCTCCATTTGTTTGTGGGTGATAGACCGAAGCAAATTTTGCCTTCGTTCCAATCGACATGCAATATTGCCTGAATTCATCACAGTCAAGCTGCTTCCCATTGTCCACTGTTATTTCCCTTGGCACTCCAAATCGACACACAATTTGCTGCCAGAAGAACTTGATCACTATTTTTGCTGTGATGTTAGCCAATGGTCTGGCTTCGATCCATTTGGTGAAATACTCAACTGCTACTATGGCGTATTTGAGATTTCCTTAAGCTGTTGGAAGTGGGCCAACTAAGTCAATGCCCCATCTTTGCAAAGGCCATGTTGGAGTTATCAGCTGTGACTGCTCCGAAGGAGATTTTCTATTTGCTGCACACTTTTGACACTGGTCACATGTCTTGACAGTATTTGTTGCATCGATGATGATTGCAGGCCAATAAAATCCTTGCCTCATTGCCTTCCCCACTAAAGCTCTTGGCCCAAAGTGTGCTCCACATAAGTCACTATGTATCTCTTGAATCAGCTCTTTGCCTTCGTTGTGAGAGATGCAACGAAGCCAAGGAGCTACAACTCCCTTTTTGTAAAGGACATCATCTATCATCTGATAGCATCTTGCCCTTTGTTGCATGGCTTTTAGATCATCGTCGTCAATTGGCTCATAGTATCCCGAAGATAAGCTATTATTGGGGATCGCCAATCCTCTGAGCTTATTGCATTGATCAGCTTCGGCAGATCATCTAAGTCCTTTATCGATGGTATTGTTAGTGTTTGAAAGAATACATCAGGTGGAAGCTTATCCCCCTTTGCAGCTGCCTTAGCCAACGCATCTGCCTCTTCATTTTTTGATCTTGGGATGTATTCCACAGTGAAACCCTTGAATTTTTTTCTCCATTGAGCGTACAGTGATCAAGTATTTGATGAGTTCTGGTCGCTTCGCGATGCTTTCTTTTTCAATGTGGTCTGCTACCACCTTTGAATCTGTTTTGACAGTGAATCTTTGAGCTCCCAAAGCCCTTGCTTTTCTGAGCCCTAGTAACACAGCTTCATATTCAGCCACGTTGTTTGTGCTTCTGTCGCTGTTTTTGCAGAACTCTAGATTTGCTGCATATCTCATTTTCACACCCGAAGGCGATTGCACAACTGCCGCGATGCCAGCTCCTTTGTCGCCCCAAGCACCGTTACAATGTATCAGCCAGTTTTCTTCTCTGATAATGTTTTGTGGCTTAGGTGATGTCCACTCCACTATGAAATCTGCCAAGACTTGTGATTTGATTGTTGTTCTTCTTTCAAAGTCCACGACATACTCTGACAGCTCCGCAGCCCACTTGCGTATTCTGACGGAAGCCTCTTTATTGTTCAAAAGCTCTTTAAGAGGCTGGTCTGTAAGAATTTTGATGTTGTGGCCCTCAAAATAGTGCCTGAGTTTTCTGGAAACCATTATCACTGCATAGATCATCTTTTCAATCTCTGTGTAAAACAGCTTTGATGCGGCCAATGCCTCCGACACATAGTATACTGGCTGCTGAATGCTTCTTCCTTCTATCAGCTTTTCTGTGATAAGCGCTGCGCTTACTGCTGATTGTGATGCTGTGATGTACAGTAGTAGTGGTGCTTTTGGGTTAGGTACTGTTAGCTTCGTGAGCTGCATCAAGTATTGCCTTAGCTCGTAGAACGCTTTTGATTGCTCTGGGCCCCATTGAAACTTGGCTGCATTTCTGAGTGTTGCAAAGAACGGTAAGCTTCGCTCTGCTGCTTTTGCGATGAATCTGTTGAGTGCAGCAATTCTGCCCGACAGCTTCTGCACATCTCTCATACACTTTGGCTCTTCCATGTCAAGGATAGCCTTTATCTTGTCTGGATTAGCTTCTATCTCATGAGCTGATACCAGACAACCAAGGATCTTTCCTTTTGTCACTCCGAATACACATTTCTCTGGATTTAACTTGAGACCTGCTTGTCTCATGCGAGCGAAGGCGATTGCCAGATCTGATATGTGGTCTTGCCTTTTGACACTTTTGACCAAGATATCATCAACATATGCCAATATTGTCTTGAACAATTCATCTTTGAACACTGTGCTTGACATTCGGCAAAAAGTGGTTCCTGCATTCCGGAGCCCCTCGGGCATCCTGACGAAGCAAAAAGTGCCAACTGGTGTGATGAAGCTGGTCTTCTCCTCATCCTCTTTTTTCATCCAGATTTGATGATAGCAGGAAAAGCAATCTAAGAGGGACATCATCTCGCTTGCTGCTGCTTGGTCAACAATCTTGTCAATCCTTGGCAGTGGGAAATCATCTTTTGGGCAAGCCTTGTTGAGATCTGTGAAGTCGATGCACATTCGCCATTTGCCATTCTTCTTCTGAACTGGCACAGTGTTAGCTAGCCACGTTGGATATTTGACTTCACGTATGACATTGGCATCTAGTAGCCTTTGCACTTCAGCTTTTACAGCATCGGCTTTTTCTTCTGACATCTTTCTCAGCTTTTGCTTTTTTGGCTTCATGTCAGAACTGATTGCCAGCTTGTGCTCAATTATGCTTCTGTCAACACCTGGTAAGTCCTTGCTTGACCAAGCGAACACATCCTTGTTATTCCTCAGGAATTTAATGAGCCTATCTTCTTTGTCCGGCTCCATGTCTGAGCCGATAATCACTTTTCTGTCAAAAACGTCGGGCTGTAGCTGCACCTGCTTCGTCTCTGTAGCTTCTTGCATCTTTTTGCTATCTTTCTCAGCACTTGGCTTTTCTTCTGGGTAAAATGGATCTTTTTCTTGAAGCAAATGCACATTTCATTGACCAGGTGCTCTAGCTTTCTCAATGTTTCTGGCTTCCCTTTGGTCACCATATACAGTGATGACTCCTTTTAGAGCTGGCATCTTCATGCATAAGAATGATTGCCTTATGATGATGTCAAAGGCGTTTATAACTCCTCTTCCAAAAATGACATTGTAGTCAAACATCATATCTACGACATCGAAGGTGATGTACTCCGTTCTTGCATTGGATGTGTCACCGAAGGATACTTGCAATGAAATTTTCCCGAGTGTTTGGGTTCGCTTCCCCCCGAAGCCGACCAATGGAGTGTCTGATGGCTCCAGGTTGTCTGGGTTGATATTGGTCATGTTTCTCAGTGTTTTTGCTAGGATGATGTCAGCAGAGCTTCCTGTGTCTACTAGCACCTTTCCAATTGTCCAGCCAGCAATATTGGCTTTGATTGATATCGCATCATTATGTGGGAAATTGTGGAGTTTGAGATCTTCCTCAGTAAAGGTGATGGGAATATGAGACCATTATGACTTTTTGTATGGACCATCAACAGAGATATTGTTGACTTGACAGAAATAGCTTTTCCTTTGCTTTTTGTTCTCAAAAGCAAGCGATGATCCTCCAGAGATGGGCATGATGTGTCCATAGCTTGGGAGTGGACTTGGAGCTTCTTGTTGATTGGCTTTTTGTTGTGGAAGTGGTGGTGGTGGTGGTAGCTCCTCAACCTTTATGTTTTGCGAAGCCACTTGCTGGGAGGTTTGAGGGTATAAGTGAGGATATATGGCTTGTGGGTAATAATGTTGAAAGGTTAGTGGCGAGGGCAAATATTGAGTTGCCATCGCTGTTGATGGGTGTACAGTGTTTGAGTTTAGCGAGGGATATACTGGGCAGTATGGTTGGATAGCTTGGAAAGGGTTTTGGGTGTTTGGGTGCGAAGCCGATGTTGGCTTCGTTTGAGTTGCTTGAATCTTCTCTGCTCTTAGCTTTTCTATTGTTTTCTTGATGTCTCGGCACTGCTCTGTACCATGGGTATGGTTTTTGCCGTGGTATTGGCAAAACAGCTCAGGTCCCAGTGGACCTCTTCCTCTCCCTCGGCCTCTGCCGGCTTTTCCACCCCTTTGAGTGGGCTCATTTCTCTGGTTGTGATGTTGGCTTTCTGGGTAAGGTGGTTGGGTTTTGTAGGAAGAAGGTGGGTTGTCTACCTTCATGATTGTTTGGTGGGAGTAGTTTTGGTAGTTGTGGCTATGGTGGTGGTTTTTGGATTGTGACTCATATTGGTTTCTCATGATTGCTTCTCTAGCCAATCTCATCCGGTTGTCATTGTCAGACCGACAATACTTCTTAAACTCATCATATAGGTCTGCCAGAGTAGCTGGTGTCTCTCTTGCGATATGCTGCGCAAACAGTCCAGGGCGAAGCCCTTGTATTGCTGCAAATTTCGCTGCTTCATCAGGGATGTGTGGAGCTTGAGCACGCACAGTGACAAATCTGCGGAAGTAGTCCTCTAGGGGCTCCTTCGGCTGCTGGTGTAACGTGAGTTCAGCATATGAGAGCGATTGGTCTCCCATAATGCTGAAATTTTTGATGAGCCCCCTCTTCAAATCATACCAGGTATTGATTGATAGACCTGGCAGCTTCGTATACCAGTTCATTGCTGTGCCATTGCAGACAATGATGAAAGATTTTGCTAGAACAACATCATCTCCCCCAGTCGAAGCTATTGCAGCTTCGTAGCTCATGAGGAACTGCTTCGGGTCGGTGAGGCCATTGTATCTTGGTAGAGAAATAGGTTTATAGGAAGGTGGCCATCTTGCCAATTGAAGGCTTTCTGAGAGTGGGCAAGTATGGTCGATAGGACGGGTGTGAAGTGTGTGAAAGCCAGTTTGGGATGAAGAGTTATGGTTTGGTGGATTGGTGGTGGTGTTTGGCTCATTGAGCTCTGCTTGGAGCTCAGCAACTTGTTTTTTGGCTTTCTCGAGCTCTTGACGCAGCTTTTCAGCTCTTGAGCTTGTATTGTTCCGCCGCCTCTGTTTCGCTTGCCTCAACTCCTCCAGGTGTTTCTTGACTTGCAGCAATTGAAGCTGCTGCTCCTCTTCTTCCTCTTGCATTTGTTGCTCCAGCTTGAGCTGTGCAGCCTCCAGCTCTCCCTGCTGCTCGAGGCATAGAAGACGAAGCCTTTCTTCAAGTCGATGCATTCTCTCTTCAGTGGTAAGGGTTTCGTTATCGACCTGTTGGTCGTCGATAACAGTTTCGGTTATTTGTAGTAGGCTTGTTGGTGGAATTGGGGGTTGGGGAGCGGCTTCGTTGCTGGGAGTTGCATTCGCCGCAGTGGTGGTTGACTTGGCTTTTTTTGGTGGCATGGTGGTTATCGTGGGTTTTGTTCGTGCACAGCACAAACGGTGGGCGCCAGTTGTTGGGATAATAGCCGAAGCCAATGAGCCCAAGCAACGGGAGAGATTGAGTAACTGGGACAAGCAACAATATATTACTTATCAACAGTGTTCTCGGGAATCAACCACCCTTACATGTAGGAGAGGGGCCTCCTTTTATAGGGAGTCCAAGGGTCTTTACATTCCCATTGTACCCTTGGAAATCAGGTATCATCCTCTAGACTATATAACACAAATAGCCTAAGGACACTTTGGTACATTTACTCCTCCCAATGTGAATGAGTAGACTTGCAATCCCGTGTTTGACTTGGCTTGGACTTGGTCTAAGCCTGCTTCGCTCGCCAGAAAGAGCTGTGCAGTTCCTCAATTTGGCTTCCTTCGAGTCGGGACGACCCGAAGCCGTCTCTTGGCGTCCAAAAGCTAAGGGCTCTCCCAAGGACCTGCAATATGGAGCGAACCGAAGCTAGCCATTAACTCAATTATAGCTTTTGACACTCAATAGTATCAATACTTCATCGAATTAGCTTCTAACTTAGTTTGGATAACGTCGCTTTGGTATACTGCTAATCGTGATGACCGAAGCCGATTAGCTTTGGTTTAACTCGCCCAACTGAAGCCAAATTAGGGACCTATTGAGTGATCG
Source organism: Alloteropsis semialata (assembly GCA_004135705.1). NCBI lineage: Eukaryota > Viridiplantae > Streptophyta > Magnoliopsida > Poales > Poaceae > Alloteropsis > Alloteropsis semialata. Next base: position 38,703,904 of record CM014271.1, read on the forward strand.
AAGCTGATTGGCTTCTGCTCCCTAGTTCATTGCCGCCTTTATGCATGAGAGAGAGAGTAAAACAAGTAGAGGGCGTTTGTCGGTGGGCCAAATCCCCAACACAATGTAAAGCTCCCTTTGTTTCTTTTGTCTCTCCTTGTGCGTCTTACAATCCTTTAGATCTTTGGCGTCGTTCGGTTACTTGGGGGAAAGTCCCACCTAGCCTTGCAAATAATAAAAGGGTCAAGATACCCAACCTTGGTCTTTGAATCCATTGCGAGGCAACCTTGCATCCTGCGCAACACATCACAAAAAAATTCATTTTGAGACTACAAAGGCCATTACCATATGCATATATATATATATATATATGGTGTATGGAGATGAACCACTTACATACACCACAGTCTCATGGGGCTTAGCTCCATCATTTGCAAGCGGTACATTGCATGGATGTCATCGAAATCCATGACTATGTGTTTGGTTGCAATAGATGTCTTTGGTTTTCCCATCTATTGCAACCAAACACATCCACGTCGACCCGTGCCCATATAGTTGTGAGACCTGGGGTGCATGCCCTGCGGTACCAACTATGGAACTTCTGCATTTCACCTGGACAATCATGAAGAGCCCAGCCGAGTAGCAAGTCTTTGCCATACACGAATTTCTGCGGGCAATCTGGCAAATCTGGTATCTCATGAACCCCAACTTTACGAACGAAATCAATGTCTGTACGAGGCTTGGAAAACCCCGGTCCAGTTGGCACCACTGCTTCCTTTCTATTCTTTTTTTGTCGGAGTCAGCTTCTTGTTTGCGCCTTTGTTGGCTGTCATCCACCTATTCACAACCTCAGGCTCTGTATTCTTGTATGCTCGTATCACCCGTGGCACCGACCCCATTAACTGCTTCGGTCGTGCTGGCGACTTTAAGACCGTCTCTGGCTCATATTGCTGCACTGCTGATGGGGGGTGTTCATCCTGGTGTACTTGTGGTGATGTGGGGTATTCCTCCTGGTGTACTTGTGGTGATTGGGGGTCATCCTCCTGGTGTACTTGTGGTGATTGGTGGTGTTCCTCTAGCTGTACTTATGATGATGGGTGTTGGGCCTCCTGTTGTACCTGTGGAGTTGATAGGTTGGAGATAGTGGTGGCCACAATTGGTTGCTGTGGTGATGGTGGGCGTGATATCACAACGAGGGCACTCCCTGGGGATTGACGTAACAACACATGCTCTTGTGTGTTCTTAGCATGAACTTGTGCCGATGTCACCATCCTCTGGGAGCCTGGTGTGAGTGAGGGAGGATCTTCAGGTGGCGGAGGTTCTAGTATGATATCTCATTTATGCCACGATGCATTCTTTCCTATGGCTTGTCCCAAGGTTTCAATGCCCTCATCAAGGGATGAGTCTAAGAAGTCATCATCATGTCTTGGATCCGTAATTGTGAGCACTCTTACCCATGCATATAATGGCGGGATAGGCTGTCCCTCTAACCCGGGATTATTGCTCACCACCAACGCCATACCTTTGGCAGCCTCTTTTGTCTTTCCACTTCTGCCTATCGGAATGTGCAACGAGCAAGGAGTGTCAACAGTTATAGCATCTACGGGGTATGGTTCTGCTGACATAGAGGCAACACTACTCGGACAAAAGGTTGAGGCAGCGGGCGGCGGCGGCATCATTAAGTTATTATTTAATGATGGTTGGCTCATCATTTGTCGTTGCTGGTGCTCCGCAAATGCCGCCATGAAATATTCATTAAATCTTGCTTCCAATGCTTTCTCCACCGCTTCTTTAATTTGATCCTTGTACCGATCATGTCGCATGTACCTCTGCCTATCATTATTGAACCCGTCCTTAAAGGTCAAGTGTTTTGACAAGCCTCTGATCCGGCCTCCATGCTCTTTCGTGCCAAGGGATTCGCTGAGCATATCATTGTCCCTATTCGGAACATACTCGCCTTTCCTCTGTGCTTCAGCAAGTGCTAGAATCTTCGCCCCCACTACCTCAGTCTCAAGTTGTGGGAAGGCCAATTTGTCCCCCTCCGGGCGTCCCTCCCTCTCTTTAATCCACTAGAAGGCGCGCTCGTCCACGCCTACAAAAGGGTCCGGTTGCCTAGCGGCTATTGCGTCCTCTCTTTCCTTCGCCTACAACTCGGCCTTACCAATGTAACCACCCTGCCCAAGGTGAACTCGATGAATGTTTCTCAATGCCAGTTCTCTTTGCTTCTGACTTAGGGCTATAGCATCCAGAGAGGTCTTTTGCCATATGAACTCGGCCCACTGTGCATCTGTTATATTGTAACCCTCAGGCTTCGGCTTGCCATCCTAGACTAACTTGTTCAGTTCACCCTTCCAGCGGCGGAATCATTCGCCCAGAGTCATCAGGGTGCACGCACATACTTTTTACATGTCGGTATTGCGAGAAAACTTGAATGATTTAGCAATGAACCGCCACATCTCCACTTTCTTCCCTTCAGGCACCTTTATCCAATCTTGGATCATTGGGTCCACATGCACCTTTGTTCTGATTATTGCTCCAAGGGCGTTACAGAACTTTGCATGAACTTTTGGAGGGTTTTTAACCTCTCCTAATGGGCTCACTCCATCAACCATCCAGGTGCCTGTAGGGTATTTGTTTCTGCCTTGTTGCCCCCCTTTTTTTAGGTTCACTGATTGTGGTGATGCATTCAGCCTCTGGCGCAGATGAGTCCACCTCAATTTCTTCTACTTGTGGGGGCTTACTCCACGTCGACGGTGTCTCCTTTTTGTTACCAGAGAACGAGGCACCTAACGCGATCATAAGAGTCGTCAGTACATATCATTTCATCTATCCAATCAAAATGTACATGAAAGCGGATCAGTAGGGATCGTCGTTACCTCACTAGCCGGATCGAAATCCGGGTCAAGCTCTGTCTCCGTACGACCTACACGAGGTTCAGTGGGGTGTGGATTAAGAGGGTCCATCCACACGCCGCCTACCCACGCGCCTTGTCCTATTTGAGGTCCGTCTCCATCTTCGGCATCTTCCCCGTTCTCCTCATCCCCGGAATCTTCTTCTTCATGGTCATCTTCAAAGACATCATCACCGTCCCACTGGGTCTGGGACCCAATCACATCCAAGTCGAACCCATTCTCATGATCATCATGATTGGATGACGATGGCTCATCCATCCTCTAGATGAAATCACATGTGACAATCAAAAACACAAAATATGTTAAACTAAAATGGTAAATGTAAACACATTTATTGATAGAAAAAATGTTCTTTTCATACACATGTGTATCATATATACATCAAGCACTTGCTAAGCATTTCATCAGCACTTAGTTGCATGATGGAGGACCTCCTCTCACCTTCGACTGGAGCGGCACAGGGGGCGAGCGGTCGTGGACGGCGGCCGGCGAGGAGCCGGCCGTGCTGGCGCGGGGAGGGGAGGTGGCCGCAGCAGGAGCAGGGCGCCCGGCCCAGTGGGCAAAAGGCGGAGGATGCCAACTCGGGGACGAGCTAGGGCCGACAGGGAGGAGGGCGCGCCCGGGGGACGGCGGGGTGGAGGCAGCGCCGGCGGAGAGGTCGCTCCGGCAGCGGTGGTGGATCTTGCGGGAGGGGGAGGCAGCCGGAGCGTGGAGAGGCGGTGGTGCGCGCGAGGCGGAGGGCTAGCCGGAGGAGCGCGGCGGGGGACGACGGCGGCGCGGCCGGAGCGCGAGAAGGCAAGAAAAGTTTCGGCAGCCTGTCGGCGTCCCGCGCTGTCTGAAAATTTTGGCCAAGTCCCCCGGTTGCTCCAGTTTATATAGAGGAGTCCATTTCTAGGGGCGGGTGACGGTCACCCGCCCCTAGAAATGGCCAAAAAGAAGGCAGCGCACTTTTGATCTAACCACCAAACGACCGCAGGATCATCCGCTCCATACAAAATTACAACCACCGGACCAAACTTTGCGCGGCCTGACTATAGAACTGCGGCTTGTCCACAGTGGCAACAGCGGACGAAACTGTGTCTGCGCGTGGAAAACCCAGAGCGGACAGGATGAATGGACGTTCGAGCAGTGCTCTTCACAGTTGCATCAACGTATGAAACGGTGGCTGTGCGTGGGTTTAGGGTGAAACCTCCAACGGACAAGATGAACGGGCTTTCGTACGGTGAGGCTTTTTGTAGGGTCACCGTATAAAGTCGTGAGTTAGGAAACTTATGCATTCGAAATGTTCGCACTCCCCATAATGCCCTGTTTCGAATCATACATGCATCATCATACATATTTAAGTCAGGTAGCACGAAACTCAAAGACATAACTAAAGAGGCAGCACATTAATTTCTCCAATTCACATACAACCATCAACCATGCATCAGTTTGGTCATGCCATCTGATCACGCACATCACCAAAATAATAGTGACCATACAATACCAAGTTCATAGCTATATTTACAAGTTCCACGACTACATTTAACGACAAAAGCATACCATCACTTGCTTCTCCATTCGCTCCAGTGAGAACGTTCCACGACTACATTTAACGACAAAAGCATACCATCACTTGCTTCTCCATTCGCTCCAGTGAGAACGCCAGGGGCATGTCTCACATCCCGCTGATGGCGTAACTCACAAGGCTGGTGAAGTGCCGTGTCCAGAGGTCGAACTCATGACGGATGCGACACTTTGGGCTGCAGTACAAGATGGTGGTGGTCCATCCGCCCAGCGCCTGCAGTGCGACCATGTGCAGATGTGAGGATCCTGTGGAAGCAGCTCCGGGTCATCGTCACGCTCAGGAAGATACAACTCGTGCGCAATGCTATGGAGGTCCTGCCTGACATTGGGTCATCGTCGCGCTCAGGAAGATACAACTCGTGCGCAATGCTATGGAGGTCCTGCCTGACATTGTGGCGCAGCAGCGGCAGGCCGTAGTTCTCCCACCGGCCATGCTGGGGTAACGGGCCGCCGCTAATGCGAGGGAGCACCGCCAGTGCATCAGGGTCCGCGGGGTTCCTACGGTACTGCAGCTTCGCCAAGAAGTAAGCCGCACAATTGTCCCCAATGTCAGTGGCCTGATTGCAATTGTGCATCCCGTCGAAATGCCGGCGGCTCAACAGAAGCACCATCCCATCATGGAATACGGCCCCCGGATTATTGATATCGTGCAAGCGCTGCAGGATGTCTGACCTGACATTGGAGGGCAAATGACGGCAGAAGTCACGAAGCTCACGGAATGATAAGCACCGGAGTACCTCGGGGGAGTCACATATGAGGTAGAAGGTGCAGCAGACCCGACGAAGGGTCATGTACTGACTGACGGCCGATGCTTCGCCTCCATCAAAGATATCACAACGGATGATCTGGGCAATCAGCTCTTCTGGAAGGTCCATCAGGCGAAAGAACGTCGCATGAACCGTCGCCTCCAGTCTTCTCCGTGACGACGATGAGGCCACGGCGCGATCGATCTCCTCCATCGCCACGGGCGGCAATGCTAGGCCGAAGGTGGGGGAGGCAGCGGGGTGAACGCGAGCGGCACGGTGGGGCGAGCCAAGAAAAAGCCCTTGCTGGCCGGAGAGGTGGGCGCGAAGGCAGCGGGGGCAAGCCAAGAAATCCCCCGCGCGTCAGAGGTGGGCGGCCGGAGGCGGCAGGGCAAGCGCGAGCGGCGGGGCGAGCGCGAGAATAGAAAGCATCGCGGGCAGGGGTGGTTCGCTGGAGGTGGGCGGAGGGAGCCGTGTGAGCGCGAGCGCTAGAAAATTAATAAGAATTGCAACTGTTGCTTGAAATTAAAACCGCCGCGGATTGTGAAGCATCTGGTCGGGTGCGTCAATTGGGAAGCGCAAGCGTCTGCTCGGGTGCGCCGACGGTTTATAAATATTTATGCCTCCAAATTGATTTAGTATGAAAATATATTTTGTACTTAATCTGATGATACAAAGGTACATATTCATCGGGTCACGAGCAGTCGACAGCCACAGGATTAATTTGTGGCCACGCGTGAAGTTCTGTGAAAAAACCCTTTGGGACCGGATGAAAGGCAGTTCGAAAGATCAGATCCAGGGATGCCATACTGTATAAAAGGGTGCACAGATCAAATGCTGGCAACGGTTGAGAAACTAAACCAAAACTACGCCAAAATCATTCAGAGGTTAGCACACTTACAGACTAAACTAAACCAACCCATTCACTAGTTTACCAAAACCAATCTAAACCGTTTGGCTTTTTCCACCCAAAACAAACTAAACTCGTTCAAGTATTCATAGTCGTACTTAGTCATTTTCAACAAATTTTTGTCAATATCGGTAAAATTTCCATGTGTGAATGCAAGGTTTTAATTCTAGGATCCGGCTTTCGACGTGGGGCCCACATGTAGGTCTAGTAAAGATAACTTGCACAAAGTAGCTCATGGTTGTACTTAGTCATTTCCAAAGAATTTCAGTCAATTTCGATGAAATTTTCGTTTGTGAACACGAGGTTGTACGGTCATACTGAGTCAACTCCAACAAGTGTTGGTTAATTTTGCTATAAGTTTTAGGTGTGAACCGACTTCGACGCATGAAGACCATTAAAACCCAATCCAAACCGGTACGAACCTATCTTGGCTATAAACTAAACTAAACTAAATCAAACTATTTACCTAGACCAACCAATTCCCACCAAACCAAACTCAACAATATCACGCTCCAAACTAAAAACCGAATTTTTAATTAAAAACCGAGTCAAACCTGAGTCGCTCGAAGCAACACGATGTCATTATCTGGTGACCCCGCAGTGGACGAAAAACGTGGAGCCAATTCCAGAAACAAGTAAGATTGGATGAATGGCCGTTCATCCGGTGACTGCCACAAGGATGTCACCGTGTAATACTGTCGACCTCCAACGGTCATATTCCTCTCCGGCCCCTCTACTAAACACACAGGATGAAAGCGCATCCATCCGCTCAATTCAAAGTTGACAGTGCCGCATAAATGTGTTGCCGCACGGCCTGTTACATTTGGTGGACCCCGTGCACCGGTCCTTCTTTCTTCCTCAGTCTCCTCCGCGCCCGCGCTCATACGCCATCGTCGCTCTCGCTCGCCTCACCGCCCTCCGGCCGTCTCCGGTCAAGCGCCGCCGCCCGCCGCTACGCTACTCCATCCCGTCCTTGCTCCGCACCTCCTCGCCCCCGCCACACCGCTGCCTCACGCGTATTTCGTGCACTGGCGCGTGGAACCATTGCCAAGGGTTTCTGCCGCCGCTGGCCTTTGATTCGCCGGCCACCGCCGGTCTGTGGCACCGTCCCCCAGCCGTGCGCGACGCCAACAACCCCCTTCGTCTCCCCACGGCCGTCTCCCTCGTCGATTTCATCTGCAATTGTGAGAAACTTCAAACCCGCCCAAATGTGATTCAATTTAAATGGAATTTGTTAAAATTTCACTGTTTAGAGCACAGTGTTTCGAGTTTAGGAGCATATGTTTGTGAATTAAGGTTATTTTTCACGGGAATATCATGTCCTCCAGACAATGCTCACTTGTTTAGGTCAAATTCCACTATTAAGAGGGTTTAGTGTTTGATGTTTAGGATGTTTTGTTCAATAATTAGGGTTGTTTTTCTCATGAATATCATGTCATCGACCCAATGCTCACTTGTTTAGGTCAAAATTGAGCTTGTTGAGCCGTAGTTCATGGTCGTCGCCTATCTTAGGTGTTTTCGCCGGCCCTTAATCAAGCTTATATTTTGCTTACAGGTGTATCTTTTCCCAAGATACTTTATTTACTATATTAATTATATATCTTATCTTTGCTATTTTGTAATCTTCTACCATATGATCTCTTGCATATGGCCACAGGGAGCAGCCACAAATATAGTACAAATGGAGTAGCCGTCTACGTTGCGTCGCTCAGGACGCCGCCATAGTACAGAGACTACACTGACACCGACACAGGGACAACCACCTCGACACTCGGGTACGCGTGTTCGTTGTGGTGGCATTCGGAGGCCAGGCAGTCGCAGTGCAGGGGAGGGTTCACGGCAGCAGGCGATGGTGCAGCAGCAAGAGCAGCAAGAGGAGGAGCAGGAGGAGGAGGCATAGACAGACTTAGACCCTGGCATAGAGATCTCAGCTGCTCGCCGGATCAGACGTGCACATACACCACTGGAGCCAGGAGAGTTGCTTCCTGACTTGAGGCGGATTTCTTCCAAGAGGGTCAAGAAGTACAGGGATGTTCAAATCCTTGACTGGTTCCCTGAGCGTAGACAGGCGTACACCAACCCTAGGTTCTTGACATGGTTACAGGAGAGCTTCTATACCTCGTACATCAGGGGGCGGTTTCCGATCGCCGAGCACGAGATGCTGGATTGGCCTTCACTGAGAAGGGCTGCAGGGGGAGTACCTATACGGCCCCACTTCGCATACATGCCAGGGGTCGAGGCCTTGGTCACTGACTACAGGCTTTGGGTAGAGGAGTGGGTGAGAGTCTTCTTTGCCACACTCTACATTGACATGCACCGGACCTTCATTCAGTTCATGTTCAACAACGAGGTTTGGCGGCTGTCCAGGGATTTGATTGCAGCTACCTTTGGTCTACAGCTTGGAGGTACGATATTGCACCACGTCACTTACGGTGAGGAAAGTTGTCCTCCCCGCCGTCCTCATTCTACAAAGTACCCTACAGACGAGCAGATGGCTCCACTGTTTCGTCAGCCGTTCGTTCCTGGCAGCCCGAGGACTCCCGACCAGCTGACAGACGAGGCATACACTGTTCACATGGCCTTATGGAGGTCGCTTTTGCCCAGGAGAGGGAACTCCGAGACGATCAACGCCTTGCAGCCGTGGCTCCTTCTTCACATCATGAATCACGAGGAGTTTGATATTGTAGATCTGATTATATGTGAGTGGGCGGATGCTATCTTTGATGAGATGTCAGTGCAGCGACAACAGCCATATGCTCCCCTGATTAGCTATTTGATTACTGACCTGGGGAATGGAAATTGGAAGGATGACCTTTACAGTGCCAGGGGTCAGTTTGGCACATATTTGGCCACACGGCCTGATGACAAGCGACGACGCCCTAGAGCGATGTTGGTAGCAGAGGAGAGGTTGCAACTGCAGGCAATCGTAGAGGCAGCTATGACTAAACTTGATCGGGACGCACTAGCTATAGTAGAGTGTCGGGGTTCTCTACCGCCGACAAGTAAATTTCTACGATCGCGCGTCGGGGCCCGGATGGTGACTCAAGAGACAGGGGGTTTTAGACTGGTTCGGGCCTCCGGAGAGTAATACCCTACGTCCAGTGTGTGCCGATGTTCTCAAGTCCAAGTCTGTAGTAGGGGGTACAAACTGGTCGGGAGAGGGAGAGGGTCCCAGATCCCGGTGCTGTGCGAGCGAGTGTTCTGTTCGTGCTGTGTCCGAATGTTTGGCTGGTGTCGGCCTCTCCCCCCTCAGGTGTCCCCTTATCCCCTTTTATAGTCTCAAGGAGAGAAGGGAGCGGGGGGTAAGAAAGAAAGAAAATTACATGGGGAGTTACTGCCCCCGAGGCCTTTAGCCAGTGTCGCGCGCCGAGCCGTACAGGGAGCAGGTGTTGACGGAGTGGGCGTCCCGCCGGACCCGGGATC
>CM014271.1:38714436-38733636 GCA_004135705.1 Alloteropsis semialata
TCCCCGGCATGTCCGAGGGTTTCCATGCAAACACATCGAGGTTTGCGCGAAGAAAGTCGACGAGCGCGCTTTCCTATTTAGGATCGAGCGCCGTCCCGATACGGAGGGTGCGACCGTCGTCGGCCACGGTAACCTCCTTGACGTCCTTGGCTGGCTCAAAGGAGCACGCAGCACGCTTGGAGGTCTCGGGGATATCCGGGTCCCTGGGTGAAGGCTCAGCGGCGAGCCTCTTGGACTGGACGAGCGCCTCCGCAAATTGGAAGCACTCAGTTTCGCAGGCGAACGCATGCTCAAATGAAGTCCCCACGGTGATGACACCCTTGGGTCCGGGGATCTTTAATTTGAGGTACGTGTAGTTCGGGACAGCCATGAACTTTGCGTATGCAGGCCTCCCGAGGATGGCGTGATACGTCCCAGGAAATCCCACCACTTCGAAAGTGAGGGTTTCTCTGCGGAAGTTCCGTGGAGTCCCGAACGTGACGGGCAGGTCGATCTGCCCAAGCGGTATGGCGTCCACCCCGGGGACGACCCCATGGAATGGCGCCGTGGATGGCCGAAGCTGGGACCGCGGGATCCCCATCTCATCGAGAGTGTCGACGTAGAGGATGTTGAGGCCGCTCCCGCCGTCCATCAAAACCTTGTGGACGCGTTTTGTACCGAAGAGAGGAGCAACCACGAGCGGGTACCTTCCGGGTTGTGGGACATGGTCGGGATGATCGGAGCGGTCGAAGGTGATCGGGGCCTCGGACCATTTCAGGTAGGAGGGCACCGCGGGCTCTGTGTGGCAGACTTCTCGCCGGATTAACTTCTCGTCGCGCTTCGAGGGGCAGGCTGCCGACCCCCCGACGATCATTAGGATCGCGCCGTCTTCCCTGGGGTAACCGTCATCGTTGTTCGACCCTCCGGCCCCGTCCCGGTTCTCGTATGGTTTCTTCTTCAGGGTGCCGGCGAGGAAGCTTCTCATGAGTTTGCAATCCTTCAGGGCGTGCTTGACAGGGCCCTCGTGGTTGGTACAGGGCGCCTCGAGGAGCTTCTCGAAGTGGTCCCTTGGCGCCGGGTTTCCTTTGGGTTTAGCGGCCTTCCGCTCGGCCGCCGCTACCACGCGGCCATCGCGCCTCCGCTTGTCCTTTCTTCTCTTCTTGTCGGGTCGGGCGGAGGTGCCCTCGCCAACCGCCTCCGACTGCTTGCTCTTGCCCTGAGGCCGATCAAGGGTCGCAGCAACGGCGTCCTCCCCGTCGGCGTAGTCGGTGGCGATGTCGAGGAGCTCCCGGATGGTTCGCGGTTTCCTGCGTCCCAACTCATGGATGAGGGTCGCGCAGGTGGTTCCGAACCGGAACGCGGAGACGACATCGGTGTCAGCAGTGTTTGGCAGCTCGGTGCAGCGCTTGGAGAAGCGCTTGATGTAGTCGCGCAGGGTCTCGTCCTCTGCCTGGAGGCAGTTGCGGAGGTCCCAGGGATTCCCGGGACGAGTGTAGGTGCCCTGGAAGTTGCCAATGAAGGCATCACGCAACTGCGCCCAGCTGTCGATCTTGCCCGCAGGGAGATGCTCCAGCCATGTTCGAGCCGAGTCGGCGAGGTAGAGGGGGAGGCTTTTGATGATGAAGTAGTCGTCTTGTGCTCCCCCCGCATGGCACGCGAGCCGGTAGTCCTCCAGCCAGACGCTGGGGTTTGTGTCCCCGTCGTATTTAGGCACCGTCGTGGGAGCTCGGAAGCGCGGAGGGACCTGAGCGCCGAGGACGTGGGGTCCAAAGGCACGCGGCCCCCTGGGGTCGGGTGACGCACTCCTGCTCCGGTCCTCGCCGCTGTCGTAGCGGCCCCCGCGCCGTCTGTTATAGGCTCGGCGTGGGCGGTGCTGATGGTGCTCGTCCCGTTGTCTGGCGCCTCCGTCGGCTGCGGCCCCGTGATGATACACGGAATGCTCACGATCGGGCTCTCGAGGAGCTCGCTGGCGTGAGGCGGAGCTTTCCGCCTGTTGGACTGCCGCGGTTTCCAGGAGCGCACGGAGCTGCTGATGGAACCTTCGATCTTCGGGCGCCGCTGGTTCAGGGTGTTCACGGAGCAGGACAGCAGCCGCTGCGAGGTTCTGGGACGCCCGGTTGAAGACCGGCGCGTCGTTGGCGTTGCCACCGTCGTTGACGATGCGCTGTTGCACGTCCCGGGCCCGTGCGCGGGCGGCTCCTCCGTCCGCGTTTCTCCCAAGCTCGCGGTTGAGCTGCTGCCGTTCTGCCTCGATCTGACGCCGGGCCTCGTCTAGCTCCTGCAGCCTGACCCGCCGAGCATCGTCCGCCGGGGCGTTCGGCGGTGGCGCCGCAGGAGCGTTGGCAGGCGGAGCTGCAGGGGCTCGGGCAGGCGGAGCCGCAGCGGCGTTGGCAGGTGGTGCTGCGGGGGCGCCGTCCCTCGTCGAGCTGCTCGCGGACTGCACATCCCCGTCGGGGGTGTGACACATGAAGCACTCCCGGTAAGGGTCGAAGTTCGGCGGAGCCCACGTCAGCCGCGGGCGCGAGCTTTGCTCACTCACCGCGCTTTTGGCGGTTGGCGAGACGCGTGGGTCGGACTCCGTCGGTGTCGGGGTGACCACCGGGTCGCTCGGCAGGCCTGGCTGTCCCTCCGGGTACATGGCGTTGTAGCAGTCGATGAACTCGTCCCAGGGGAGCTGCTCCTGCCCTCCAACCTGGAGGGCGAGGTTGGTGATCATGTAGGAGACGTTGCGGAAGCGTTCCTGGGACGGGCTCCGTCCCAGGGCGGCCGCCAGGTCCCCTCCGAGTAGGTCGAGGACGTAGGCGGTGGCTCCCGCCGTGGCGTGGGAGGGCTTGGACCCCTCGTTGTGGAACGTCTTGTCGTCGTCGCAGGCAAGCTTGGGGCGCACGAAAGTTGCCCCAATGATGGGCTCCACCGACTTGTCGATGACGAAGTCGAGGGAGCCGAACCGCAGGTGATCGCCGGGCGCCAGCGAGGCGCCGCTGTGGGCCATCCGGACCCTGGTGAAGTGTCGTGACACGTGAAAAGCCCCTACCTGGCGCGCCAACTGTCGGGGTTCTCTACCGCCGACAAGTAAATTTTCTACGATCGCGCGTCGGGGCCCGGATGGTGACTCAAGAGACAGGGGGTTTTTAGACTGGTTCGGGCCTCCGGAGAGTAATACCCTACGTCCAGTGTGTGCCGATGTTCTCAAGTCCAAAGTCTGTAGTAGGGGGTACAAACTAGTCGGGAGAGGGAGAGGGTCCCAAGTCCCGGTGCTGTGGAGCGAGTGTGCTGTTCGTGCTGTGTCCGAATGTTCGGCTGGTGTCGGCCTCTCCCCCCTCAGGTGTCCCCTTATCCCCTTTTATAGTCTCAAGGAGAGAAGGGAGCGGGGGGTAAGAAAGAAAAAAATTACATGGGGAGTTACTGCCCCCGAGGCCTTTAGCCAGCGTCGCGCGCCGAGCCGTACAGGGAGCAGGTGTTGACGGAGTGGGCGTCCCGCCGGACCCGGGATCGTACATCCCGGGTGGTTGGTGTAGACGTCTTCTCGGGTAAGCTCCCGGGTAGTTCCCGGGTCGTGGTTGACTTGCTCGAGGTCCTCGGGTGCTCCAGGTGTCCTGCTCGGGTTCCAGGTGTCATCCATGGGCGCCTGGGGTCGTACTTGGGCGCCCGGTGTTGCGCATGCGCTCCTCTCAAGACTGTAGCGTTCCTGTTCGGATGAGACGGGTGCCACTGTGGCTGCCGTGGCGAAGGACGGACGCCCATCATGCTCTGACGCGGCGGGTACCAAGTGGGTACGGCGCTGGATGGGCCGGGACGTGGCCGGGTAGTTTCACCCGGAGAGCTGGAGACTCCTCGGAGGCGGAGAACTCCCCGGGCGAATCGGAGAGCCCTTCGAGGGCGGGGAACTCCTCGGGCGAGCAGCGAAGCCACTCGGAGGCGGAGAACTCCTCGGGCGAGCAGCGAAGCTACTCGGAGGCGGAGAACTCCTCGGGCGAATCGCGGAGACTCCTCGGAGGCGGAGAACTCCTCGGGCGAATCGGAGACTCGTCGGGCCGCCTCCGAGGTGTCAGGGCATGGAGAATCTGCTTTGGTTTGAGTCTTCAGTTTTGCTTTTTGAGGGGTGGATTATCGTGAGCTTCCGGATTAGGGGCTTGATCGGGTACCCCTAATTCGGACCTTCGTCATAGAGGCTCAGCTTCCGACCTACCTTGATACTGACACTGAGGACTCAGACGAGGACCCGGACTACACGCCTTACTTTCCTGAGCATCGTACTCACTACGGCGAGGCGGGTCCGTCCGGAGCAATTCCAGATGAGGATTCATCTCCTCCACCGCCTCCTGTGACACCACCGCCTCGAGTGACGTAGGTTACTCAGCCAGATTATCTTGCTACTATAGTACAGACACTGGTCGATCAGCAGCGTCACTCCGAGGCTGAGCACACATGTTAGAGAGAAACGCAGATGATCTTTCTTCAGGAGATGCGCCACCAGCAGCAGCAGTTCAGCACACAACTTCTTCAGCAGTAGCAGTTGGCTTCACATATGTTCAGTTATGTTACTGGCTGCATCGGACAGTTGTACCAGCACTCAGGTATCGAGCCACCTCCTCGTCCTCCTATGCCACAGCAGCTCCAGTACGACCCGCTCACTCCACCTCCTCCAGCCGGTGCTTTCCTGCAGACACCCTTGGCTTCTTTTCCGATGATAGCACCTGTAGAAACTGGGGTGTTATCAGTTCCACCACTGATGTCCGAGCAGCAGCGTGCCTCCCTTGAGTAGCAGAGACAGAGTCAGGCTAACTTCTCTATGGTGTCTCCTTCGATTTCCACAGCTCCACTCTCTGTCAAGACGACACCTGAGGAGACCCTCTCGACCCCGAGGATGACTTCGCCAGTCACTACAGTGCCTACTCCTCTAGATGACCGACCTCACGAGCACGACTCCACTGCTGGAGCAGTTATTGAGGAGATTGAAAGCAGCAGAGAGAGCTTGAGGGTGCGGATGGTCCAATGTCAGGCTCAAAGGCCGAGGAGATTGAGAAGAAGACAGAGCTTGAGGGTGCGGGTGGTCCCGTGTCAGACTCACAGGCCGAGGAGATTGTGCAGGAGACAGCTCTTGATACAGCTCTTGATAGTGCAGGTAGTGCCGTGGTAGGCTCACAGGCCAAGGAGATTGAGCAAGAGACAGAGCTTGAGGGTGCGGGCAGTCGCGTGGGAGGCTCGGAGGCCGAGGAGATTGAACAGGAGACAGAGCTTGAGGGTGCGGGTGGTCCCGTGGTAGGCTCAAAGGCCAAGGAGATTGAGCAGGAGACAGCTCTTGATAGTGCAGGTGGTCCCGTGGAAGGCTCACATTCTTCTCCTTTTGTCACGTCTTCTTCCGAGGTTGCCACTGTGGCCTCTGCTCCTACTACAGTCACACCAGTTGACCCCATCGACACCACTCTCGTATCAATTAACGAGCAGATTCATGTACAGATTGATCTTGACGGTGCAGGTGGTTTTGTGGTAGGCTCACAGGCTTCTGGCCCCTCCTCGGACTGCTCCTCCTCTGACTGTGTCAACGCGCCTCAGTATGAGGTTAGGGACAAAACTTGGGGGGCGTGAGAGTGTTGTATCTTTTGTAGTTTCTCATATATGGACATGTCATTTGGATTTGTTTATGCCCTCATGATGGTCATTTGTATCTAAGTGTGCACTCTCATTTTATTTTAGTTAATGCATTCTTGCGCGTTCATTTCATGTCTTTTATCTCTACTCATTTGTGTTGTAACTAACCAATTGTACATGAAGATTAGGGACCTTTGTAGAATTGAGTGTCACTTCGAGATGAAGCTTTTGTATAATCGAGTGTCACTGTTAACAGGGTACTTGAGCTAGGACATACTTTGACGAAGCTAAGTGTGTAGACATGAAAGAGAAGAACACTTCAGTGAAACTAGGACCTGCAAGCTCAAAAGGCACAAGACATGGCATTAGAAGGAACGAAAATGACCAAGGACTCAAAGAAGTGTGGATCAAATTAGTTTGAACCGAAACCATGAACAACAATATATGGTGCGCCATATTTTACACGGACAGGAAGAACGTATGTTGAAGTGATGGCTCGAAAAAGCGTTACACATTCGTTCGCTCCCCAGTTTACCGACAGCGGATGAAACAGTGCTCGCCCGTGAAGTTGGTGCGGAACCTCCACCAGATGAAGGTCTGTTCGAGCGGTCCTCTTCATAGTTGCATCACCGGATGAAACCGTTGCTGCAATGAGCTTTCAAGCAATTTTGGATCAAGTCCTGTAGGTGTTTGATTATATTTGCGTCGAGGGGAACCCAGTATGCACTAGAGATTCAAAGTACCAAGCTTGTGTCTCTTTCTAGAAGCCACATGATTGGCCCTTACCTACGCTGTTCGAGATTTATGGTAGTGCATATGACCGTCCATGTGTAGCTACATTGAGCGCACTAAATCATGCTCTACTTTGTTTTGATGAAGTTCTAGGCTTCACGATCGGAGACCTAAACTATGTTGGATTACTAAGGGCGTGAAGCAGAGTAAGAAATGTGTAGCATAGATGTACCTTTATCCTTTTCATATGGATTTGAACTTGTCTTTAGCATTGATGTAAGAACCTGTGAGACTTGTTATATATATTTCATTGCATATACTTTGTTCTCTGAATGTTGGATATGAATGGTGATGCCGTGATCGTTGGGTCTGTATTATGCTTCTAGCACCGAATAAATGTGTCGGCTGTGTAGCGCTACAGCCTTCATCCTTAGATCACACAGAATGGACACAGGTTCAAACGGTGCCTTCTGTTGTTGGCAGACCTGATGAAAGGGTGGCTGAAGTGACGTTGGGCAACTCTGCACGCGCTGCACCAAATGAAGAGACATTGGTCCGCTGCGATTTGTTATATCTGGACCGGATAAAATTGTGCCAAAGGAAAGTCAGACACGGCTATTGTCGTGACCACCGAATGAATGGACATTCGTCCGGTGCTTTCTACTGTGGCCTCACCGTATAAAACTGTTGTTTAGGCAATATCGCAATCAGCTATCTTCACGCCACCGTATGAACATGTTTCATCCGCTGTGCTCTAAGATGTCCCGATGGTATAAAACAGTGTTTATGTAAACATTGCACAAGTCTGTGATCGTGCCAACGGAATGAAAGGGCATTCAAACACTCCTATCTATGGTGTGTCGAGCGTATAAAATGTCGGTCCTATAGTCGATTAATATGCAAGTGCTTACAAATTTCAAATTTGAATATAAGTTAATATTGTAATGTGAAGAAGTCCCCGTTTATACCCTCTGAGGCAATCGATCCTTACAATACACATGCATACAAATTGAAATTTGAATAGAAGGTAATATACATTTCATATCGAGCCGGTGACAATTCTTGGTTCTCCATCATTCCGTGCCCAAGGCTTTTCACCCCTTTTTATGCTTGCTTCTACATTCTGTATCTTCTCTGGTAGATCTTGGAAGAGGTTCATTTCTTCAAACTGATTGTATTGTTCGACGTCCTCAACTCCGTCAGCTCCTATAATAACTTGTTTTCCAGGGATCACAATGTGCTTCTATTTTTTAGAAGGGTCAATTACATAAAGAACCTGTGCAACATGTGAAGCAAGTATCCAAGGGTTATCTTTGTATCCAATATTTTGGAGGTCAACAATTGTCAGTCCATAGTTTTCCACCTCAACACCTCTTGGGTGGTTCACCCATCTACACCGAAAGACGGGGATCCTAATATTACAACCATAGTCTAGTTCCCATATATTATCTATGATGCCATAATATGTGATGTTTTGGACACTATTTCCGTCTAAGGCTTGTGTGCGAACACCACTATTTTGAGACACACTTTTCTTGTCTTTTTCGGCAGCATAAAATATGTAGCCATTAATATCATAACCTTGCCATGATGTGACCTGAGCAGATGGTCCTAATGCCAATCTTTTGATTGTTTTTTCTTCTATGGTTTCCCCATCTGTTATGTCCTGTTCCTTGAACCATTCGACGAATCGACGCTTGTGCTCCTTCATGATCCAATCTTGTGAGTGGCCATGACTTTCTGCTCTTACAACATCCAGGTGTCTTTGGATGAATGATCCCATTAGTGTGATGCGTTGCAGGATACTGTAATTTGCTAGTTTTATCTCATTCATGTCCTTGTCGATGAATGTTTTCCTCCCCGCTATGCCGATACCATCCAATCTTCCCTGATGAAGTGATGCTGGTAAACCAATCCCCAAATTATCTTTTAGATAAGCCAGGCAGCACTCAATGACTTCTTCAATACTGTATCCCTCTATCATGCTTCCCTTAGGGTTTGCACGATTCAATATGTATCGGTTCAAGATTGACGAGAAGCGCTCATATGCCCACATTTCGTGTAAGTATAGGGGACCCAGTGCCCTTATCTGATCTACCATGTGAATCATGAGGTGTTCTGTGATGTCAAAAAAATGTGGAGGAAAGCACATCTCAAGTTGCACCATGGTCTCCCTGACAAAAACCTGCAGATCATCCAATTCGTCTTTGACAATCACCTTCTGAGAAACTCTGTCGAAGAAGTAACACAACCAAGTGATCACCATCTTTACGTGTACTGGCTTGATCGCCTTGATTGCAATTGCAAGGAACACAGTCAGCATAACATGGCAATCGTGACAATTGTATCCAGTAAACGAGAGATCTTTCATTGACACTAGTTTCTTGATGTTGGATGAGTAATGACTTGGCACTCTGATACCCCGTAAACACTGACATACTGCCCTCTTCTCAGCCAATGTTAAGTTGTAGCTAGCCGCGGGAAGTTTATATCTTCCATTCCCCATATCTATAGGGTGAAGATCATCTCTAATGTTCATAGCTACCAAGTCCTAGCACGACTTTAGGTTATCCTTTGAATCCAGTAAGAGCCCAATCATGTTATCGAACACATTCTTCTTCATGTGCATACCATCTATGGCATGGCGGACCTTTAGGTCCTCACAATACGGTAAGTACTTGAAGAAAATTGACTTCTTCTTAAACAGCATGCCATCCTTAGGTTCCTTATCTCTATTTTTTGGCTTTCTGTCTTTTGTCATCTTCCCATATTTAACCTCGATGTCCTTGACCATCTGAAAGACTGCGCGTCCGTCTTGTTTTGCAGGAGCCGGACCTATCACAGCATCACCTCCAAAAAATTGATGGAACTTCTTACCTCGGTACTTGTGTCCTTCCTCTAAGAAGCGTCTGTACCTCAGGGAAACTCCCTTTCTAGTTCCGTCGAGGAAATACTAAGCAGGTTCGTCGTCCAAGCATACAGTGCATGCCGTCTTTCCTTTGACCTGCCTTAAAAGCATAAACAACGCCTGGTAATCTTTGATGGTAACGAAGATCAGGGCTCTTAGGGTGAATTCTTGCTGTGTAAAACCATCAATCATCTTGATACCATTGTTCCATAAATCTCTTCCAACAAAGGCTCAAAAAAATATCAATATCTATGCCTGGATGCTTTGGGCCTTGTATAAGTATGCATAGGAAAAGATACTTTCGCTTTTGGCACAACCATGTAGGTAGGTTGAACATGCTCAAGACAACTGGCCATGTGCTGTGTGTGCTCTTCCTTTGACCAAATGGATTCATTCCATCCGTACTCAAAGCAAACCGAACATTTCTTGGATCTTTTGCAAAATCTTTATGCTTCTCGTCGAATTTCTGCCATTGGCTAGCGTCGGCTGGATGGCGAATCTTTCCGTCTCCCTTCCTGCGCTTATCAGAATCCCACCAGCGCATCAGTTCAGCATCGTTTGGGTTTGAGAACAGACGCCTCAGGCGATTGGCCACAGGGAGGTACCACACGCTCAAGGAGGGAATTTTCCTCTGCTTCCCATCATCAACGCCTACACAAGTGTCGGGTTGCTCATTACAAGCAACACTACCCTTCCTCTTTCTTTTATTCCCGTCTGTTTGAACTTTGTCCTCTCCCCCACGATAGCTAACATTGTTTTTGTACCGTTTTGCACCACATACCGGGCATTTGTCCAAATTTTTGAATGCATCCCCGCGGTACAAATATACAATGATTTGGACAAGCATGAATTATTTCCACACCCATCATGAAGGGACTAATAAGCTTCTTTGCTCGATAAGTGTTCTCCGATACTTTATTAGGATTTGGAAGCAACTATGCTAAGATACTAAGGAGATCATTGAAGCTAACGTCGGACCAACCATATTTAGCCTTTAGAATCAACAGCTCGAGTATGAAGCGAAGCAAGGTCCAGTGTCTCGGACAACCCTTTGAATGCTCATACATAGTTTCCTGAGCTGCCTTTTTCAATGACTCAATATTTTGTGCGCCTTTCGCACTGCCAACTAATAGTTCCTTTTTGGTATGATGCAACAACTGGCCCAAGAAATCGCTGTCATCAAATTCGTCACCACTACTGCCATCACCACCTTCATCCCCAACAATGTCCTCAACACCTTCATCCCCAGCAATGTCCTCACCACCACCGACTCCATCACCACCACTTCCATAGACAACACCATCATCACTTCCGTCATCCTCGAAACCATAATCTTCATCATAACCGTCAAAGTATCTGTTGACGGCTTCAGGGTCTCGCCAGATGTCTTGCAACTGGTCCACAACGTCAGTATCCTTCTTCTCACCATGGTATGTCCATAATGTGTACTCCTTCACGAAACCATGAACTAGCACAAGTGATCGGATTGTAACCAAGTCGTTGAAAACACAATGGTTTTGGCAGATTCGGCAGGGGCAACGCATATCTTTGGTCCTCTCATCCATTGCATGATTCTCTGCAACTTTAAGAAACTTGTCAAGCTCTCAGCGAAAATATTCACTATGCCTCAATATATTGTACATCCATGACCGATCCATCTTGTAACCTTAAAATTTCATTAAAAAATAAGTCAAGAAAAATAACACATATCATAAATAAAAAATATAAGACATTATATGAGGCTAACGTTGAAAATGTAACAAAAAGAAAAGAAAAGCACGCTTATTGTAAAAAAGATAAATCTTCTTCTCTCTCCTCCATGGTTTTAGCAATTTCCCCATCCATGAATGAGGCTAAAAAGTCATAACTGAGGCAAATTAATGGGAGAATGATCTTCCCCTACTTCACTAACCTAGTTCCATCCAAAAGGTGGAGCTAAATTGGGGTCCAATTGGCCAAGTACTACCATGGAGTTCTAGATCTAGCTAGAGGTAACACAAACCCTAATTGAGCCATAATCAATGCAATAAGCTTAAGAATAGTCATAGGATAAGCATCAACTCACCTCCTAATGAGGGGATAAACCTTCCCCTTGTGCTCCACTTTTTTTGGGAAATTTGGGCAGCACCTCCCCCTCTTTTCTAGATTTGGAGTGCACTTCAGGTTGGGGAAGAAAGCCTCTCAGTTTTTGTACAGTGCAGCACTTCTAGGGGCGGGTCATGGCGCGAGCCGCCCCTGATAATGAGTTTCCAGGGGCGGGTCATGGTATGGGCCGCCCCTGGAAAGGGCAGCATTTGCAGGGGTGGGTGACCCCATCACCCGCCCCTAGAAATAGTTCTATAGGGGCGGCCCTTAGCTACAGTAGCGCGCGCGCTTTTGTAGGGACGCGTCGCCTTTTAGTCCGCCTCTAAAAAAAAACCTGGCTCTTACAAATATTTTCTGTAGTAGTGCAATTTGGAAAACAAGGAACTACTCTGTTTGCTTTGATAAGAAGGGAGTGAGATCTCCAACTGTTAAGTGGGTGATGAGGATTTAGTGCTGGCTCTGGCTGGGCTGCAATGCACATAAGAGTCCAGGCCAATATCTATGCTAGGTCGACTAGCTAGGAGGCCTGACAGAGAGCAGTTTTATTTCCTGCATTATATTATTCTTTAGTGTTTTTCATAGTAGGCATTCTGAGCTCTGGATCTCAAATCCCAACAAAAGTGAAATCTAGAACTTCTGTATCTGATCGATTATATATCTTCGCTCAAAAGAAAAATACAGGATGCTACTAGCTCAAAGATTTGACAGATAATAATCATTGCTTGATTTGTTTGAGTGGAAATCGAGTGGGGGAGGGAATCTGATCCCAATAAACTAAAGGCTCCGACCACATTCAGCAGGGTCGAGTCAATGTAAACCCCATATATACCTCACTACAGTCTATAACAATGCTTCCTTAACATCCAAGGCTTCCTAGAATTGAAAGTGCTTTCCGCCTGTATAACTGATCAATAATTCAACATCTGGTTTGATCTTCGATATGCTGTGTGGCGGTATACCTGCTCAGCCTGAACAAAAATAGCATCTGAACAAAAACGCAGCATCCAGCATGGTATTGGTATCCTTCATGGAAGAAAAACGCAGCATATCCAGCATCTGGTTCGATCGAAGCCCTTCATGGGATATTAGCCTCAAGAACATCCGGAATACTTTGTCCAAAGGAAGCGATCGAGCAAGCAAACAACCTGCTAACTGTATCTAGTAGTATCTTGTAGTCAATTAAGGAAAGGAACCATGCCTTTTAGAAAAGGGTTGCTAATCGATCTCCTTATTGGTTGAGAACTCTAGGTGTGTGTTTTTGTTTTTCCTTTCCACTTTTATTTCGATTTTGATGTACAAAAGGCATATCAACTTTGATAATAGCTTAGCCAAGAAGCAGTATGGATTGATGGATTTTATCCACTTTTTTATTTTGTTGATAGTAACTGGACAACTTGTTATAATAGTTCTTGTGAGTGTTCAAGGAGGCTCATCATGGTCACCAAAAGCAATGTTGGTAGGCTTATATAAATTCCTAATGCAGAAACAGAAGATGTATTTCCATGAGTAACTATCTAGTCTTACTCTACCAAATAATGGCTGTGACAAAAAAAAATCAATGCTTCATAAGTTCATATTTGTTCACAAATTAAACAGAAGTCAATTCTTGTGGATTAGAAGCTTTGCTTGGCCATGGTCGACCAACTTGCTTTACAGATAGCACTCCTCAAAAATTAGTCAACAATTTGTTGACCTGTATACTTTTGTTCCAAAAGTTGTCCAGAATCTGCGACTTGGAAGATTTCAAATTTTAATTCTTCTTTTCTCTTTCATATCTTCCGTAAGAGAGAATGAAAATTTTAAAATATAATACTTTAGAAAACAATGTTCACCCTATATATTAAAAATTTAAAGTGCCATGTTTAACGTATAATTGTATTGAGATATCTTCAGTTTTAAGTGGTAGCCCTAGCAGCTTCTTGTAGGACTCTTTGGAAAACAAAGAACTACTCTGTTTGCTTTTATTAGAAGGGAGTGAGGTCTCCGACTGTATAAGTTGGTGATGAGGATTTCACCAGTGCTGGCTGCCTGGCTCTGGCTGGACTGCCACGCACATAAGGGTCCAGGCCCAGATGTATGCTAATATAACTCGCGGAGAACAGTTTTATTTCCTGCATTATTCTTTAATCATTGTTAAAGAAAAATACCGAATGCTACTAGCTCAAAGATTTGACAGATAATCATTGCTTGATTTGTTTGAGTGGAACTGTGGAAGATCGAGTGGGGGACGGAATCTGATCCCAACAAGCTAAAGGCCCCGACCACATTCAGCAGGGTTGTCGAGTCAATGTAAACCCCATATATACCGCACAATCTATAATGGTTCCTTAACATCCAAGGCTTCTTAGAATTGTAAGTGCTTTCCACCTGTATAGCTGATCAATAATTCAACTTCTGGTTGAATCTGCTCAGCCTGAACAAAAAAGACATCGGTAACCTTCACCACAGCGCCCCCATGCCTGCTGTACGCAAGTCACAACAGAGATATGCATGCCAAGCTATGCCTGGATGCCCCTATAGAACTAGAACCACATCGTCCTCCGGTGCGGCGCTGTATGCCTCCACTGGTCCATCAAAATATGCATGGTAAATTACATGCGCGTAACCAAACAGGTAACGCAGCATCCAGCACGGTATTGGTATCCGGCCCAGCAGGCATGCAGACGCAGCACACTCTTGCAGTTGCAGGACAAAATGCCAAATTCAACAAGCTAATAACCAAAGCGCTAAAGGCCACACGCTGGACCGGCGAACTGCGGCAGGCAACAAGTCAAGCGTGCAGGCGCCTGGCGCCGCCAATAATTTAAAACGGTAAAACCTCCTCAATGTCCAATGCTGTCTATGGCGCCACCGCAGGCGCTTCAATGAGACACTCTTTGCTCTCAGTCTCAGCGCTCCGAAGCTCTTCACAGAATATTACTACCCGCAAAAACATCATCAGGAACACTATCTCCATGTAAGCTAGATAGTGGCCAACATAAGTGCTTTGCTGGATCGAGAAGCATCTTGCAGCTAATAAAGAAAACAAGCATGTTTTCGTAAAGGTCTACAGGAGTAGCTGCTAATCTTTGTTCTTTAACAACTTTGAAGTGTGAGTGTGTGACTATATTAATAATGGAAGCACTTCCACGAGATTCAATTCACTGCTGGAAAACCCCTCATCAGTACCGGGTGGCAACCCTCATAGGTACCGGTTCTACAAACGGTACCGAGCAACCAAGACTAAAGGCCTCGGGCTTTGGTACCAGGTGCAGAACCGGTACCTATGAGAGCCATTGATACCGATTGGTAACACCAACCGGTACCAAAGGGCCCTCCCACGTATGCTAAGGGGGAGGCCGTTTGGTACCGGTTGGTGTTACCACCGGGTACCAAAGGGTGTTTTTTTTCTTTTTTAAATGTTTGATGTTTTTGTTTATTAGATGTAATTTGTCTACGTGTGTACGTACGCGTCATATGTAAGTACGTGTGTAGTACGCGTCATATGTCTTACACAATCTTTCACGCAATTGAAATTATCACAGCTATATATATATTACAGAAGTTACATATGCACAAGTTGTTTACAATTGACGAGCAGAACTGGAAGAAGGGCGGAAATGGAGCGATATTGAGAGATATCGCGTCCGTCATGGTGGTACTCTCCGTTTGGATTTATAACTTGGTCCATAATGAATCCAAATAGTTGGTCCGCAATAGTTTTTGCTTTTTCTCTCATTGGGAGCTCTTCATGGTAAAACATCCTCTGCATTAATCACAAATGACAACATTTTAATATCATTATCCATTGGATAACACTAGATCATACACATTACAGAACAAATCATATGTAAGTATGAATTGTTTGATTCCGTACCATGAGTTCTTCATTAGTCGGTTTTTTTAGAAATAAAGGTGTGGATCCACTGGCAAACGTAGTATCCGTATAGATTCGTCCCTTGTTCCTGTCTGGCACACTAAAAGTGGAGAAGAATAAAGTTAGACACGACAACTATATATTAGTGTGATATGATGAGATATGCGGGTACTCCAGCCACATACCGGAAAGTCCGTCTTCACATCCAATTTTTCTTTGAAATTTCCTCGAACATTTGCACGGAAACGTGTCCATGCCATGTCAATTAGGTCTAAAACTGGCTGGTAATCCTCTTGTGGTTTCCGCATTGAGTCCAAGACAAAAATACGACCGGTGTTTATGATGATCACAAGGAGTATCCAATGGAAGCTGTAGATATATATATAAATACAAGCACAAATATTGAGAACAAAGTCTTAAAGTTATACATACATAGAAATAAGTACTCACTTGAAATTATATGGCAGAAAAATGTAATTATTGCTTCTTTGTCTCTCCAGGTACAAATATATGTTGTCCACCGTCTGCAGTGGCTTACCGGATACAAGTATGACATTTACCATCAATGGATCCATGAAGCCGACATCATCGTACGATTTTTCATGGCATGCATGGATCTCCATCCTACATGACAAAAATAGATTGTTATTGTTGCAAATTGTAATTAAGGCAGCAAGTATTGCGAGAATAGATCAGTGAAACAAACTTACACAACCCAGCAGCTCATCAATGAGAGGTCTATGGCATCTTGATGGTACAACATATACACATCCTTGAAATCCAAAATTAAGAGACCCGGCCCACGGAAGTAATCACGGTCTTGTATCAAAACATTGAGCATCAGTCTACCCTGTTTGGACGCCTTCATGTACCATGTATGGAATCGGTACGCTTGAGTGGTAGGTAGCTTCACAGAAAATTGGGGCACCATTGGTTCACCGTATCGAAATTCCCAATGTGTCACTGTTGCCTTAGGAATTTCGCCCTCTAAAAGTTCTGACGGTGAGAGGCCCGTATCCGCGACCATCCGAGCAAGTGCTTCGTCGTCAACATATTGTTGCACTTGTGTCTCGGCAGCCGCGTCCGTCCTCCTAGCTGAGCTCTGACCGACTTGTTTCTTCTTAGGAGTGGTCGCCTTCTTGCCCGAGGCTCCACTGCTGGCTTGTTTCTGCTAACCAGCGGACGTCTTGTTACCAGAGCCTTCACTGACTTGTTTCTGATAAGACTTTGCAAGCTGGCGGTCGTAGTCAGATACTAAGAATCTCTTCTGATTCGCCGCGCTTATTGATCTGAAAAAGTTCTTCGCTTTCGGATCTATTTTTACCGGCTTCTCTGGCTCATCTGGTTTAAAATGTTCTTTGACCTGGGCTTTGACCACAAAGTTGTTTCCTCGTCAGTTTGGTCGTAAGGTAACTTCTTCTTTATGGCGACCATCCTTTTTTCTTCGGTAGGCTCTTTTTCGACAGTTTTATGTTGCTTTTTCTGGCGAGTAGTCCACCGTGGGGGCGCAGCTTGGCGTTTTGGGGCATGCCGTGATGGTGGAGAAGGAGACATGTGTGAGCCGGCATCATCCCTACCTGAAGGTGGTAGCTCTTGCTCATCCTCGTCCCTTCTTAAAGGTGGCGTGGCTGCGGGGGATCCCTGGGTGGAATAGATGATGGCCCTTGACTGGCAAATTTGACGTAACGCTTCTTCCATAGAATGATATTGCCGTGGGCAGCATCCGCTAACGTCCTTTCTCCACCGCCACCTTCGATGTCGAGCTCCAAGTCATCATATCCTTCACAAATTTGCTCCACCCCCACCTTGCAGTAGCCACTTGGAATTTGTGCCCCATGAATGGTCTGCCCTTGCTCCACCGGATAAGCCATACCGTAAGCCACCTTATTGGATAAGTTCCTGCATGGTATAAGTTGCTCACATGGCGTACACAGAGTGATTTCGTCCACTGGATAGCTTGCACTGTCGTCCCCCGCATCGGCAGGTGGGAAGTCCGTGGAAGCAACACTGCTTCGACGTTGGGAGGGCGGGCAAACACCAACTGAACCACCAACTCCGGTGTGTAGAAGTATTCCTCCCGGCACCGGCTGCCCTTGGCTCAGCAATGTCTGTATTTGTCTAGACACTTCGTCTGCGATGCTGACCTTTGTCTGCTGAACCTCTCTTTTCAAGTTCTCAACTCTTCTCTCCTGTGCGGCCTTGGTGCGCGTACGACTTTTGTAGGTGTCACTGTCCGCTGAAAATGCAACCTTCCACAGGACCATGCTGACACCTCTAGCTCGTTTGGGATGTTCGAGATTCCCCAAAGCCCTTGTTAGCTCGTCGTTTTCTTTGTCGGGAACGAATCTCCCATCGGCTTTCTCTTTAAGTGGTACAAGGATACCAGCGGCCGCCTCTTTTATCTCATCATTGTATATAAGTGACCCATCATTGAGATCTAGAGTGCCCCCATGAGCGTAATACCAATGCCTCGATCGTTCTGGCCTATTGATTGTCGCCGGCGTGATTCCTCTGGCAAGCAAATCTTCTTCCATCTTGTCCCAGATTGGAATTTTCTTCTTGTAGCCAGTTGGTCCAAGAGAGTGGAAGTACCGTTTCTTCGCAGCATTGATCCTTGCTTGACGAGAGTTCTTTTCACCTAACTCCAACCGCCTGTACTGCACGAATGAATCCCAATGATCCTTGAGTTGTGGGTAATCATTGAAGTTGGGTGTCACTTCTCGCCATATTTTCTGTACAAGTTCTTCTTCCAAGTTTGAAATGAAGTAGCCATCGTCTTTAGAGCCCAATTTTTCACTCTCTCCTCTGAACCTTCAGGCACTGTGAAGCGCTCTTTCAAACTTGCCCATTGCATTTCTTTCTCTGATTGCGGCACGTAAGTTGCTTCATTGCTGAATTTCCACCTCTGTAAGCCGATGGGCACGTGGTCTCTAACTAGAACACCACACTGATTTGCCATCTTAGTAGCATTTTTCTCTGGCGCAACTGGCCGACCATCTTTCGGCCACATTCGTGATTATAAGTCTGCCCTCTAACTTTTTGGTCAGGCCACGTTTCGTCCTCTTCGATGATGACGACCCAGAAGATTGTGAGCCTAAGAGCTACAGGTACGAGAAAGAAATGTATCAAGATCGCATGCTTATATATATATATATATATCATCGATATTGGCAATATATATACATATATACCTCCTCCGCCCGAACATTTTCAGCAAGTTCTTCCATGCCATCACCTGACATATTCAGGTATTGGCTGCCATCGTCACCACCTGCCTCCTCCTCGGTGTCGAGGATATTTGTGGCACGTGCATTGCCTTGTGCAATGGCATCCATCATAATCATTTCGTTCATTTCGTCTTTCGTCATCATCTTTGAAATAGCCCTTAGAATGTATACATGAAATAACACTTTATTAAATAAAACTACTATGAATTTTTATAGTAATAATACAATTTCCTACAAATTCCAAAACTTTCTACAATAACACTTAAATAGTATTATTCTATAAGTATTATTCTATAAGTATAATACCATTTGCACAACAAATATCCTTTAAGTACAATTTAAAAGGAATTTCTATAAGTATTATTTCTTATAATACAAATTCCAACAATTTCTAAAATTTCTATAGCCATAGTAAAATTCTCTACAATTAAAGAAATTTCATATAAGTATTGTTTCCTATAAGTATTATTCCTATAAGTATTATTCTATAAGTATAATATCATTATAACAACAAATTATTCCTATAAGTATTACATTCATAATACAAAAATCCTAGGAAATAAATGACAATGCCTATGAATATTAAGACATTTCCAAAACAAATTCGTACAAATTTCGTAGAATATTAAGACAATGCCTATGAGTTCCTAACAATTTCTATGAAATAACAAGTATTATTAATAATAATCTATGATTTTCCTATAGTAATCTATGATTTTCCTAAAACATTAAAAAGAAAAAAAACACACACCCACACAACATACTACACACAATGGGGAGGCCGGAGTCGGGCGGCACCAGTTGAGGGGAGGCCGGGCGCG
>CM014271.1:38743094-38763220 GCA_004135705.1 Alloteropsis semialata
AGGTAGGGGCCCTTGCGTGAAGAAAGATCATGCCGATCGTCAACGGAGTCTGGTTCGCCGACGCGTCGAGTTCCTCGATGCCCTACATGCCCAGTTCCGTCAAGTCGGGAGCGATCGGGAGTTCTGCTTCCGCTTCCGATCTCTACGCTCACCGCCATCTAGTGCCTGCACGGGAGATCCGCTTCGGAGACCTCGTGTTCGAGCACCAAGGCGACTACGAGCTCAAGCTGACAGGGATCCACGATCCCGATCTCACATGCGCCGGTCGGGAAGTCTTCGCCACCTTCACGGAGCCAACTCCTGAAGACATTGCAGATCGCACTGCGCAGTTGGATCTCGACTACAGTGGATCTAGCAATGGGTCAGAACCATCTGAAGACCGCCGCATCCATGTGCTAAACGCAAACGGGACAGAGGCCGTTGCCGAGTCGTCTAGCTCGCGTCGACCCGTGCCTCCTCCACGTTTGAGCAACGCACCGACACTTCAAACGGCTAAAACCCGTACACAGCAGGTTGCATCCTCGTTGGCTCCCCGAGATCTCAACAACGATTTCCGGGCCGTCGAACAGGACAATCTGCAGATCCGAACCCTCTTGGAGACCATGGAAGCAATGGCCGAAGGGACTCCGATGGCCACCATAGCCAAGAAGGCTCGGGAAGCAGCAGACAAGGCCAAAGAGCGCATCGAAGCCGCCGCTGCCGCGCCACCAGCTCCGTCAAACAGACCACGCGAGCCACAGCCGGTTCGGTCCCGATCTGTCAACGGACGACCATACTATCGCCCACACGAGGGGCGCGACATGAGGCCACAACTCGAGCTTTGGTTATGCGATCAAAAGCTGCGAATAAACGCCCGAATACGATCATGCTTGATACCTGGGCAACAGGGCGAGGCTGATCATGAATGGGCTGCAGATTAGCGAGCCCAGGCAATCCAAAGGCTCCCGAATCAAGAACAGTCCGCTCCACACTACGAGAGCGTTTCCGGGTTCGGGGGATATTTGCCTGGGGGCTGCTCGGATTCTCTTTTTCCAAGCCAGGTGATGACTCAGGTTGTTCGTTGGTCGGGGCCCTGGTGCCTGGATCAACGGGCTGATCCCCCTCCTCTTCGACGTTGATGGCACCGCTCTGGGGGGGGCATCAACAATAGCTGGAGTCTGGTCGGGAATAAAGAGGTGTATCATATCACTGTTAAAATAAAAAAAAAGAAGAGGCTTTTTCTGAGTAACAGTTTACCTCTGGAGGAGGGTTATCAGCGCTGTAGGGCTCCGGGACGTTTTCCCAGTCCGGGAGATCAGCCCCGAACATCTTTTTCAGGCGCATGGACACTTCTGTCTCTGGGACAACTGCTAAGTTAAGAGTCATGAATTCAAATGACCGAACGAACTCGGAAAAACAATCGAACAGAAAAACAAATGCTCACCATCGGGTTTCATTCTGTTCGGGTCCTTGTAGCCCGTAAACGTCCAGGCGTAGCGGTCGCGATTCATAAGTGGGATAAATCTCCATCTAATGAAGATTTCCGCTACATGAACTGCCGTCAGACCAGCATCCCGGAGCTCTAAGATCCGATCAATATGCTTCTGCATCTCCGGGGTAATTCTTGGCAGGGCTTTGGCCGAATCCTTGAGATAGGGCATCAGATACTTCCCTTTTGCCAATGAGGCTTGGGGAAGGGTGATGTAAAACCAATGATGTTCATATCCTTTCCAGCAATCTTTAACTGGGAAGGGGATGTACATCTCGCGATTTCTCAAAGAAAACCCGATGGACCCGAGCATCACCTGGTTCTTGTAGTATGAAGGACTGTAAAAATATCTCCACAGCAGCAGTGAAGGCTTAATCCCTAACCAGGCTTCGCACAAAAAGGCAAAGACGCTAAGCATTGTCAAAGCGCCGGGCTTTAGGTGCACGAGCTCTATCTGGTAATGCTCGCAGACGCTGTGGAAGAAATCAGAAGGAAAAACCCCGAATCCACAATAGAAGAACTCCAAGAACACCACCATCTCGAGAGTGTCGGGGGTTGGATACATCTGACCTTTGGCATGGCGGCGAGGGAAGAGTGTGGTGTCAGGGAGTAATCCAAGGTCCTCCAATTTCTTCAATTGCTTGGCCGTCGTGGTCGATTTGTACCAGTACTCGTTCGCGGTGGGGATCGTGTTCCCACTACGGAGTTCTCGTCCGGCGGCGGTGCTGGTCTGGTCCCCTGTGGACTCAGTGCCAGAAGATGATTGGTGCGCGGACGCCATGGCGATTGGGAAGGATTGAAGGAGCAAGTGGACGAGGGAAGAAAATGGCGAATGCTTTGTGGATGCGAACGAGGAAGACGAAGGCCCAAATAGATCTCAAGCGGCCGCGCTTGGGGGCTTTATGGTTCTGCACGGGAGCTCGAACCCCGAAAAACCTGCCCTTGAGCCGTGCAATCCGCAGTGACTGTTGGGTCAAAAAGATTCTTTCCTTTTTCTGCGGCACGCGTTGTTTCGAAAAATGTGTAAGTCCAATTCAATGCATTTGGGGCTGTTAGCTTATTTGGTAAGTTATCAGTTTTAAATGACCAATTGATCGGTGTGAATCAAGGAAATGCCCCGATCATGTCTGATCAGAGTCAAATTTCCCGAACACACTGGGAAAAGTTAGTCTGGTCGGAAAAAAATGCTCCGTTCGGGAATTTTATTTCTGGATGAGCAATTTCAAGAACAGATTGACATAGATAAATTTTCAAAGCACAAGGAATTCAAATTGCATCCATCAAGTGAAATTTCTTCATTAAAATCCGATAGAGGGAACATTTCACAATGGATTGATAGTTATCCTAAAATCAAAATACTAAATCACCCTGATCTTGGGTTGATGATTGACAACCAAACTGATCAGGGCGATGGTGTGCTCTCCGGTGGATCGTCATCTATCGCGTTCTCTTCTTCAGAGTCGCTGACGAGATCCACGAGCGCTCCGTCTCCAGGAATCCCGATCAGGTCGCGGTTCAGGGAGACGAAGAGGCGCCGGGCGAATTCCTCGTCGCCGCTGGTGTCCACCGGAGCAGAAGACGAAGATGCGCCTGCGTGCGCCGCCTCTGGCTTCAGCCGGATTCCACCCTCTCCTTGTGCAGGCTCGTCGTCGGAGGAGGAGAGGGAGATAGGAGATGCCGGGGCTGGGGAGGAAGACGCAGGGCGTTTCCCGGCGGCAATGCTCGACGGAGCAGCCTCGGGAGATGGCGGCGCTACCACCGGAGCCTCCTCCTCTGGTGGCTCGACCTCGACTCCCTCATCCCCGTACCAGGGGAGAGCTAGGAGCGGAGCCTGAGGAGGAGCGGTGGGTGATGTCGTCGCCGGCGGGTCCTCCGGCTTGTCGGGCGGTTGTTCGCCGGAGCTGCGAGGGGAGTCTCCGAAGAGGAGGCGAGGAAGCTTGAACTTGCTGCTAAGCTTTTTCTTTCCCATGGCGAGTGGAGGAAGAAGGCTTACGATGGAAGTTTCAAGTACATGTCAACCAGGAGATCTGATATTTAAAGACTCAGGGGTGCGACGCTTCGCGCGAGAATCGAGGAGCCGGAGCAGAGCCGTATCGCGTGCGCTGCTAAAATCCCGGGAGACGTGCGGAGTGGGTTTTTAAATGCCCTGGGCAGCAGTTACATCACTCCTGGGGCGTTCCATTTTCCAAGACGGAACAGTTCTATTTTATTATTATGGCTGATATTTTTCTTTGACCTTATCATTCAGATGCAGGTTTCTACATTCAAGAGTTCGGGAACTTTTCTGGCTCTCATGCAAAAGTGATTGACGAGGTATTAACATATCCAAAAATCACCCGAAGAGCAAAAAGACCCGAAGGCTATTGAACAATCAACCTTTTCTGAACAAGATAAGCTCGGGGGCTACTGTTGAGGCCATAATACCAGGGTACCCGACCACGAGGATTGCCGACTACCGACTCCAAGACGACCAAGACTCCGAACAAGACACGATGGCCTGATCGCAGAAGGGAAGCCCGAAGACAGTTCGAGTCCTACTAGGTTTAGGTCTGTTTTGTCTTGTAAGGCACGTCTCCCTGGATATAAATAGCGGGGGTCCTGTGCGTAGAGGTTATGTTCCATTGATTTGTAGCTTTAGACAATCCACCCGAGGGTACTTGTTACGCATTGTAATCTGTACTCGACGAAATAATACAAGCAGCAACTGGACGTAGGGTTATTACTCGATCTCGAGGGCCCGAACCAGTATAAAAATCCCGTGTCTTTCTGTTCATCACCGTGATCAATCTTCGCACGAAGCGGGGTGTCTGCCGGACAAATATCTGACGAGTACAACCTCGACAGGACCCATCAGCGGGGTGTCTCAACATATTGTCTTCCCTATGATCCTCTTTGTGCCGCCGCATCAATTTAGCATGCTCTTTGTTTCTGAACAAACGCTTCAGACGTGGTATTATAGGGAAATACCACATCACCTTGGTAGTGACTCTCTTCTTGGGGGGCTCTCCCTCAACTTCACCAGGGTCGTCTCGCCTGATTTTATACCGCGGACAGTTGCAAACCGGACAGGCATCCAAAGATTCGTACACCTTGCCGCGATAAAGGATACAATCATTGGGGCATGCGTGCATCTTTTCTACTTCCAGTCCTAGAGGGCAAACAATTTTTCTTGCCTCGTATGTTGTTTCAGGCAAGGTGTTGCCCTCTGGAAGCATCTTCTTTATCATTTTCAATAACTCTCCGAAACCCTTGTCAGACAAGCCATTAGTTGCCTTCCACTGCAACAGTTCCAGTGTGGTACCCAACTTTTTCTGGTCCTCGTTGCAATCTGGGTACAACAATGTTTTGTGGTCCTCCAACAAACTTTTGATCTTCTCCCGCTCTTTCGCACTTTCGCAGCCTTTCTCTTCATCATGAATCATGCCACCTAAGGCACCATCATCCTCATCTTCTACAACTGCTTCATCCTCGCCCATTGCAATATCATATGCAAAGACACCGTATTGTGCAAAGTTCGGGATGTTGTCATCACTATCTTCATCACCGTCTTCTAATAGGATCACCTCTTCGCCGTGTTTGGTCCAACAGATATAGCCAGGCATGAAACCATTCCTTAGCAAGTGCGTGTGAACCACCTTCTTTGAGATGTAATAATTCGTTGTTCTCATAGAACTTGCATGGACAGCATATAAAACCCGAGGTCGAGTTAGCCTCTGCCACGTCGAGGAATTGATGAACGCCATTAATGAAGTCAGATGATCGTCTATCCACGTTGTACATCCATTGTCGATTCATCTATTCACAAAATACAACGAAAAATTCAGCCCCAATACAAATATCATTTGAAGCGTCTAAAAAGATCTAATTTTAAAGTTTATAATAAATAAGCCTAAATATGAATATCGTCTATAATCTCTAAAATTTATAATAAGCATAAATATGAATATCATTTATAGACTCTAAAAATCTAAAATTCGTAATAACTCTAAATATAAATATCATTTGAAGCCTCTAAAAAGATGTAATTTTAATGTTCATAATTAATAAGCCTAGATATGAATATTATTTATAGTATCTAAAAATCTAAAATTCATAATAACCCTAAATATAAACATCATTTGAAGCCTCTAAAAAGATGTAATTCTAAAGTTCCCGATAAGCCTTTACAATTAATATCATTTAAAATATGTAAAAATCATAATTTGCCTAAATATGATAATCATTTAAAGTTTCTACAAATAATCAGAAAAATCTAAACAATGCCAAAAAACTTTGAGCATCATCTCTACACATGCAACAACTATTTATATGGCTCACCTCTACCACAAAATCATAATAAAATTGATCTATAATTCTAAAATTGGTTCACCTCTACCACAAAATCATAATAAAATTGATCTATAATTCTAAAATCTCCTATTCCTATCCATTACACAAAACACTCAATTACTCCAAACATAGAGCATGAAATAGACCATGCTAACGGTCAAAAGAGAGAGGATGAAGTTGCTAACCTTCTAGCGGACTTGGATTGCAAAATCTCCAAAAGTTATGAAAAATCGGGCATGACCTCCCCCAACCCGAGCTCAATGGAGGATGAAGAAATGAGCCATGGCTCGGGCAGGGGGAGGAAGAAGGGGCTATATACGTAGAGCCCCTTTGGTACCGGTTGGTGGCACCATCCCATACCAAAGGGGCACTTATAGGTACCGGTTGGTGCCACCAACCAGTACCTAAAGCTCCCCGGCTCATAGGTACCGGTTGGTAGCACCAACCGGTACCTATGTGAGACCATTGGTACCAGTTGGTGCCACCAACCGGTACCTATGTGCCCGCAAAATTTCTAGCCGTTGGACCCGGTACCAATGCTTACATTAGTACTGGTTCCAAAATATCTGGTACCAATAAGGGGTGACCTATGGCGAGTTTTTTTGCAGTGATTTATTCCCAGTGTGGCAGTGTTTATCCATACAACTTTTAATTTCTAAGTGCACTGTAGGCTGTGTAGATAGACAAGCAGACGGAACAATGGGACAACTGATATATGCTTCTTCCTGTCCGAAAAATATGGGTCCAGCACTACCGGAAACCGCCAGGCACACGACAAAGACCATATTGCACACGGCAAAGTCTTTTCCATGTGACGCCCATGACATTGCCCGCACGGCAGCAACGCCTGACGGCAAAGCTGGCTTTGCCGTGTGCTTTATATCGTGCACACAGCAACCAGCTTTGCCATGTGTTTTGCTGGGCACACAGCAAAATAAAGGTACCGGGGGCGCAGGACGGCACGGGACAGTGACGGCGCAAGGGTGTGGGACGGTGACAGCGCAAGGGAGACGGCGGGGGGTCGGCTTTGCCGTGTGCCTCTTGTAAAGTTCTTGATGTCTCGTCTGAATGGATTGTCAATAGGGAGGAATTGTTGGTGTTTGTCGAATGAAGAATACTTGCCACCCTTCGTCAACCAGAAGAACTTTAGAGTTGCCTTGCATACTGGGCATGGGAACTTCCTGTGGACACACCAGCCGCAGAATAGCCCATACGCCGGCAAGTCATGCAGGGAGTACATGTACCACACTCGCATTTTGAAGTTTGTCTTTGTAGCATTTTGAAGTTTGTCCACTGAGCATACTAGGGATTTTGAAGTTTGTCCATACCCCTTCCTCCCAAGCATGGAGCAAATCATCAATCAATGGATCCATGTACACACTCATATTATCCCCTGGGTATCCAGGATTTATCAACAACAAGAATATGTTCTGTCGTTGAAAGATGACACCAGGCGGGAGATTGAGGGGGATAACGAGCACAGGCCAACAAGTGTATGGGGCAGCCATCATTCCATACGGATTGAACCCATCTGTTGCCAACATAACACGTACATTACGAGCCTCCAAAGCTTTCTCACGATGACACGTGTCAAAATGTCTCTATGCTTCAACATCGGCTGGATGTACCATATTCTCAGGACGGTATTGTTTGCCTTCTTTGTGCCATGTCATCTGTTTCGCGGATTTCTCGGTCATGTAAAGACGTTGCATCCATATTCTCAGCACATGGCAAAGTCTGACGACCGCCAACGGCCGTCGCGCCGTCGCACGTGCCACGCACGTGTTGCGACTTTGTCGCGTGCCTGCTATGTAGCGCACGGCAAAGCGTCTCTTTGTCGTGTGCGTTGCGTCCAGCACACGGCAAAGCCTCACTTTGCTATGTGCTATAACTTTGCCATGCGCTTTGCACGTGGCACACGGCAAAGGTCATGTTTGTCATGCCCGACGGAATGAACACGGCAAAGTTTCGGGCACACGGCAAACTTGCGGTTTCCGGTAGTGCAGGCTGTTGGTCTGCTGGAGAAGACTCAGGTCAACAACAATGACACTGATGTGCCTATGGCCATTACTTATATTAGGTCCATGTTTTGCTTATACAAATTGTCACTTCCTTAGGAAAAACAAAGGGGGATTAAGTAACATAAGTCGCACCTTGTATTGGACGGATTCGGTGTGAGTTGCGATGGAGTGTAGTCGGCGTCCCCGTTGAACCTGTCCATCCTGGTTGTTCTTTCAACGCCGGGTGTGGGTATGTGAAAGGTTGGGGCATAAACAGACGCTTACCCTCAGTCTAAGGTACGGCAGAGAGTCTTATCCCGTGTGGGTACAGTTGTACACCCCTGTAGGGTTATTAATCTATTGCAATAGCCGTGCTCTCAGTCATGAGAATGCTCTTTGATGTTGGACTTCAATGTAGAGTCGCGCGAAGAGTTCATGGAAGATTGAGCTCATAAACATGATTACTTTACCTATTCAATTGTTTTGGTGATTGATGTCGATAGGTAGATGCCATGTCTTTTGCTTATTCAATTTTTTTAGCATCATCTTTTGCTTATTCGCTTGATAAACTCTGTTCATATTTTTATTATCTAAAGTTAAAACTTGACTAGCCTCATGCATCTACCAAATGTATACTATTGTGGATATGTCCTTCGAGTACGAAATGTACTTATGGTGTTGCCGTGAAGTTGTTTTGCAGGTTACCTCTTGTGAGCGATGACCATTTTCATCCCGCCAGGTCGGCAAAGTAGATGGATGGTGGAACTTGCTCAAAGCTTATGCAAGTGGTGTCTTATGGACAAGGACACCAATGTTGCTTTTAATACTCTCCATCCTTTTCTCTGCGTTTTAACTCTCAACCTAAGAAAACATGATAGGATAGACCACACTAGACTTAGACTACATCTAATAAGTTGATAAGATCTCCACTTTATTTAGTGTTGCTGTCATGTTCTTGTTTTAAATGTTGTAGTTTAACTTGAGAGCTTGTATTATGATCAAGACTGGTAATCAAAAGTTTAAAATTTGCTCTCTTTTGTACCCGTGTGATGGTCACCATCAGGTATAAACGGTATGCGTGTTGTTCCTGGACGATGCTCGAGACACATACCGGGGACTATCGAGAATATTTTGCTTAAACCAGTTGGATCTATGATGATAATCTGGTTTAGTCAAGATAGTTTTGGTGGTTCCTCACATAGAGCATCTAGTGTGATGTATTGAGCTTGATGCTTCAAATGTCTGTCACAAACATTGCTTTTTTTTTCTAGCTGCAGTGTGCAAGTGTCAGCTGTGGCCGTTACATGTCACAAGGAAATGAAATCAAAAAGTGTCAGTGTTGACGCAGAAATCAGGTCACATGAGAGCGCTAGAACGCGCAGCACGTAACACGGTAAACCCGAGGCTTCCCTGCGCCGACCGGACCGGTGACCGTCGGGGAAGAACGGGGTAAACCCTAAAAACGACTCCCGGAAGGATCCGTCAGGAAGAACGTCGTCAGGGGTGCCCTAGGGTCAGCAGGCCACCTAGGACGCCTTCAAACGTCGCGGAGATGCAGGAAGTACAGCAAGTAGGGTTGGAAAAGCTAGGGTTTGGAGATGCAAAAAGTAAAGGATAAAAGTAGTAAATTTTGATAGATTCGATTGTTGTGTCTTCAATCGGCCGAATCCCCTTATATTTATAGGGAGGGTAGGTCTTGTCCCGCAAGGAAACCAAGTTACAACTCGTTACAACCTCGGAATCCTAATTTTAGAGTCCTAGTCGAATTACAAAAGAGGTGACCGGTCTGACCGGTCCCCCTGACCGTCCTAGTCGGATTACAACTCGGGTAACCGGTCTGACCGGTCCCCCACACCGGTCAGACCGGTCTGGGTGCCAAACTTCACCCTTTTGCTTCTTGCTCCTCCACCGACTATTGCGGTCCTCCAAATCTTCAAACACCGCAACATCCCGTCATTCCAGAGAGTTTGTCATCTTCCACATCTTGTACCAAATCCTGCGGTCATCCAGATCTTCCAACACCGCAACAGTCGATCATTCCAGAGACTATGTCGCTTATATCAAACTAGGACCAATTATTGTGGTGATCCATGTACCAGCACCGCAACTTCCTGAGCTGGACCGGTCAGACCGGTCAGGCTAACTGGTCTGACCGGTCAGCCGTAACCTGTGCCAATTTTGGTTGTCAACATATGCCCCCTTGTTTTTTGGTAAAGCTTGCGTACCATAAAACACATCAGCACCAAAATTGTCACCTAAGGACGATGTTTTAACATAATTCATCGGCCATTATATTTTTTCTAAGGGCGATATTCAAATATCGGCCATATGCCACTTCATGCCTCTTGCCAAACACTTGGATAGTACTTCTTCAAGTACCTCCCGTTCAGTGCCTTAGGCAAACATCCTCCTTGCAGCGTCTCCACCATATAGGAATTCCCGCCATTGATCTTGAATACTCGGTATGGACCTTCCCAACTTGGAGACCACTTGCCGAATTTATTATCTCTAGTATCAAGTGGCAAAATTGTCTTCCATACTAGATCACCAACTTGAAAAGTCTTTTCTTTAACCTTCTTGTTGTATGCTCTAGCAACTCGGATCTTGTCTTTCTCAATTTCCTTAAGAGCCTGTAAACGCTTATCGGTCACTTCATCAATGTTGTCCATCATCAAGTCATAATATTCACCAACCGAAAGCTTATTTTGTCTAGCAAGTCTATAAGCGTCCAGATTTACCTCAACAGGCAAAACGGCCTCTTGACCATAAACAAGCTCAAAAGGAGTGACTTTGGTAGCACCATGTCTAGATATACGATGAGCCCATAAAGCTTCAGACAAGACTTCATGCCATCTTCGGGGATTCTCCTCTATCTTCTTCTTGATCAACTTAATCAAAGTCTTATTACTAGACTCGGCCTGACCATTGGCCTGAGCATAGTATGGAGATGAATTGAGCAATTTAATCTTATACATATCGGCAAAAGCTCGCACTTCTTTAGACATAAAAAATGTGCCTTGATCCATAGTCAAAGTTTGTGAAATGCCGAATCTGTGAATAATATGCTCAGTAATAAACTCAATTACCTCCTTGTGGGTCATATTCTTGAGAGGAACAGCTTCAGTCCATTTAGTGAAGTAATCCGTAGCAACCAACATGAAGCGGTGACCCTTTGAAGAAGAAGGATGTATCTCTCCAATAAAATCCAATCCCCATCCTCGGAAAGGCCATGGTTTAATAATAGGATGAAGTAATGTGGCAGGTACCATCTGAATATTACCAAACTTCTGACATTCTTCGCATCCTTTGTAGTAACGAAATCAATCGGTCATCATAGTAGGCCAATAGAATGCAGCTCTCCTAAGTAACCACTTCATCTTAGGAGCCGATTGATGCGTTCCACAAATTCCTTCATGAACTTCACCCATGGCCATTCTAGCTTGATCAGCACTCAAACATTTGAGCAACAAATCATCGGCGGTGCGACGATGCAACTCATCGCCAACTAAAGTATATTTGAAAGCCAAACGCCGAGTTTTCCTGTCTGTTCCAGAACAAGGATCTTCAGATACTTAATGATGGGCGCTCTCCAATCATCCACTTCGGCTTTCTTGTTTTGTGGATTTTCAGCAGCCGAATTTTGACCAGAAGATGTTGGACCGGTCTGACCGGTCTCTGAATCGGTCTGACCGGTTCCTGGACCGGTCTGACCGGTCTCCGCAGCGGTCTGACCGGTCAGGTCTGGAACTGCTGCGAGCGCTAGAACTTTACTTGTGACATTAGCAATCAACGGCCTTTTTCTATGAAAGTGTCTCTTCTGGACATTATAGCCGGATGCTTGCTGTGCCAAAGTATTAGCTCTAGGATTCTCACATCTTGGAACATGATATATGGTGAATTCATCAAAACATAGTATAATATCAAGGCACTTGTCAAGATAAATATTCAATGAATTTTCTAAACACTGACACACCTTAGATACTTGCTGTATAACCAATAATGAAGCACCAAAAGCTTCAACATGTTTTACTCCCATGTCATGCAAAATTTCTAATCCGAATAATAAAGCTTCATATTCGGCTTGATTATTTGTGCACTCAATTTCTAATCGGCTAAGAGCTTCAAAAATAACTCCATTGGGACAAACAAGAACAATTCCAATTCCACATCCGTTCTTGCAAACCGATCCATCAAAATTCAATTTTCATGGAGTAAAAGTCATGTAATCAATTTTCAAACTATGCTCATCATTAATCCGATGTTCAACAATAAAATCAGCTACAATTTGGCCTTTCATGGATTTCAAAGGTTCACAAGCCAAATCATATTCAATAAGCGCATATGCCCACTTACCGATTCTTCTGCTCAAAATCAGTCTATGCAACATATACTTGATAACATCGGCTTGACATGCTACAATGCAAGTACTAGATAACAAATAATGCCTCAATTTTGTACAAGCATAATACAAAGACAAGCACAATTTTTCAACAGGTTTGTACCTTGTTTCCGCATCCAAAAGCCGTCGACTCAAATAGGTAATAATATACTCCTTGCCATCTGTTTCTTGAGTCAAAACAGCCCCAATAACATTATCTTCGGCTGAAATATAAAGCCTAAATGGCACCCCATTCTTAGGCGCTTTAAGCACAGGTGGCGAAGACAAATATTTCTTGATTTCCTCAAAGGCCTCTTGCTGCTTTGCCCCCCAAGTAAGATCGGCTTCATTCTTTAACCGAAGTATAGGAGTAAAAGCACTAACTTTCCTGGACAAGTTAGAAATAAACCGCCTCAAGTAATTAACTTTGCCCAAGAACTTCTGTAAATCATGCTTGCAAGTAGGCGCTTCAAGCTTATCAATAGCTTTTATTTTCTTAGGATCTATCTCTATGCCTCTTTCATGAACCATGAAGCCTAAAAATCTTCCAGCCGATACACCAAAAGCACATTTCAATGGGTTCATCTTTAAACCATACCGACGCATTCTTTCAAAAGCAAGACGCAAATCAGCCAAGTGAGAATTTAATCCAGCCGATTTGACAACAATATCATCAATATAGACTTCTAGGATAACACCAAGTAAGTCATGGAAAATCAAATTCATTGCTCTTTGATAAGTAGCGCCAGCATTCTTTGAACCAAAAGTCATCACAACCCATTCAAATAAGCCAACAAAGCCGGGACATTTAAAGGCCGTTTTGTATACGTCTTCCTCAGCCATAAAGATTTGATTATATCCCGCATTGCCATCAAGAAAGCTAATAATCTTATGTCCAGAAGCATCATTAATAAGCATATCGGCTATAGGCATAGGATATTCATCTTTGGAAGTTGCTCTATTAAGATCTCTAAAATCAATGCACACTCTAATCTTATTTGAACCCTTTTTCTCAACAGGCACAATATTAGAGATCCATTCAGCATAACGACATGGCCGAATAAACTTAGCTTTCAAGCAAACAATTAACCTCTTCTTTTATGCGATCATAAAATAAAGGATTAAATCGTCTATTGCCTTGTTTATATGGCCTAAAACCAGGTTTAATTGGTAATCGATGTTCAACTAATTCATGACTTAAACCAGGTATCTCATGATACTCCCAAGCAAAGCAATCAGAATATTCTTTCAACAACTCGATTAATTCAACTTTATAATCGGCTTTCAAATTTTGATTTACAAAAGTCGGCCTTGGTATAGAACCATCACCTATGTCTATCTTTTCTAAAGGATCAACCGACATAAACCCTTGTCCTAACTTCTCTACTTCTTCAAAATCCTTAATGGCTTCACATGCATCGTTCATATTGACCGATAATGCTCCACCCTTTCCTTTAGCCACTTCTCGCTTGTATCCATCTACTCTTCATTATCTGAATCAACCGATCTTTGAACCGGCCTTAGAGCAGCGGACACAAAGCCATCTTTAGTACAAGCAAAGAACTCAAAGTCCGAAATATCAATCCCAGTCAAGCACTTGACATTATCATGAGTTCCCAAAATAGATGCATCGGCCATAGCAACACATGCCGAAGTATCCGCATGAACCACCTCAACTTCGTCACCAACCCATTGAATCAAGCATTGATGCAAGGTAGAAGGCACACATTGATTTGCATGAATCCAATCACGCCCCAAAATCACACTAAAGTTACCTTGCACCTCTGTGATGAAGAAAGCAGTTGCCAGCGTCTTGCTCCCAACGGTAAACTCCAATGATGCAACTCCCTTGGCGCTCATCGGTTCTCCTCCTCCAACGTCGCTGATCGTCATGCTTGTCTTGATGAGCTCGCTATCCAAACCTCCCAATTTCTTGTATAAAGTGTATGGCATGAGGTTCACAATAGCACCACCATCAACAAGCATCCTAGAAATCGGCTTTCCCTTAATGTGGCCCTTCACATAAAGAGCTTTCAGGTGGTTATCCGATTCTGAGGGCCTCTGAAACACAACGTTCTTGGGAGCAAAATCAACTTGAGCCACCCGTTCATCATCTCCGATAAAGCAATAATCGGCGTTCATGTAAATAACATTGACCTCCATGTCTGTCCTGCTAGGAGAAGGCTCGAAGTCAACAGCTTCATCATCATTGCCCATCTGAACATCTGAAATTGCAGTGGGCGGAATCGAAACCTTAGCCGAAGAAGAAAATGCATCGGCCACCGATTCCTCAGGCGACACCGGTCTGACCGGTTCCTCCTGACCGATCTGACCAGTTCCAGTTTCCGGAACTGGAACAGTGGGCGACCGGTCTGACCGGTCAGGGACACCGGTCTCACCGGTTGCGGCCAGGTCAGCCGAACCCGCTGCAGATGGCTCGGCCTTTTCTGGTGTCTTGGCTTGAATATCCTGTGCACCAGAACCGTCTTTGGAACTCTGACCAGATGGCAGAATCATCGGCTTAGCCTCATTGAACCACTCCTCCCTCTTCTTAGCCGACTCTTCCTCCCTTTGTTTTTGAGTACGCAACCGCTGCAATCTCCTCTTCTGAGAATGAGTTAAACCAGGAGGACACCACTTTGGCTGCGTGTACTGAGGCAAAGGAACCTTTTTTATGGCCGATGCGCCAATAACATTGGGTCCATCAGCCATGGAAGGATTAACTGCCATGAAGCCAATTTGAATTGCACTCTTCACAACTGGCTTTGAAATAACAGGGGCAGGCTCTTCCTTCTTCTGAACCGGGCGGTACTCCTGCCTGGCCGACTCTTTGCCCGGCCTCCTCTGGACACCAGTCTGACCGGTCACGGCAACCGGTCTGACCGGTCGGTGCTGTTGGGGCACAAACGTCAGCCTCTGGGCACCGATCTGACCAGTCAAGGTAACCGGTCTGACCGGTCCGTGC
Organism: Alloteropsis semialata; assembly: GCA_004135705.1. Lineage (NCBI taxonomy): Eukaryota > Viridiplantae > Streptophyta > Magnoliopsida > Poales > Poaceae > Alloteropsis > Alloteropsis semialata. The sequence goes on from CM014271.1 coordinate 38,758,235, forward strand.
TGCTGAGGCACAGACAAGTGTTTTGGCTGAAAATTCGCAGGCCTAGGCTGTGGTGGATTCATCCTTGCAAGCACAGGAGCCCCAGGCCGTGGTTGGTTTGGTGCAGGACAGTAAGGCACGTACATTATACCGTCCCTCCAAATAGGTTGAGGAGGGAGAGGTTGATACGGCCTCCATGGCTTGGAAGGACCAGCACCATTGAATGAACTTGGACCCTGATTCCACTGTCCCCTTGGTGCCTTCATCACACCAGAATTCCTTGGTGGCAAACTTGTTCTCTTTTTTGGTGGCCGATCTTGTTGAACGGCCGCGTTGTGCATATGCTTAGCCATGACTTGATCAAAGGTCGCCTAAGGCATGAAAGTTCTCCCCTGATCTTTATCCTGGTTCGTTTTCCAAGTTCCCACTTCAGGACGTTTAGGTACAAAAGTTCGGACCGGCCTCTGGGCCGGACCGGTCTGACCGGTCATGGCAACCGGTCTGACCGGTGCCCCCTGGGCAGCAGGAGCAACCGGCCTTTGATCCCGCGCTTGAGAGCTTGATTCTCCCCTAATTTCAGAATTCTTCACTGTAATAGTCAAGATCTTCTTTCCATCAGGAGCTTGCTTAAGCACAACTTCTCTCCCAAGCACTTTGTCTTGTTCCATCACCCTCCTTGGTTCTCCAATAACAACGTTCTTGCCTCCTGTTGTATCGGCATTGTCGGGCCGAACCAACATCTTGGCATCCTGCAAATCCATGGTATTGACCACCATGTTGTTGACTGGAAACGGGCGCTTATCAACTTGCATCTCATTCAAAATCAATCGTCCATCATTTACAGCCGATTGATTCTGTCGACGAAAGAAATTGCAATCATTAGTTGCATGAGAAAATGAATTATGAAATTTGCAAGCACGCCGTTTTAACTCCTCAGGTGATGGAATATTAAAGGAACATTTGATATATCCATTCTTATGCAATTCATCAAAAATCTTGTCGCACTTAGATACATCAAAAGTAAATTTCATCTCCTCCTGCCGATTCCTATGAGTCGGCTTTAGAGATGTGCAAGTAAAAGCTTTATTAGATGCTGGCCATACAAATTCAGCAGCTAACACCTCATGAGATTCTTCATTGGAGCTACTAGAATCACATTCCACATTATGCACATTAGCCCGATGAGTTATATGGCTTTCTTTTAAATCTTTACTTCGGCTTTCAGTAGCCAAAGCTCTTTGATACACTTGGTTTACACTAAAGAACTCAAAGCTCTCTAATTTTCCTTGATGTGAGACCGTAAACCATTGAAAGCCAAATCAGCAAGATCCTTTTCGGCAATAGTAACACCAAAGCAACAGTTTTTAGTATCATAGAAACGTTTAATGTAATCATTAACTGTTTCATCACGCGATTGCCTAACCGATGTGAGGTGTGACAATTTAAGCTCATTACTGCCAGAAAAGAAATGATCATGAAACTTTTGCTCTAACTGTTCCCATGAAGTAATAGAATGCGGAGCTAATGATGCAAGCCATGAGAAAGCAGTACCAGTTCGAGACAAAGAAAATAAACGCACTTTTAAAGCCTCAATAGAACTAGAATCGCCTAGTTGTGCCATGTATTGACTTATATGCTCATAAGTGCTTTTATTATCTTCCCCATTAAACTTAACAAAATCAGGAAGTCTAAAACCAGTAGGGAAAGGAACTAAATCAAAACGAGGAATATAAGGCTTTTGGTATAATCTAGCCTTATCCCTTACATCTACTCCCAAATTCTCCTTAAGAGATGAAGCCAAATCAAATTTGTACTTAGAAAATATTTCTAAATACTCTAATGAATTATCCTGAGAATCTGGCTGTTGAGTATTTTGCACGGGAGTAGAAGGCAAATTCCCCGTATCTGATCTGCCGGGACCGGTCTGACCGGATCCAGTGACCGGTCTGACCAGTTGGTGCGGCACAATTTGATTTGCCGCATCAGACCCTCCAGGGCCGGTCTGACCGGTCACGGCGACCGGTCTGACCGGTTGATGCTGGCCAGATTGATTGGCCGACACCTGCCCTTGCATTTGTTGGCCGAACCTTCCGAAAAGTTCGTAAGGTACTGGGCCTTGTGAAAATAAATTTTGCACTAGTGGGGGTACAGCATAAACATAGTTCAGATTTTGCGGGGTAAAATTTACAACTTCATTGTTAATTCGGCCATGATTAACCGAATTAGGTGAAGTTGCAAACTGCTGAGGTGCAGCAAGCCGAGTAACCATTGAATTAGATGGTGTAACAGATTGGCCTTCAAAATAATTCAACGGCATGCTATATGTAGGTTGCTCTAAAATCAGGCACAATAGGAAATTTAGGAATTAAAAGACTAAGATCGGCGGCAAGTTGTTCAGCCAAGGGCTGTTTGCCTTCCGATTCTAAACGCTTTTTCATCATCCAATTAACCAAATTAACATTGTTTTCGACCAATTTATCCTCCATGTACTTAAGAAAAACTTCATGAGAGTTTTCATCGGGTGGTACCTTAGAAGATGCCGCTGAAGATGTAGCAGATGGATCTACTTCCTTGATCTTGGAGACCACGCACTTGCGGTCTTTCTTGAAGTGCGACAAGTAGTAGATGCGTTCTTCTTCCGCCTTCTTCTTCAGGTACTCTTCAAGTCCTTGGCGGTCTTCAGCAGAGAGTTCGTCATCCTTGATGGTGATGATGTTCTCCAGATCGAACTCGGTGTTGGCACCCATCTAGATAGAATTAGATTGATCGGCTGCACGAACCAGATCTCCAATTCCCCAGTGGAGTCGCCAAAAGTATGTTGACACAGAAATCAGGTCAACACACGAGAGTGCTAGAACGCGCAGCACGTAACACGGTAAACCCGAGGCTTCCCTGCGCCGACCGGTCTTACCGGTCAGGGGCACCGGTCGGACCGGTGACTGTCGGGGAAGAACGGGGTAAACTCTAAAAACGCCTCCCGGAAGGATCCGTCAGGAAGAACATCGTCAGGGGTGCCCTAGGGTCGGCAGGCCACCTAGGACGCCTTCAAATGTCACGGAGACGCAGGAAGAACAGCAAGTAGGGTTGGAAAAGCTAGGGTTTGGAGATGCAAAAAAGTAAAGGATAAAAAGTAGTAAATTTTGATAGATTCGATTGTTGTGTGTTCAATCGGCCGAATCCCCTTATATTTATAGGGAGGGTAGGTCTTGTCCCGCAAGGAAACCAAGTTACAACTCGTTACAATCTCGGAATCCTAATTTTAGAGTCCTAGTCGGATTACAAAACGGGTAACCGGTCTGACCGGTCCCCCACACCGGTCAGACCGGTCTGGGTGCCGAACTTCGCCCTTTTGCTTGTCTTGCTCCTCCACCGACTATTGCGGTCCTCCAAATCTTCAAACACCGCAACATCCCGTTGTTGACACGAAAACGCGCCAAATACTAACACGCGCAGAGAAGCTCCTTGCAGCTTCTCTGACCAGACCGGTTCCAGTGACCGGTCAGACTGGTTCCCGCCGGGCAGCTGGGAGCTCGGCGAGAAAACCAACGAGCGCTCGTCCGGGAGGGACCCCGTCAGGACGTGCGCACCTTGGGTTGTTCTAGGATCGGTCAGGCCACCTAGAACGTCCTTAATCGCCGTGGAGACGAAGGAAGAACAGCAATTAGGGTTTGGAGGAGGCTAGGGTTTGAAGAATATAAAGTAAATGCAAAAAGTAAAGACAAATAAAAGTAAATTGTATTTGATCGATTGGATCATCCTCAATCGGCCGAATCCCTTTATATTTATAGGGAGGGTAGGTCTTGTCCCATGGGGAGATTCCTATTACAACTCAAATCTACAAAAGAATCCAAATCTGCTAGGAGATAGGGATAACCGGTCTGACCGGTCCCCTACACCGGTCAGACCGGTCTGGGCACCAATCCTTCATCTTGATCTTCCATCGACTCCTGCGGTCCACCTGAGCCTCCTAGCACCGTAATAATCGGTCATTCCAGAGAGTATGCTGCCTTCCTCGCAACTGGACCAATTGTTGCGGTCCTTAAACCCTTAGCACCGCAATTTCCTGGAGTAGACCGGTCAGACCGGCCTGCCTTGACCTGTGCCAATTTTGGTCGTCAACACCCGTCATTCCAGAGAGTTTGTCATCTTCCACGTCTTGTATCAAATCTTGCGGTCCTCCAGATCTTCTAACACCGCAACAGTCGATCATTCCAGAGACTATGTCGCTTATATCAAACTAGGACCAATTACTGCGGTGATCCATGTACCAGCACCGCAACTTCCTGAGCCGGACCGGTCAGGCTAACCGGTCTGACCGGTTAGCCGTAACCTGTGCCAATTTTGGTTGTCAACAGTCGGCTGTCAATTTTTCACACACCAAGCATCGATGACTTAATTACTAGCCTTGAGCCCATAAACTTTTTTTACCAAGCATGAGAACTGCAATGCTAAAATCTATGCCTAATTAAATTTTCTCATCACTTGAGCACGTTGACGTAGCACTAGAAGAGGTGCCCTAAATCTTTACTGAACTAAATTTTAGATTTTTCATGAAGTGACTTCCCCACAGTAAAACATCTGTTTAGGAGCCTCCCTTCGTTAACTTCGTTTGATGTTTGAGAAAATTTGCTCATTGCCATCAAAAACTATACCTCTTCCCTGGTTGCCATCAAAAATTATACCTTTCCTTATCTGCCATGAAATTGTGTTTTTTGATTCCCTAATTGCCATCACCGTTGTTTCTTACTTCAACTGCCATTGAATTACATCTTTTGTTTCCTTGAGTGCCATTGAGAAGACGGCGTCACCTGTTCTGTCCGTTCGGTCCGTCTCTTTTTCCCCGTGTTGCCCCTGCCGAGCTCCCCGTGACCCTGGACAAAACGTATTCTCTCCAGACCCGTATTCTCTCCAGAGTCCAGACCCTAACCCTACCTAGGTCCCAGTCCGATCCCCTGCTCCCTCCGATCCGATCCCCGCGCGCAGCCTCGATCCCTGCCCCCTCGCTCC
>CM014271.1:38764220-38824672 GCA_004135705.1 Alloteropsis semialata
CTATCTCTCCCATCAATCTCTCTCTTTCTCTTCGGTTAGAAAGCGGGCAGCCGCAGGCCGCGGCTCGGACGCCCCCGAGTAGATTCACGCCTCGCCCGACTAGTTTGGGACTCGCCCGACTAGTTTGGGCCCCGACCGACCCCTCGTCCACCTCGTTCGACAAGAATCACGTNGGCAACGTTAGATTCCAGAAGAAAAGAATAAAAAGAGTCTTTCCACAAACTATCATTTACACAGACCGACAAGAATGACCATGAAATTATCGTAGTGTAATGCTGAGTGAGTCTAAATTAAAGTATCAACACGTAATAGTGTGACTGAGCACATGATATGCTGATAGCTAGTTTTGAACTTAAAAAGTGTGCAGGCTTCATTTAATTTGTTTTTACATTATTCATCAACCAACCATATATAGGCCATGTTTAGTTTGCTTCAAAGAGGACCAATTCAATCAAAAGCAATGCATTGAACTACGTGCCCCCTCTCTACTTTTCAATTCCCAATACACTTTCAATCATTGAATTCGATCGAATTCAACCAATCTAAACAAGGCCCTAGCCGAACTAGATATGTATAGTTATTCTTGTAGGCTCTAGCTAGTGCATGCCTTTAGAAATTGAACCTTCGCACCACAATGATTTGCTCCATGATCCCACCGTACCACATTGTTTGGTTCCAACAACCAACATTCCACCCGCCGCCGCCGCCACCGCCACACCACCCCACCAACCCCCCACCCCCCGGCCTCTCTCTCCCTCCCGGGCCACCCTAATCCCCTCTCATGCATGCTGACACCAAACAATGCTGACACCAGCCACATCATCGTCCGGCCAATGTTCCAATTCCATTGGTACCCCCAGCATGAAACCTCAAATATAATACAAACAGGATATCGGTATAACACACTCCTATAGTCCTATGTAAATTCTGGTGCCAACTCAAACTTTATCAGAGAGAAGAGTGCCTTGTAGGAGAGGATAGTTTTTGGCCTGATCCTGATCCTGATCACGACTCACAACATGGATGTATTCAAAAGCTGGAAACCACGCATGGTGACTTCGTGGAAGACTTCCATCATGATATTTTCTAAATTAATTAATTGCACGATTATTTTGGGACCATGCTGCAGGAGTGGGAGAAGAATCTGACCTAACTGAAAATGTGTCCATGTTCAAGAGGTCAGATAAATGTAAAGTAATATACCAACCAATTAAGCTAATCCTTATCTTAACATGCAATGCTGGCTAGATATTTTACGTGCTTCCCTATATAACCCACCAGTTGTTAGCCATTGGGTGCTCAGGCTCTATCGCGGAGAGATCATAGTACACTGTGAACAAATTTAGCTCAGGAAAATTCAGGATGTCTTTTATCCTCTCCTGTGATTTCTGGTTCTGCTGCTGCAGTGCCGGCGATCCTGAATGTCAGCCGCCACCGCCATATGCACAACCGATCCACCCACAAACACAGGTTGTAACGGTGTTGCAGCCACCAGCGCGACAGCCACCGCCTCACATATCGTTGAATCAATTGCCACCGCCTCAGCCAGCACCAACACTGCCTCCAACGATTGTATATAACGTGCAGCCTCCGGTAACAACTCCTTCACCACATGTGCCAAACAGCAAAGCATATTATGTGCCACCACTGAATTGGGAGAAACAACCGGCATGGGCCTTCAACTCCTCCTCTACATGTGCCATATCCTCCAAGGATTGCAATGTGTCAAAGCCAATGACACAAGTGCCATCGTGCCATTCAATTCTTCCATCAAAGGCATATGACCCCCTGCCACAGTCAACACAGATGATACCATCTCATGCTTCATCCACCAAAGTGCATGAGCCAGTGGTGTCACAACCCGCTCCACAGGCAGACCATTCTGCGATTCATCCATCTAACACATACCAGATGCCATCCATCAAAAATCAACACCAGGCACCTCCTAAAATACCACAAAAGAGGGACAAATCTCCACCGCAACAATCTAATAAACAAAGAGTTCTTCACACCAATGTGTGTGATGAGCCAACACCATCACATATAACATCGCAACCCGCTCCACTGGCTGCTGTTTTCCCTGCCCGTCAACCATCTAAGGCATACCAGAATATGCCATCCATGAACCAACAACACTCAATGCCACCTAAGGCGCCATCCAAGAGGTATGAGACTCCAGTCCCGGCTCTAGCACCGACTCATGCTCATCCTCCAGTACCACCTGAGGTTCATGATCCATTGCCACAGTCCAAAAAGAGGGTTCCTTTTTCTGTGCCATCTATCAAGGCGCATGACGAGCCAACACCTGCACACATGTCACCTCAACCCGCTCCACGGGTAGAATGGCTTGCCCATCAGCCACCAACGACAAACAAGAAATCACCAACCATGGACAAACATCCGACACCATCCGAACATGTGTCATCACAGCCCCCTCCACAGGCAAAATGGCTTGCACGTCAGCCATCGAAGACAAACCAGAAATCGCCAAACATGGACCCACATGTGCCACCACCTGTATGTGTGTCATCGCAACCCCCTCCACAGGCAGAATGGCTTGCCCGTCATCCATCGAAGACATACCAAAAGTCGCCAACCGTGGACCAACATGTGCCACCACATGAGCATATGTCATCACAACCCCCTTCCTGGGCAGAGTCGCTTGCCCGTCAGTCATTTAAGACATACCAGAAATCACCAACCATGGACCAACATGTGCCACCACGTAGACAGGTGTCCTCACAACCCCCTCCACGGGCAGACTGGCCTGGCCGTCAATCATCGAAGACATGACATCATCAACCATGGGCCAACATGCGCCACCACCTGCACAGGTGTCATCACAACCCCCTCCACAGGAAGAATGGCTTGCCCATCGACCATCGAAGATATACTAGAAATCTCCAATCATGGACCAACGATAGTTAGCGCCTCCTCATGCACTATCCAAGAGGTATGAGACACCCATGCAGGTTGTTGCGCAAATAGAGTTTTCAAAGGATGCAAAGCTCGGCAAGGAATATTTCTCGGAAGCAAATTAGGATGGATGCCCAGCAATACTACTAGGACAACCCTCTAGTCTGATTTGATTCCCTACTAAATAAAAGGTTATCTTACATCAAAATTCATCAACATTGATGGTTTTTGAACCATCAAAGATTCTACATTAAGCAGTTCAATAATTATCATCCATGCTTCGATGTAAACACATTTTAATAACTTTGTTGGACAAATGGAACTTGGTGATATCAAGAATCTATATGTGTCGTTTATTTCTCTTCGTATATGCTCGCCACAAATAATCTAGTTTCACCAATAATCAGTAATGTGATTTCAGTTGAGCATGCAATAATATTGCAATGGGAAATAGTTTTCCAACACGCTGAAATATCCCCTTTCACTTTAGTTTTGTTCCTCTCTATTTTAGTGGGAAGTATTCTCACATAGTCACATGATGCAGAAACAAGATTATAAAAAAACCAACTTAGTAAGTGGAGTGCAGCCTACTACCAGGACAGGAATGGAAAATGGATGGACAGATAGCTTCTACCACTAGTAGAGAAAGGGGCATTCATCCAACACCAAAAAACACATTAGTACTGGGTGCTAATAGACCTGTTATAAGGCCTAGCATTATTATTGGGTCCAAAATTGATAGCCCCCGAAGTCCCTTTAGTACCAGTAGTAACACCACCCGGGACTAAAAGTCACATTTTAGTACCGGGTGGTTTTACTACTCAGTAGTATTGAATGTCACATTTTAGTACCGGGTGGTGTTACTACCCGGTACTGAACGTCACTCCTACTAGTACCGGGTGATATTACCACCCGGTACTAAAGGGTGATTCACAAGTTACTTCAAAAGGAAATGATCGCTTTACTAGTCGCATGTGATATGCAGGTGAGATGGTAGGGATTGTATGCACGAGGCAAGAGGTCAAATCCCACGCATTGCATGCGAGCTTTGCGATGGTTTAGAATATTTTTTTGGACGTATGGGGACCTTTATGCCGGGTAAATAAAGGGGACCCCATTAGTACTGATGATGAAGTACCAGTCGTGTGTCTGGTACTAAAGGGGGCTCAAGAGCTTGTACTAAAGCTCAGATCAGTATTAGTGGTTCCCTCAAGGGATCAATATATAATTCCATGCTTTATCTAACATGACATGTCTCGCTCACACATCATGATTCTTGTGCTTGAGGACCACTACTGGTGAGGGCACAGCATGGTGTGGTGCTGGAGCATCGGAGTTGAGGCTAAGCATGGCTACATGCTCCATGGGCCACCTCCTAGTCCGCGATAGGTCAAATGGAGTAATCAGCGGTAGCAGGTGTGGGTAGATCTGGTATAGGAGGTGTGGATGCAGTGGCAGCGGGGAGAGTTGGCGGTGGCAACAGCAGCAAGTGGGGAGAGAAGGGGGAGGTGGAGGCGCTATCGATGAAAGGCTAAGAGAGGAGGGTCAGGGGAGAGAAGGGAGAGGAGGTGGAGAAAGGGCGTTAATTAGGGGGCTAACAACACATGTGGGACGAGGAAGGAGTGTAGGGTTAGGGTTTTAGCAAGGGCATATCTATGCTGGCAATAACTTGTATGCAATTGGTGTGAGGACCAAAGCAAAAAAAAACAACCTAGAAACTGGAGGAGATATACTTTTATCAAAACAGAGCTATTAATTAGGTCCAACACTGGAGAAGGTAAAAGTAGAACAAGAAAAGCAAAAAAAAACAACCTAGAAACTGGAGGAGATATACTTTTATCAAAACAGAGCTATTAATTAGGTCCAACACTGGAGAAGGTAAAAGTAAGAACAAGAACAAAGGGGGAGATAAGCTTCTTTGTAGTATGTTGTTGACGGCCCTTAGACGCGTCAATCGTGAAACGCAAGCGCACGGATCAGTTGTAGCTCTTCCCTTAGAGTACTCCCCAAGGTTTATCAATCCATAGAACTAAAGATATAAGAAACAATCTAACTAGCATAGGAATCCTTTGTCTTTAGATGGGTGAGAAACGAATCTAATCTAGTAAACACCAAATAACAGAGGTAGCAAGAGAGAGTTAGAGATAACCAATCTAGATCACCTAGATCATGCCTAAGTTGTAGTTTCAAGCAAAATAAGTGAAGTAGGATAGATGTGAATCTCAATAAGAAGCATCTTTAAATCGTGACCTCCGGTCAAACTCTCGAAAGCCCCACCTTACACAGGATCACACCCTGTCACAACACTCCCTATCGGCGTGGTAACTTAAGGGCACGCTCAAGAAGAACGTGTCGAACCAGTTGGTAGATACGGTATGAACCCCTAGCCACCATGGCTACAAGAACACCCTGAGCAATCTATCTCGAGAATAGATTGAGGAAGAAGCATAACCAAGAAAGAACGAAATCATAGAAAGAGGCACTTGATCGCTAAAGATTCAGAAACACAAATAATTTCACCATGAATGATTGTACATCACAAGATCATCACTGGGATCCTACCTTGATCTTGATGATCCTAGCTCCAGAACTCCGACGTGGTCTACCTCGCAGGGTTCCCACGTTGGCTAGGGTAAACCCTAGACAACTAGCATGACCCTCGGCTCTCCGAAAGGTGTCCCTCTAGCTTCTCTGCTCCTCGGCGTCGAATGGCGAATGAGTTGATGCTTGACGAATGGCACTGGGACTATTTATAGCCCTGAGAAACCCAAGGTCAAAAGGGAGGCCAAGGCGCCGCAGAAAAGGGGTGGGCCGGCCAGCCCAGTGGGCCCCAGGCTGGCCGGCCTGGCCTCTTCCCTGGCTGCCTCGTGCTCAACTTTCTTCCCAAGTCTTCTGGAACCTTCAGTAGTTGCCTTCTCTACACATGTGGCCTTGGACGTCGTTTGCTTCGGGATATCTTCGAGATAGGGATGGAAAGGAGATAACCTTCCAAAATCTCCATTTGATTTTCCTTGGTCCCGAAGTCACTTGACCTTATCTTTAAGTACTTGCCTTTTAAACATTCTCGGAGGATGGTTCACCGAAGATGAGCATGAACGGGCCTCGAAACCCCATAGGTCGGCTGGCCTAGACCCTGTGGGGCCGGCTGGCCTGGCCCTCTCCTTGGGCCTCTGGCTTTCATCTTTCTCCGTGTTGTCCTTGGTTACGAGCCTAGTCCATTTATGCTTCAAATTAGCTCAAAAACCTGCGTAAACTGAAATCCTCCAAAAACACATGCATATGCGAAAACGGCCCAGTTATAGAGTATGATCAATAGTTTAGATGTCAAGTTCATGCCATTATTGAAGGTAAACAAGGGTAAAAAGGTGTCGCTAAGGAGCGCCAACATATATGTCCAAGCAAGTTTCTCCTTTTGGTATTGTTTTTTCTTCCTTTTATTGTTGTGGTCATCAATAACCATAGAGCGGAGACTATAGCAAATATGGCCCAAGTTTGGGGATACTGTAATTTCGGTGATTGAATGGAAAAACATATAGAATTCATTTTGGGGATACATATGTTTATCGAGCATATATGTGTGTCAGTAGGTCTCATGGATACAATATAGTAAGAGCCACCAGAGCGACAAAAAAGAACATATCATAATGAACAAGTCCTAGGAAAACCTTACATGGTTATCAATGATTATGAAAATGTTACATGTCACTGTTTTGATCTTCAGCCACATGTCGTTGGATAATCTGGTGATAAAGAAGTTGGGCATTCCTGAACTTTTAAGATGGAATGCATGAAGTTGTACATGCTGGATGATGGGTAGTGCTGCGACAGAGTATAGCCAAAGTATTAGATAGAAAATAATTGAAGTCAAGGTCCGAGTATTTACACGCACTGGATGTTTGTATAACGGCATTGGGTAAAATCCTAGCTAGAGTACATATGAACAATGCCATCCAAGGCAAGTTGGAGATCTGTTCGTTGATGCCAGGATAACATGTCAAAGTATCACTAGATAATTATTATGCAGAGAAGGTTTTGGCTTGATTATTTGGCTCGAGTAAGAACAACAGATGGTCCAATTGGAATGGCAGCACCAAATGATCATCCGGTGTTAATAAAACGTTGCTAACTTGGAGTCACCAATGGCTAGCTGTGCAATAATGCATGCTGAATGGCCTAACGAGTGCAAAAGTGTGGTAACCATGGCATCCAGTATTCACTTTGAAATTGAGCCGTTGGCCTAACTGCTAGGTTGGGAGGTGTTGAACTTATTACAAATACTACTCCACTTTGCCATTTCAAGGACTTAGATTCCAGAGAATCTCAGATTAACTTAAGAAAATTACCAAGCTACCAAAGTACTAGACGTCATCCAAGACAATTAGTACATGATTAGAGAGTGACTAGTGCTAGTGTAGGGACAGTGTTTGCAGAGAGTTACCGCATTGCGTTGTGCCTGGGTAAAGTAGGGATCCCCACCTATCTACACCATGACCATGGATATGTAGGAATATGGATATGTAGGAATAATGTGGTTTTTAACAATACGAGAGCTTTTACTCCTATGCAGGTGATCTTCAGAGGTACACACTGGATGCGGTTCTGGTCACTCCTGCAAAAGGAGGAGGAGCGCCCCCAAATTATCTGGGGATGTCGTATGCTTGAGACCACGTCGATGGAGATTTTTGCTAGCAATGGCTGGTGTTTTAGCAATAGACTCCCTTTTGTTTAAGTTTATGGAAATGAGGACTGTTTTCACTCTTTTTTTGTTTGAGTTTGTGGTCGTTGCTGTAATAACGAACAGCTACATGCACCAATCGATGCAGAGGCTGGAATATTGAAATATATTCCCAATTCAAAAAAAAATGACCATGGTAACCATGAAGTATTCATATACAATTACATAACTTTTGGGGATGCACACTACTACAAAAAGAGCATCACTGCCGGTTCTAAACCCTCCATCACCGTCAGTTTTGGAGGCGCTGCTGAAAAAGCGGAGGTGAAAATAGATTTTCACCACCGGTTTGCGAATCAGCGGTGAAAGTGACTTTCACCGTCGGTTTGTGTTTTCACCATCGGTTTACAAACTGGCTGTGAAAGTAATTTCAAAAATCATATTAAAAACTACATAAAAATATCAAAAGATACCAAAAAAAATATTCATATGCGACGCCAAACCCCCACGAACCAGCCACCCTCTCTATCTCAACACTACTATTTTTTGCGCTTGTTGCATTTTATGGGATACGAATTCATGACTTCTGGCTTCACGCGATACTCACCTAACCACTGCACCACACCATCACTTATGATTGAATAGGGGATGCAATCCTTTTATATTAACTGCTCTGAAACTTTATAAATTTATAGAGGCCACAACTAAAGTCCGATCACACTGCAACTTTTCGTGATTGTAACTTACATGCTCCTAGCTCAAAACAAATATCAAAAAAATAATACAAAAATAAAAATAACATAAAATAAAAATATGTGTATGGAAAATTAATTTATAAGTACTAAAAATTCATTTAATCTAGAAAAAGTAGCAAATCATTTAAAAAATTCAAAGCTCCTCCATGACAACTTATATCCAGCATAACACAATAAAAAATATTTCCGTGTAACATAAGTAAAAATAATATTTTAGGGTGTGAAAGACTTAAGTTTTCCTTTGAAAATATGAAAAGAGTGTGAGAGATGTATGTGTTTGTGAACAATGTTTAGTCTAATTTTCTAAAAATGTGTTGAATTTTTTTAATGAGAAGGTTATACACCTATAAAAAGACTAGATGCCAATTTTCATAATTTTCAGATGCAGTCATTTATATTTAACCTTTTTCTTATAATATGTTGAACCTTCATTAATTTCTAGAGTCCAGGCCGTAAGTACGATCATACTGAAATTTTTGTGGTCACTTCTTACATGCTACTAGTTCAAGAAAAATATTAAAAAATAAAAGAAAAATAAAAAATATGTGTTACAAACCAGCGGTGAAAGTGGCATTAATTTTCACCGCCGGTTCTAGCCACAATATGCTTGAATAGACCTTATTCGAACATATGCTTGTAAACTTTATTTACAGTAGGCCATGCACTTGCAATAATTGGAACTTTTTTAAACCGTTATTTAATTTGCTCGGCATAATTTAGTTGGGAGCTTTGCTTGCATGCTAAGACTGGAGATGTAAGCTAAACAAAAATGATATTGCTTTCGGACGAGCGAGGCAAAGGGAACATATTATTAACATAAGATTCCAGATTAGGTATACCATGGGTAACTGGATAAGATTCCCACTTCAGCTCGGTGGGTTGGTGGTGGAGACTCGAGGTCATGGCTGTTTATGGCCTAAAATTTCCAGATAAACAATTGAATCTAGAAACAGGTGACACTGGTGGAAATTTAACAGCGTAACTAATCATCAAAAGCATATGTAATTATCCAATGTTTCTGAAAATCTGAGTGGACATTTGCTTCAAGAAAAAGTTGACTAACTTTGACCGGTGCAGATGTAGATTTTGTTACATGGGCTGGTACGTGGAAGTGTTTCCTGGTACAAAAATCCATGGGACGACCTCCATGTTTTGGCACTGACTTTATTTTGGACCAGGAAAGTAAAACCTTAGCATTGATTATTAGTGTTTAACATGCCACTAATAATGTTCTCGTTGTTGCTAACTACTACACACAAAATGGCAGTATAGATATAACATCATAGCCGTGGGAGAGAGTTATATTACGTTAACACAACTATACGAAATAGAGGTAGGTGTTAGAGAGGTGCACACATTTTGTGCTTTTAGTGGTAAAAATCTGTAATCTTGGGGAGGAGTCGTCATCATCGAATCATCTACAACGTTACTCACTAAACATAAATAAAAAAGCATTTTACCTTGTTGCAGTAGCGGCAGAAACAACAAAATATAACTGCATGGCTCCCATTAGGTTTCTTTAAATATATAGAGCCAGTAATCATAAAATGCCATGTGTAGTCCTGGTGGCTAATTTATCAGAATGCAGTACACATGATTCTACGCTAATAACTGATATCGAACTTCAAAATGTGTGCACCTGCATGTTTTCTCAGAAATAAATTAAAATGCCGTGCATAATTGGTCAATACTTCTCATACCTAGTGCACATTACCGACATATAGGTCGTCGATCATTGGTAAGCTGTTAGATAGTGCCTTAATCTAAAAACTGTATCTTTGAAGCTTGTGAAACCTACAGCCTACCACTTCATGGTGACCCCATCCTTCCCCTGAACTGGTATCGAATATTACTACGCCTGTGAAACCAACTCAAACTTTGCTGGAAAAGGCAGTCTTCCTTCTAGTAGATGATCCAGCCTATTCCATGATTTCCATCCCCTGGAGCATATGCATGAACCACACGACATGCCAGAAACCTAAGTAACTTTTGGGCAGATTTTCAATTAATCGATCGAGATATTTCTATCTCAACCCTGATTATAACAATTGACTGAATTGTTTGAGACCACCTCAAGAATAGAGAAGACTGAGAATCTGATGCTAACTAAACATGCTGAGCATATGCGGCGGAAGACAGGGGTCAATGCAGACCCATACCAACCAGCAAGCTAATCGCAAGCTTAACATGAAATGTAGATATTTTACGTGCGTGCTTCCCTATATATAAGCCACCACTAATTAAGCAGCCTGTGGGTGAGCCAAAGTTCTATAGTTTCTACTCTTTGTTCCAAATTGTAGTTGATTGTTGACTTTTAAAATACAACTTTGACTCTTCGTCTTATTTAAAAAGTTAGTACAAATAAATAAAAATGTGAGTCGTACATAAAATACTTTTGATAATGAAACAAGTAATAATGAAATAAATGATACTAATATAAATTTTTGAATAAGACGAATGGTCAAATGTGCATTAGAAAAAGTCAACAATGAACTATAATTTGGAACAGAGGGAGTAGCTAATAAGGAAATCAAGACTCGATCAGCTTCCTGTTTGGGGTAGCTTTTCCTAGCTTTTGCTTCTCTAGGAAGCTCATAAAGCTAAAAGCTCCCCCAAACGGGGTTGCTTCTACAAACCCGTAAAAGCTGGAAATGCAACCCTTTGTACTGCAAGCGGAGAAGTGCGCTTGGGCCTGCTTCCCGAGCTTTTCCTCTTTTGACCGACACCCTCCCCAGACCCCCATCGCCCGTGCCTCTTCCTCTTTCGCCCCGAGCTCCATCCCTCCCCGGCGCCGCCCCGAGCTCCACCCCCGCTTGCGCTGGCCTGAGATCCCTCCGCTCCAAGCTCCATCCTTTGCACTGACCTAAGTTCCATCCTTGCTCACTTCGCCGTCCCTGGAGAAGACCAGCGTCCGGCGACCAAGTCTGCACCGCCACCGTCATCGGCCTCCACCGACGCACCGAAGAAGACCAATGAGCAACAATGCCCCCCCATGGAGAAGAGCGGAGGCCACATCCACGCCGCTACCTCTGGAGAAGAGTGCCACTGCCCTCATCCCCCCTCCGTCGCCCAGAAGATGGCCGGTGGGCAACGAAGCGTCCTTCGGAGAAAAGCAGCGGCGACATCCATGCCACTTCCCTCGAGAAGATTGGTGGCCCCAGATACGTGGACGATTGAAAGGAATTGATGCTCGTGATAGCCTAAGAGGGGGAGGGGGTGAATTAGGCTTTCTAAAAACTTAACCTACCACATGCCTTCTAATTCCACAATATGAAACTAAGACAAGCTATCTAGATATGCAACTAAGGTTTTCTTCTAGTGTTTGCACCCACCCAAAGAGTTTTGCAACCTAGAGCCAATCCTATAAAAATACTATTCTAGAAAGGTAAAGGCACACAAGTTGCAAGTATGAAATGCGAAAGCTTAAAGGGTTAGAGGGATGCAAACTTGACACGAAGATTTATCCCGTTGTTCGGCTAATGCCTATTCCACGTTGGAGCTCCACAAAGGATGTGCTCCCAGTCGCCAAGTCTTCTTCCCGGTCAAGGCCTTGAGCTCACCACAAAGGCTCCCCAAGAGGGATGATGAGCAAGTCACCAAGACCTTGCTCTCATCAACCTACTCTCCCGGAGATCTTGACGCCGCCTCCACTACGGAGCTTCTCCACTAAGGAAGGGGGTCTCCTCTTCCCCCGCACAATGTCGTCGTCACTGCTCCACACCAAGCCTAAGGGTCGAAGACTTGCCGGCGAGTCACCAAGACTCCAAGGGGCCGGCACACCAAGATTACAAGAGGTGGCTCACTCTAGAACCAAGCATAAGGCTCAAATACCTTGCAACTCACTCACTAGGCCTATCCTACATTTCTCATACTCACTATGGATGGCTTGGATGTCTTGTGGTTGTAGATGAGCTTCTCTGGACTCCAGCGCCTCCAAATGGCCGAATGGGGTGGGTATTTATAGCCCAAGGGCTTGAACTAGCCGTTGCCCAAAAGGTGCACAAAATCTGCGAACGCCGTATAATCCGCCTGGCACCAAACCTCCATCGGTGGATCATACGCCGTGTGCGTTTCCAATGGTCGAATTCACTTTTCTAACGGCTACTTGCACAAGCCGTATGCTTCTGGATATGTACGCTGATGGCCGGCGGATCATACGCCGTGCCTTTTCCTCAACTTTCACTTGACATCGTCCCTGTGTAACTTGTACGCCGTTAGTCCGTCGAGGGTCGGCGTATGATACGCCGTGTAGGGTATTGCTGACCCTAACTTGATCTTGCCCATGCCTCGAACGCTGTATCATCTGCCCTTCATGCGCACAGTAACACCGGATCATACGACGATGCACTTCATCTGAATTCTTCGAGTGTCGTATGCTTCCAACTTGTACGCCGTGCATCGCCGGATCATACGCCGTATAGAATATTCTTGCTTTGCTTGACTAGGTTTGTACGCCGTGCCTCGGTGTTTAATACGCCGTGTATAAACCCTACGGGCTTATCCAATTCAATTAGCTCAAGCCCTTTCCATGGTTTCATATGCCAATACCATGTCATGGATACTCAAAAGTAAGACTATCTCTGGTTTTTGGCTATGCGTTGGAGTCATTCTTGGGACGTAATTTTCTATGTAAATTACTTAACAAACTTGTTAGTCCCAATGACTATATTGTCATTCAATCACCAAAATCACAATATAATGGCACATAGGACCATTTTTGTTACAACTACCACCGCTGCCCTGAGCTACTGTCCCTCTGCTACTGCCCGAGCTCGCCATCCCTGACCTCTGCACGCCGGCCATGGGAAGTTGATGCCTAAGAAGCTGAACGCCAAACAGGCTGGGATAGCTTGTCTGAATAGCATATGTTTGAAGAAGCAAGTGGAGCTTCTCCAGGCAGCGCTTTTTGGAAAAGCTTAAGCTCCCCCAAATAGGGCCTATGTCATTTACATCTTTCATCGTGTACTGTGATTTTGGGTTCTGCTGCGGTTGTGGCGGTGACGACCCTGAATCTCAGCCACCGCCACCACCGCCGCTGCCGCCACAGTCCCATATCGAGTTCATAACGGTGGTGGACGCACCAATGCTGCCGCCTCATCCACCTGTACCTCACAATCGCAGCTGCCACCTCGACTTCTGGCGCCACAACTGCCTTCTCATGCGCTGATGCCTCCAACTTATGTTATACCATCACAGCCGCAGACAATTCCTCATCAGTGTGTGCCATCCACCGAGATGTATGATTCGCCATTGCCGATTACAAAACAGCCATAACCTCCTAAAGTGCCATGCATCCAAGAGGTATGAAACTCCGGCACGGAATATTACTCACAAGGACATCAGCAGGAATACTTTCTTATGGAAGGAAGCTATAGCCATACTTAGTACTATCCTGATCCCGTTTTGTCAACCTATCAATGCTTGTGTCACATCATTGTGTCTTATTTGGTCCATCTTGGACATATTCACTTTATATTCGTCAATAATGTAATATATGGGGTGTTGCTTTCACGCACTTATTAGTTGAAGTTTACATTCGCTCATGTAAACAAGTGAGTTCTATAACTGTTGCTGATATGATTTTAGTTTAGCCTGCAGTACTGCAGCAGAATGAGAGAGTTCATAGGGCAGATGCATTCAACTAATTTTAAAAATATCGACATTTTTGAAACTCTCACTTTGTTCGTGCCTTTTCTTTCCTTATACAAAATCCTTACAAGATGCCGAATCAACTTTATCCAAATAATTTCATCTACAAATAGATAAACTATACTGTTTATAATTGATATGATTGGCCATATTAATTAAATTTAAAGTCATTACATATATTAAACCTTAATCATTATATATCATTAGTAACATTAAAATTTATTTAATTGGCCATACTAGATGAATTTTAAGCAGTTTCAACTAATACATTACTAAAATTAAAATCATTATCATTGGTCGTACAGATAATTTTGAATAGTTTCAGTGATACAATATCACTAGTAATGTTAAAATTAATATCATAGTCATGGAGATAATATAACTTATATATAATTTGACTACGTACTTCATTTCATGAATGCAGATATAGTACTTTTTAAGTACAAATCTGGATCCTGACGGAGAGAAATAATGAAAATGGATTCGGATGTCTCTCCATTTAGTAATATATTAGAATTGGGTACCAATATTCATAACTATATTGCTTTAAAAAATCACCCTAAATTCTAGGTATGGTATGTTTATACCACACGGAGCAAATATGTGTGCTCTACCCATACATAGTTATTCTTAGAATTTACAGATTCCAAGAAGGGAGATGCATGCTCCGGGTCATGGATGCCTTTTTTTTTAGGGAAACGGCAGGGGAGGCTCCTACCTATTTTTTATATATACAAAAGATTATGTACAAGGTTACAAGACATTAAGTCTCAAAGAAAATGAACAAAAACTTAAAGGAGACTATTCATCCTAGAATCTAATTGCATCTTCCTCACTGGATTTGCCTTTAAGGTTACCAGTCTCATTTGCTCCCTAAAAATTTCTCTCCACCTTGTGAATGATAAGTGACCCCCATCAAAAATGATGTCATTCATGTGGCACCAAATGGACCAAGCAGCCACTATTACAATTTCTCTGAAAATGACATTACCGAAACTCTCTCTGGCTTTGATGACCATATTTAGAGGGGGCAGAGATGTATCCCAATCAATGCTCAAGTAGATCTAACAGGCTTGACTGAAGGGGCAACTAAAGAAAAGATGAACAACTATTTCTTCAACATGCTCCACACAAAGGACACAATCAAAGGAGGGTAGCTGCATATGTTTGCGTCGAAGAAGATTACGCGTGTTTAAGCGGTCCCTGAGCAACAACCAGAAAAAAAAATTTATGCTTTGGTAGTGCTTTGGATTTCCACATCCATTTGAAAAGAGGGGAGGCTGGAAGAGATCCACTCAGATGTTTATAGGCTAGCTTTGATGTAAAGCAGGGAGTATTCCAGATGTAGCTCCAGACATCATTAATTTCAGAATGCTGCACTAGTAGTGGTAATAGGGCTTGCAAATCCTCAAGTTGCTCCATAGCTTGTTGAGATAAAGGTAGCCAAAAATTCTACCCAATATCATTTAACCAGAATTATAGGACAAGGGAGATTTTCTTCTTTGCAAAAGAGGCCAAATGAGGAAACCTCCATTGTCGTATGCCGTGATCCCATATCTCACTCCAGAAAAGAGTAGAATCTCCCTTGAAAATCTTGCAACTAGCAATCATGAAGAAATTTTGGCTAAGTGACATGATGTCTCTCCACCAGAGAGATCCCACATTTTTCCTAGCATGTGGTGGTGTGCCATTCTTGTATAAGCATGCCCAGGTTAGATGAACCCAAGGAAGATCAACTTTGTTATAAAACTTGTGCAAAAACTTTAGGAGAAGAGCTGAATTCTGGGTCCTGAGGTTAATAATCCCCAACCCCCCATCCTCCTTGCTCCTGCAAGCATGCTTCTAGGCCACAAGACATCCACCTTTCCTTGTGAGATCACCTCCATTCCATAGATAGTTCTTCCTATATCTATCAATTTGCTCAATTATTCCCACAAGTAGCTTCAGAGAACAGAGATAAAAGGTGGGCAGAGATGAGTACACTGAATTAACTAGGATGAGCCTTCCAGCATAGGTGAGCATCCTACAGATACCCATAAGATGTTTTTCCATTCTGTTGAGCAGGGGCATGAAATCAGACACTGTTGGTCTTGTGAGGCCTAAAGGTAGACCTAAGTATGTAAAGGGCATGGATCCAACCTTACAGCCCAATGAGTTTGCCACATCCAACATCCTATTGTCATCCATATTGATAGGAACAAGAAAAGATTTGTCAAAGTTCACTTTGAGCCTAGTAGAAGCTGCAAAAAGTTCAAGGATGCTCTTCAACTCTACTAATTGAGTGCTATCAGCAGGAAGAATGAGAAGAGTATCATCACCATATTGAATCACTAGGTAATCGCCACCAAATTCAGGCCCAAGGGGATGTTCTATAATTCCTCTGTTTGCTGCATCATTGATCACTGACTGCAGTGGATCCGCAGCAAGCACAAAAAGAAGTGGAGATGAGGGATCACCTTGTCTTACCCCACGTTTGCATAAAAATGGTTTGCCAGGGATTCCATTGAGAAGAACAAAAGAGAAACCTGATTTTAGGATGTAGTTGATCCAAGCAACCCATTTATCAGAGAAAACTTTATGCCTCATAAATTGTAAGATCACCTCATGCTCAACTTTATCAAAAGCCTTTTCGAAGTCAAGCTTAAGAATCACAATTTCTTTCTTGGACTTGTGACAAATATAGAGGAATTGAAATGCCCAGGCCAAGCAATCCTAAATTGTCCTGCCTTTAATAAAACCATATTGGTTTGCATGAACTACCTGAGGGATGACCCTCTGAAGCCTATTTGCCAGCAGTTTGGTTAAGAACTTGATGGAATAATTAAGGAGGGAGATAGGCCTATAATCATTTACTAATGCAGGATAATCTTTTTTAGGAATGAGAGTAATGAGGGATCCATTAATGCTAGAGAGGTCTAGAGAGCCTGCTTCAAAGTTCCTACAGAGCCTCATGAAATCTTCCTTTATGATGGGCCAGCATTTTTTTATGAAAAGGCTATTGAAGCCATCTGGCCCAGGAGCATGGTCAGAGGGCATATCTTTAATGACAGAGGTGATTTCGTCATTGGAGAAGGGTTGATCCAAGTCAGGTAACTGAACTGGCTGGAGTAGAGCTGCAAGATCATAATGCAAACCAGTAAATTCAGAGACTCTCAATCTGTCCTTGAAGGAAATCCAGAGAGCACCAGCCTTTTAATCATGTTCCCAGAGACAGGTACCATCATGTAGGACCAGGGAGGAGATATAGTTCCTTCTGTAGGAATAGGTTGCCACTGCTTGGAAAAGCCCAGTATTCTCATCACCAAATTTGACCCATCGAGCAGTGTTTCTTTGCTTCAAGAAGAGTTAACAAATGCTCCTTGACAAGTTTTCTAAATGATCTTTCCAAAGAGGTGAGAAATCTTTGCTCCTCCAGCCCATCTAGCATAGCTAGAACATAATTACAATTGTGTATTAGCTTGCCCAGCTTAGAGAACTCCCTACTCCATTTTTTAAGGCCAAATCTGACCTGTTTGAACTTCCCATTTAGGGTCTTGGCAGCATTTGCATAGAAAGGTGTAGAATTCCAGTGTGTTGACACCACATCAAAAAGCCAGGGTATTCAACCCAATAGTTTTCAAACCTGAAAAGATTTGACTTGGGAATAGAGGTCCCAATTCTAATGACAAAGGGACAGTGATCAGAAATAGGTTTACCCAAAGTTTGCACTGAGGTATTCGGGAAAGACAGTGTCCAAGAGCTTGAGGTAAAAACCCAATCCAGCTTCTCCAAAAGAGGATTATCCTGCATGTTGCTCCAAGTAAAGGCCTTACCATGAAAAGGAATATCCACCAGATCCAAATGTTGAATGAGGTCATTGAAAAGCAGCATATCTGAGACATTTGCACTAGGCAAGTTCCTGTTCTCGGAGGAATGAATGAGGTTAAAATCACCTGCTAAAATCCAGTCATCAAAAGAGAAAGTATCCAGGTTATAAAGCCAAAAGAGGAAAGTACTTTTGTCAGCAGCATGAGAAGGACCATACATATTAGTAAGATGGAAGCAATGCCCAAAGAGGCTGCAAGTAAACTTCATGGTTATGGAGAAGGAATTCTTGTGAATCAGGGAGGCAATGTAAGAGTTGGAATTCCAGAGAATAAGAAGCCCCCCAGAGGCACCAGCAGAGGGGAAGAACTCAAACAAGTTCAGATGTCTGGGACAAAATCTGTGAATATAAGCCTGATCAAAAACTTCCCTCTTAGTTTCTTGTAGACAAACAATCGAGGCAGCACTCTCAGAAATCTTATCTCTCATAGCATCCCACTTTGGCTGGGAGTTAATCCCTCTAACATTCTAGACCAAAACATTAATGACTCGATTCATGAGAGATAAAAGTGAGATCCACACTACTTTGTTCACAGAACAAAGTCCAAAGATACTAGGATGTGTTCCAGAAGGCCACAAGGGGCAAGTAACAAAAGCAGTAATTGTTCATCATCACATAGACCCAGAATAAAGAAAGACCAGTGCTAAGGTAGAAGAGATGCACAACATCTAAACTAAACTTATTACATAGCAGTGTCATCATCAGCAAGGTCCTCTAAAATGACCTTAGAAACAGCCGCAGGCTAAATCTGGAGAAAGCTCGTGGTGATGCCATAAACGACAGAGGCAGACAGATGAGGAGCCGGGTCAGGGTTGGCCTGGGACATCCCATGGCAGAGGTCTGGGTACTCTTGCGCTTCCTACATGCTTGCAACATCATGGAAACCCTGCAAGGTCTTGCTCTTCCTTCTGCTCCTTCTTAGAAACTTGTCATCCAACGGTTCTTTCAGCTTATGGGCCCTTCTCTTGTGAGGGGCAGAGGGGATGAAGGGCTCATCAAGGATCACCTCCTCCTCGTCCTCCTCCTCATCATCAGAATAGGGGACCAACGGCCGAACGGGGCCAATCAAAGCTGTAGATTCCTGAGAATCAAAAGATTTGGTAGCCAAGAAGAGCAGATCATCATGAGCAAAGGTATATGAAGGAATGATAGTATCCATGCTAATTTCAAAGGAGGACAAAAAGGAGCAAAGACTACTATCCAGAGAGCTAGGAATAGGGAACGAGACATTAAAATAGAGCAAGAAGAGGCCGATAAAATCACCTTGACAGGGGAAGGAGGGACCATCTCCAGAGGAATGATGTCCAGAGCTGAAGGGGCATCAAGTACTAGATCGGCAGACATATCAGCAGGTGGGTCATTCACTACATTCTCCCCAGACACATGAACAGGTACTACATCAGGCACCAACGCAGGGGTAGGTAGTTGCACTCCATCAGGCAGAACATGTTCATGCTGAGCGTCCAAGAAATCATTCATTGCAATATCATGTTCAGGTTGAGCATCGTGTCCATCCTACCCCACAGAGGAGTGGTCACCACCAGGATTGAGGTCGGGGGCAGGGAAGTTTCCACGGGGTCCCATCCAGCGTGGAGCAGGTGGAGTCATGGGGCAGACAGGGCCATTGAGGGGGGGGCACTGATCTTCATCGGCTAGCGTGTGCCACCACCTGTATGTGTGTCATCGCAACCCCCTCCACAGGCAGAATGGCTTGCCCGTCATCCATCGAAGACATACCAAAAGTCGCCAACCGTGGACCAACATGTGCCACCACATGAGCATATGTCATCACAACCCCCTCCCTGGGCAGAGTCGCTTGCCCGCCAGTCATTTAAGACATACCAGAAATCACCAACCATGGACCAACATGTGCCACCACGTAGACAGGTGTCCTCACAACCCCCTCCACGGGCAGACTGGCCTGGCCGTCAATCATCGAAGACATGACATCATCAACCATGGGCCAACATGCGCCACCACCTGCACAGGTGTCATCACAACCCCCTCCACAGGAAGAATGGCTTGCCCATCGACCATCGAAGATATACTAGAAATCTCCAATCATGGACCAACGATAGTTAGCGCCTCCTCATGCACTATCCAAGAGGTATGAGACACCCATGCAGGTTGTTGCGCAAATAGAGTCTTCAAAGGATGCAAAGCTCGGCAAGGAATATTTCTCGGAAGCAAATTAGGATGGATGCCCAGCAATACTACTAGGACAACCCTCTAGTCTGATTTGATTCCCTACTAAATAAAAGGTTATCTTACATCAAAATTCATCAACATTGATGGTTTTTGAACCATCAAAGATTCTACATTAAGCAGTTCAATAATTATCATCCATGCTTCGATGTAAACACATTTTAATAACTTTGTTGGACAAATGGAACTTGGTGATATCAAGAATCTATATGTGTCGTTTATTTCTCTTCGTATATGCTCGCCACAAATAATCTAGTTTCACCAATAATCAGTAATGTGATTTCAGTTGAGCATGCAATAATATTGCAATGGGAAATAGTTTTCCAACACGCTGAAATATCCCCTTTCACTTTAGTTTTGTTCCTCTCTATTTTAGTGGGAAGTATTCTCACATAGTCACATGATGCAGAAACAAGATTATAAAAAAACCAACTTAGTAAGTGGAGTGCAGCCTACTACCAGGACAGGAATGGAAAATGGATGGACAGACAGCTTCTACCACTAGTAGAGAAAGGGGCATTCATCCAACACCAAAAAACACATTAGTACTGGGTGCTAATAGACCTGTTATAAGGCCTAGCATTATTATTGGGTCCAAAATTGATAGCCCCCAAAGTCCCTTTAGTACCAGTAGTAACACCACCCGGGACTAAAAGTCACATTTTAGTACCGGGTGGTTTTACTACTCAGTAGTATTGAATGTCACATTTTAGTACCGGGTGGTGTTACTACCCGGTACTGAACGTCACTCCTACTAGTACCGGGTGATATTACCACCCGGTACTAAAGGGTGATTCACGAGTTACTTCAAAAGGAAATGATCTCTTTACTAGTCGCATGTGATGTGCAGGTGAGATGGTAGGGATTGTATGCACGAGGCAAGAGGTCAAATCCCACGCATTGCATGCGAGCTTTGCGATGGTTTAGAATATTTTTTTGGACGTATGGGAACCTTTATGCCGGGTAAATAAAGGGGACCCCATTAGTACTGAAGATGAAGTACCAGTCGTGTGTCTGGTACTAAAGGGGGCTCAAGAGCTTGTACTAAAGCTCAGATCAGTATTAGTGGTTCCCTCAAGGGATCAATATATAATTCCATGCTTTATCTAACATGACATGTCTCGCTCACACATCATGATTCTTGTGCTTGAGGACCACTACTGGTGAGGGCACAGCATGGTGTGGTGCTGGAGCATCGGAGTTGAGGCTAAGCATGGCTACATGCTCCATGGGCCACCTCCTAGTCCGCGATAGGTCAAATGGAGTAATCAGCGGTAGCAGGTGTGGGTAGATCTGGTATAGGAGGTGTGGATGCAGTGGCAGCGGGGAGAGTTGGCGGTGGCAACAGCAGCAAGTGGGGAGAGAAGGGGGAGGTGGAGGCGCTATCGATGAAAGGCTAAGAGAGGAGGGTCAGGGGAGAGAAGGGAGAGGAGGTGGAGAAAGGGCGTTAATTAGGGGGCTAACAACACATGTGGGACGAGGAAGGAGTGTAGGGTTAGGGTTTTAGCAAGGGCATATCTATGCTGGCAATAACTTGTATGCAATTGGTGTGAGGACCAAAGCAAAAAAAAAACAACCTAGAAACTGGAGGAGATATACTTTTATCAAAACAGAGCTATTAATTAGGTCCAACACTGGAGAAGGTAAAAGTAAGAACAAGAACAAAGGGGGAGATAAGCTTCTTTGTAGTATGTTGTTGACGGCCCTTAGACGCGTCAATCGTGAAACGCAAGCGCACGGATCAGTTGTAGCTCTTCCCTTAGAGTACTCCCCAAGGTTTATCAATCCATAGAACTAAAGATATAAGAAACAATCTAACTAGCATAGGAATCCTTTGTCTTTAGATGGGTGAGAATTTAGCTGAAACTTGGTCTAGAATTTAGGGATTTGGTTCTGAGTCGCCCAACTACCGAAATGTCAAGCAAGGTGTATGTATAGGATGTGGTATTAAAAGCACAAGATATTCGCTATATGTTCCAAACTTTCATACTACTTTTGACTACAAATTTACATGCAGTACAAATGTATATAACAAAATGCTGTGCTCTTAATTTTCTTCTGTGCTCTCTCTAGAGAAGGTGTAATTATTTGTCCTTCGAACTTTGAATAAACTGAAGTGCTGGAGCATCTTCTAAAAATCAAAATGTAGCAATTGCTGGGCATCTAACCCTTTTCTCTTTACACTGACATATAATGACTGCACCTAATCTGAGCTATTCTCAAAACTCATTCAGCTTGTTGCCTACAGTTTAATTAATCGATTGAGACCCTTCGCCAACTTTTTTTCATCGCTACAGTAAATTCGAATGTTTGGATACTAATTAGGAGCA
Source organism: Alloteropsis semialata (assembly GCA_004135705.1). Taxonomy (NCBI): domain Eukaryota; kingdom Viridiplantae; phylum Streptophyta; class Magnoliopsida; order Poales; family Poaceae; genus Alloteropsis; species Alloteropsis semialata. The sequence continues at coordinate 38,786,616 of CM014271.1, forward strand.
TTAAATGTGGATAACTGACAAAACCCATTTCATAACCCCCCGGTGAAATTGTGAGACGAATCTATTAAATCTAATTAGGCCATGATTAGACAATGTCTTGTTACAGTAAACAATCTCTAATGATGGATTAATTAGGCTTAATAGATTCGTCTCGCGATTTCCCGTCCATCCGTGTAATTAGTTTTATAATTAGATCATATTTAGTCTTCCTAATCTTCGGTTTAAAATTGCTACAGTAAATTTCGCACAGTTTCTCACCTATCTAAACAGGCCCTGAATACATGTCAGTTGAAAAAACACGTGTGTAAATATGAATTCAGAGTACTATGGTTGTACACTTTTTCCGGGAATATCTACTTTTGGGAGCCACTTGTCCATTGTCTGGCAAGATATTACTAGCTATCACAGAAACAACTCAGATGTATCATTTCTACGTGCAGATAAATTATACAGGAAGGTAAATAAATAACATCGTTTTATGCCCTTCATTATATTATTCAGGCGAGGTAACATCATGATAAACTTCCGTGTTTGGCTAGCATGGTGGTGTGGTGGGGTGGGTAACATCATGATAAACTTCTCTTACCAGCAGATTATGTGGACAGCATATTTTCGGAAGGAAAAAGTCTATATAACCCCCAGAACTATCGAAGGTCAAATACTTCACCCCCGAACTACAAAACCGGATGTTTAACCCCCTCAACTATACAATACCATTCAAATAACCCCCTGGAGCTGTTTTAGAGGTGGTTTTTGCCACCTAGCGGCTGACGTGGACAGCGACGTGGCAAGAATGTCTACATACCCCCCAAACTATCGAATGAGGAATACTTCACCACCTGAACTATAAAATCATATGTTTAACCCCCTGAGTATACAATACTATCGAAATGCACACTAAAGAGGCATGTTTAGAGGTGTTTTTTTCCCACATAGCGTCTGATCTGGATGATAATATGGCAATAGCCTACATATTAGGCACACCATCTTCATTCTCTTTCCCCCATCTCTCCATTACACCCGAGAGGCTAAACATGCGACACAAGGATGGGGAGGGAGCATTGGCCACTAAAGCTTGAACTGTCTGGGCTCAAATTCTACCTTGTCACCATCCTCGCCACCCAACCGTTTGTTAATTGTGTCCAGTCTAGAGGTCATGCTTTATCTGCCCCTCTGACCTCGCACCTGTACTAGGGTGCCACAGCCTAGGGATGGACGGATGGTCAATCTGAGCTCATGTGATGCTTCGCCATGGAGAAAGAGAGAGGGGGGAGAGAATGTATCTGGCATGTGGGCCATTTCCACGTCATCATCCATGTCCGTCGCCATGTGCCAAAAATCACTTCTAAAATTCCTTTAGGGGGTTATTTAAATGATATTATATAGTTGGGGGGTAATCATCTGATTTTATAGTTCAGGGGTGAAGTATTCCTTATTCGGTAGTTTGGGGGGTTATGTAGACTTTTTGCCACATCATCGTCCACGTCAATTGCCATGTGGCAAAAACCACCTCCAAAACTGCTTTCGGGGTTATTTAAACGGTATTGTATAGTTGAGGGGGTTAAACATTTGATTTTATAGTTCAGAGGGTGACGTATTCCACCTTCCATAGTTCGAGGGGTTATATAGACTTTTTCCTTTTCGGAACAGCTAGCTTCTCAGAGAATCCCTACTCAAAAAGCTATACCAAATGCAAATGGTTGCGTACCACTAGGACCTTAAATTTAAAAAGAGTTTTTATCATGAGGAAAAGTAAACCATCCGTATCAGAGAATCCCATTTTTTTACCAAGACCCATTTTGTAAATTGGTTATTACACTGATCAATAGTTCTTTTTTCTTCTTGGACAATATGGCCCTGTTTAGAAAACTTACACTTTTCAAACTTCACTATTCATCAAAAGGAATCTTACATGCATGGAGTATTAAACGTGTGTTAATGACAAAACCCATTCCATAACCCCCGGTGACTTTGCGAGACGAATCTAATGAGCCTAATTTGGCCATGATTAGACAACGTCGTGCTACAGTAAACAATCTCTAATGACGATTAATTAGGCTTAATAGATTCGTCTCGCGATTTTCCGTCCATCCGTGTATTTAGTTTTATAATTAGATCATGTTTAGTCCTCCTAATCTTCAATTTAGAATTACTACAGTAAATTTCGCAAACTTTCTTTTCAAACTAAACAGGCCCTATATAATGGAGGGACTAATTTCTTACTAAGATAGTCGTCTTTGAACCATGAAATTAAACCTAGGAATTGATTCTACAATACTTTAATAGAGCTGATTTTATATAACATTTTCCTGACTAATGTTTTCAATATTGACTTCGCAGTCAATACATAACATTGCTTTAATAAAGAATCGTGAACTCTGTAGTAAATAAAGGTCTGTAGATGCGTGATAGTGAGCATCGCAGAGTCTTAGTGTGGTAGGAGTATGCAATGATTTTTTAGAAAATGGAATTTCATACCTGCCTCTGCATCACACACACAGCGTTCACCTTATTACAAAGTTTCAGCATAATCGCTGATAGTTTAGAAGAACAAAAAATAGCAAATTATGTCAGACAAAGTCGATTATTAAATTTCCATCCATTGAAAGCAAACAACTCCAATGCGACGGTCTCCAGCTGTCTACTCGTCAACCGGAACATCTCCTTTGTCTAATCATCACGCTGCAGCAATGCCCAAAACCGCAGCCAGTATGTCCCCCTGAAAGTAACTTGCATAAAAGAGGTATATTTGCAATTTTCAAAGATCAGATCATTACGACATCTTCAAATTGCCCAACATAATGCAGAAGCTCCAACCAGAATTAATTTTTTATTCTTGGCATCAAAATTTTGAAGCCAAGTCCCTAGCATATGATGCACGGATCTAGGTGGAGTTAACCCATTAGCTATATAGACAGTCCGCCAGATTGTCCTGGCATGATGACAATCAAATAAAAAGGGTATGCAATGATGTTGGTGTCTGCAGTTTTCCTTTGTCGTTGTGATTGAAAAAAATAAGAGAATCAGGGATGACCATATATAATTGCACTCGTCTAGAACATTTGACTCGTCAAATGTAAAAAAAGAGNGATCAGTTGTAGCTCTTCCCTTAGAGTACTCCCCAAGGTTTATCAATCCATAGAACTAAAGATATAAGAAACAATCTAACTAGCATAGGAATCCTTTGTCTTTAGATGGGTGAGAAATGAATCTAATCTAGCAAACACCAAATAACAGAGGTAGCAAGAGAGAGTTAGAGATAACCAATCTAGATCACCTAGATCATGCCTAAGTTGTAGTTTCGAGCAAAATAAGTGAAGTAGGATAGATGTGAATCTCAATAAGAAGCATCTTTAAATCGTGACCTCTGGTCAAACTCTCGAAAGCCCCACCTTACACAGGATCACACCCTGTCACAACACTCCCTATCGGCGTGGTAACTTAAGGGCACGCTCAAGAAGAACGTGTCGAACCAGTTGGTAGATACGGTATGAACCCCTAGCCACCATGGCTACAAGAACACCCTGAGCAATCTATCTCGAGAATAGATTGAGGAAGAAGCATAACCAAGAAAGAACGAAATCATAGAAAGAGGCACTTGATCGCTAAAGATTCAGAAACACAAATAATTTCACCATGAATGATTGTACATCACAAGATCATCACTGGGATCCTACCTTGATCTTGATGATCCTAGCTCCAGAACTCCGACGTGGTCTACCTCGCAGGGTTCCCACGTTGGCTAGGGTAAACCCTAGACAACTAGCATGACCCTCGGCTCTCCGAAAGGTGTCCCTCTAGCTTCTCTGCTCCTCGGCGTCGAATGGCGAATGAGTTGATGCTTGACGAATGGCACTGGGACTATTTATAGCCCTGAGAAACCCAAGGTCAAAAGGGAGGCCAAGGCGCCGCAGAAAAGGGGTGGGCCGGCCAGCCCAGTGGGCCCCAGGCTGGCCGGCCTGGCCTCTTCCCTGGCTGCCTCGTGCTCAACTTTCTTCCCAAGTCTTCTGGAACCTTCAGTAGTCGCCTTCTCTACACATGTGGCCTTGGACGTCGTTTGCTTCGGGATATCTTCGAGATAGGGATGGAAAGGAGATAACCTTCCAAAATCTCCATTTGATTTTCCTTGGTCCCGAAGTCACTTGACCTTATCTTTAAGTACTTGCCTTTTAAACATTTTCGGAGGATGGTTCACCGAAGATGAGCATGAACGGGCCTCGAAACCCCATAGGTCGGCTGGCCTAGACCCTGTGGGGCCGGCTGGCCTGGCCCTCTCCTTGGGCCTCTGGCTTTCATCTTTCTCCGTGTTGTCCTTGGTTACGAGCCTAGTCCATTTATGCTTCAAATTAGCTCAAAAACCTGCGTAAACTGAAATCCTCCAAAAACACATGCATATGCGAAAACGGCCCAGTTATAGAGTATGATCAATAGTTTAGATGTCAAGTTCATGCCATTATTGAAGGTAAACAAGGGTAAAAAGGTGTCGCTAAGGAGCGCCAACATATATGTCCAAGCAAGTTTCTCCTTTTGGTATTGTTTTTTCTTCCTTTTATTGTTGTGGTCATCAATAACCATAGAGCGGAGACTATAGCAAATATGGCCCAAGTTTGGGGATACTGTAATTTCGGTGATTGAATGGAAAAACATATAGAATTCATTTTGGGGATACATATGTTTATCGAGCATATATGTGTGTCAGTAGGTCTCATGGATACAATATAGTAAGAGCCACCAGAGCGACAAAAAAGAACATATCATAATGAACAAGTCCTAGGAAAACCTTACATGGTTATCAATGATTATGAAAATGTTACATGTCACTGTTTTGATCTTCAGCCACATGTCGTTGGATAATCTGGTGATAAAGAAGTTGGGCATTCCTGAACTTTTAAGATGGAATGCATGAAGTTGTACATGCTGGATGATGGGTAGTGCTGCGACAGAGTATAGCCAAAGTATTAGATAGAAAATAATTGAAGTCAAGGTCCGAGTATTTACACGCACTGGATGTTTGTATAACGGCATTGGGTAAAATCCTAGCTAGAGTACATATGAACAATGCCATCCAAGGCAAGTTGGAGATCTGTTCGTTGATGCCAGGATAACATGTCAAAGTATCACTAGATAATTATTATGCAGAGAAGGTTTTGGCTTGATTATTTGGCTCGAGTAAGAACAACAGATGGTCCAATTGGAATGGCAGCACCAAATGATCATCCGGTGTTAATAAAACGTTGCTAACTTGGAGTCACCAATGGCTAGCTGTGCAATAATGCATGCTGAATGGCCTAACGAGTGCAAAAGTGTGGTAACCATGGCATCCAGTATTCACTTTGAAATTGAGCCGTTGGCCTAACTGCTAGGTTGGGAGGTGTTGAACTTATTACAAATACTACTCCACTTTGCCATTTCAAGGACTTAGATTCCAGAGAATCTCAGATTAACTTAAGAAAATTACCAAGCTACCAAAGTACTAGACGTCATCCAAGACAATTAGTACATGATTAGAGAGTGACTAGTGCTAGTGTAGGGACAGTGTTTGCAGAGAGTTACCGCATTGCGTTGTGCCTGGGTAAAGTAGGGATCCCCACCTATCTACACCATGACCATGGTAACCATGAAGTATTCATATACAATTACATAACTTTTGGGGATGCACACTACTACAAAAAGAGCATCACTGCCGGTTCTAAACCCTCCATCACCGTCAGTTTTGGAGGCGCTGCTGAAAAAGCGGAGGTGAAAATAGATTTTCACCACCGGTTTGCGAATCAGCGGTGAAAGTGACTTTCACCGTCGGTTTGTGTTTTCACCATCGGTTTACAAACTGGCTGTGAAAGTAATTTCAAAAACCATATTAAAAACTACATAAAAAATATCAAAAGATACCAAAAAAAATATATTCATATGCGACGCCAAACCCCCACGAACCAGCCACCCTCTCTATCTCAACACTACTATTTTTTGCGCTTGTTGCATTTTATGGGATACGAATTCATGACTTCTGGCTTCACGCGATACTCACCTAACCACTGCACCACACCATCACTTATGATTGAATAGGGGATGCAATCCTTTTATATTAACTGCTCTGAAACTTTATAAATTTATAGAGGCCACAACTAAAGTCCGATCACACTGCAACTTTTCGTGATTGTAACTTACATGCTCCTAGCTCAAAACAAATATCAAAAAAATAATACAAAAATAAAAATAACATAAAATAAAAATATGTGTATGGAAAATTAATTTATAAGTACTAAAAATTCATTTAATCTAGAAAAAGTAGCAAATCATTTAAAAATTCAAAGCTCCTCCATGACAACTTATATCCAGCATAACACAATAAAAAATATTTCCGTGTAACATAAGTAAAAATAATATTTTAGGGTGTGAAAGACTTAAGTTTTCCTTTGAAAATATGAAAAGAGTGTGAGAGATGTATGTGTTTGTGAACAATGTTTAGTCTAATTTTCTAAAAATGTGTTGAATTTTTTTTAATGAGAAGGTTATACACCTATAAAAAGACTAGATGCCAATTTTCATAATTTTCAGATGCAGTCATTTATATTTAACCTTTTTCTTATAATATGTTGAACCTTCATTAATTTCTAGAGTCCAGGCCGTAAGTACGATCATACTGAAATTTTTGTGGTCACTTCTTACATGCTACTAGTTCAAGAAAAATATTAAAAAATAAAAGAAAAATAAAAAATATGTGTTACAAACCAGCGGTGAAAGTGGCATTAATTTTCACCGCCGGTTCTAGCCACAATATGCTTGAATAGACCTTATTCGAACATATGCTTGTAAACTTTATTTACAGTAGGCCATGCACTTGCAATAATTGGAACTTTTTTAAACCGTTATTTAATTTGCTCGGCATAATTTAGTTGGGAGCTTTGCTTGCATGCTAAGACTGGAGATGTAAGCTAAACAAAAATGATATTGCTTTCGGACGAGCGAGGCAAAGGGAACATATTATTAACATAAGATTCCAGATTAGGTATACCATGGGTAACTGGATAAGATTCCCACTTCAGCTCGGTGGGTTGGTGGTGGAGACTCGAGGTCATGGCTGTTTATGGCCTAAAATTTCCAGATAAACAATTGAATCTAGAAACAGGTGACACTGGTGGAAATTTAACAGCGTAACTAATCATCAAAAGCATATGTAATTATCCAATGTTTCTGAAAATCTGAGTGGACATTTGCTTCAAGAAAAAGTTGACTAACTTTGACCGGTGCAGATGTAGATTTTGTTACATGGGCTGGTACGTGGAAGTGTTTCCTGGTACAAAAATCCATGGGACGACCTCCATGTTTTGGCACTGACTTTATTTTGGACCAGGAAAGTAAAACCTTAGCATTGATTATTAGTGTTTAACATGCCACTAATAATGTTCTCGTTGTTGCTAACTACTACACACAAAATGGCAGTATAGATATAACATCATAGCCGTGGGAGAGAGTTATATTACGTTAACACAACTATACGAAATAGAGGTAGGTGTTAGAGAGGTGCACACATTTTGTGCTTTTAGTGGTAAAAATCTGTAATCTTGGGGAGGAGTCGTCATCATCGAATCATCTACAACGTTACTCACTAAACATAAATAAAAAAGCATTTTACCTTGTTGCAGTAGCGGCAGAAACAACAAAATATAACTGCATGGCTCCCATTAGGTTTCTTTAAATATATAGAGCCAGTAATCATAAAATGCCATGTGTAGTCCTGGTGGCTAATTTATCAGAATGCAGTACACATGATTCTACGCTAATAACTGATATCGAACTTCAAAATGTGTGCACCTGCATGTTTTCTCAGAAATAAATTAAAATGCCGTGCATAATTGGTCAATACTTCTCATACCTAGTGCACATTACCGACATATAGGTCGTCGATCATTGGTAAGCTGTTAGATAGTGCCTTAATCTAAAAACTGTATCTTTGAAGCTTGTGAAACCTACAGCCTACCACTTCATGGTGACCCCATCCTTCCCCTGAACTGGTATCGAATATTACTACGCCTGTGAAACCAACTCAAACTTTGCTGGAAAAGGCAGTCTTCCTTCTAGTAGATGATCCAGCCTATTCCATGATTTCCATCCCCTGGAGCATATGCATGAACCACACGACATGCCAGAAACCTAAGTAACTTTTGGGCAGATTTTCAATTAATCGATCGAGATATTTCTATCTCAACCCTGATTATAACAATTGACTGAATTGTTTGAGACCACCTCAAGAATAGAGAAGACTGAGAATCTGATGCTAACTAAACACGCTGAGCATATGCGGCGGAAGACAGGGGTCAATGCAGACCCATACCAACCAGCAAGCTAATCGCAAGCTTAACATGAAATGTAGATATTTTACGTGCGTGCTTCCCTATATATAAGCCATCACTAATTAAGCAGCCTGTGGGTGAGCCAAAGTTCTATAGTTTCTACTTTCTGTTCCAAATTGTAGTTCATTGTTGACTTTTAAAATACAACTTTGACCCTTCGTCTTATTTAAAAAGTTAGTACAAATAAATAGAAATGTGAGTCGTACATAAAATATTTTTGATAATGAAACAAGTAATAACAAAATAAATGATACTAATATAAATTTTTGAATAAGACAGATGGTCAAATGTGCATTAGAAAAAGTCAACAATAAACTATAATTTGGAACGGAGGGAGTAGCTAATAAGGAAATCAAGACTCGATCAGCTTATCATACTTCCTGTTTGGGGTAGCTTTTCCTAGCTTTTGCTTCCCTAGGAAGCTCCAAAAGCTAAAAGCTCCCCCAAACGGGGTTCTTCAAACCCGTAAAAGCTGGAAAAGCAGCCCTTTGTACTGCAAGCAGAGAAGCGCGCTTGGGCTTGCTTCCCGAGAATTTCCTCTTTTGATCGACACCCTCCCCAGACCCGCCATCGCCCGTGCCTCTTCCTCTTTCGCCCCGAGCTCCATCCCTCCCCGGCGCCGCCCCAAGCTCCACCCCCGCTTGCGTCGGCCCGAGATCCATCAACCCCAAGCTCCATCCTATGTGCTGACCTGAGCTCCATCCCTGCTCACTTCGCCATCCCTGGATAAGACTAGCATCCGGTGACCAGATCTGCACCGTCGCCGTCATCGGCCTCCATCGACGCACCGAAGAAGACCAATGAGCAACAACGCCGCCCATGGAGAAGAGCGGAGGCCACATCCACGCCGCCGCCTCTGGAGAAGAGTGCCACCGCCCTCATTCCCCCTCCGTTGCCCAGAAGAAGGCCGGTGGGCAACAAAGCGTCCCTCGGAGAAAAGTGGCGGCGACATCCACGTCACTTCCCTCGAGAAGATTGGCGGCCCTAGATATGTGGACGACCGCCGCTGCCCTGAGCTACTGTCCCTCTGCTACTGCCCGAGCTCACCATCCCTGACCTCTATACGCCGGCCACGGGAAGCTGATGCCTGAGAAGCTGAACGCCAAACAGGCTGGCTTAGCTTGTCTGAAAAGCATATGTTTGGAGAAGCAAGTGGAGCTTCTCCAGGCAGCACTTTTGGAAAAGCTTAAGCTCCCCCAAACAGGGCCTATGTCATGCACATCTTTCATCGTGTACTGTGATTTTGGGTTCTGCTGCGGTTGTGGCGGTGACGACCCTGAATATCAGCCGCCGCCACCACCACCGTTGCCGCCACAGTCCCATATCGAGTTCATAACTGTGGTGGACTCACCAATGCTGCCGCCTCATCCACCTGTACCTCACAATCTCAGCTGCCACCGCAACTTCCGGCGCCACACCTGCCTTCTCATGCACCGATGCCTCCAACTTATGTTATACCATCACAGCCGCAGACAATTCCTCATCAGTGTGTGCCATCCACCGAGATGTATGATTCACCACTGCCGATTACAAAACAGCCATAACCTCCTAAAGTGCCATGCATCCAAGAGGTATGAAACTCCAGCACGGAATATTACTCACAAGGACATCAGCAGGAATACTTTCTTATGGAAGGAAGCTATAGCCATACTTAGTACTATCCTGATCCCACTTTGTCGACCTATCAATGCTTGTGTCACATCATTGTATCTTATTTGGTCCATCTTGGACATATTCACTTTATATTCGTCAATAATGTAATATATGGGGTGTTGCTTTCACGCACTTATTAGTTGAAGTTTACATTCGCTCATGTAAACAAGTGAGTACTATAACTGTTGTTGATATGATTTTAGTTTAGCCTGCAGTACTGCAGCAGAAGGAGAGAGTTCATAGGGCAGATGCATTCAACTAATTTTAAAAATATCGACATTTTTGAAACTCTCACTTCGTTCGTGCCTTTTCTTTCCTTATACAAAATCCTTACAAGATGCCGAATCAACTTTATCCAAATAATTTCATCTACAAATTGATGAACTATACTGTTTATAATTGATATGATGGGCCATATTAAATTTAAAGTCATTACATATATTAAACCTTAATCATTATATATCATTAGTAACATTAAAATTTATTTAATTGGCCGTACTAGATGAATTTTAAGCAGTTTCAACTAATACATTACTAAAATTAAATTCATTATCATTGGTCGTACAGATAATATTGAATAGTTTCAGTGATACAATATCAATAGTAATGTTAAAATTAATATCATAGTCATGGAGATAATATAACTTATATATAATTTGACTAGGTACTTCATTTCATGAATACAGATATAGTACTTTTTAAGTACAAATCTGGACCCTGACGGAGAGAAATAATGAAAATGGATTCGGATGTCTCTCCATTTAGTAATATATTAGAATTGGGTACCAATATTCATAACTATATTGCTTTAAAAAAAATCACCCAAAATTCTAGGTATGGTATGTTTATACCACACGGAGCAAATATGTGTGTTCTACCCATACATAGTTATTCTTAGAATTTACAGATTCCAAGAAGGGAGATGCATGCTCCGGGTCATGGATGCCTTTTTTTTTAGGGAAACGGTAGGGGAGGCCCCTACCTATTTTTTATATATATAAAATATTATGTACAAGGTTACAAGACATTAAGTCTCAAAGAAAATCGAACAAAAACTTAAAGGAGACTACTCATCCAAGAATCTAATTGCATCTTCCTCACTGGATTTGCCTTTAAGGTTACCAGTCTCATTTGCTCCCTAAAAATTTCTCTCCACCTTGTGAATGATAAGTGACCCCCATCAAAAATGATGTCATTCCTGTGACACCAAATGGACCAAGCAGCCACTATTACAATTTCTCTGAAAATCACATTACCGAAACTCTCTCTGGCTTTGATGATCATATTTAGAGGGGGCAGAGATGTATCCCAATCAATGCTCAAGTAGATCCAACAGACTTGACTGAAGGGGCAACTAAAGAAAAGATGAACAACTGTTTCTTCAACATGCTCCACACAAAGGACACAATCAAAGGAGGGTAGCTGCATATGTTTGCGTCGAAGAAGATTACGCGTGTTTAAGCGGTCCCTGAGCAACAACCAGAAAAAGAATTTATACTTTGGTAGTGCTTCGGATTTCCACATCTATTTGAAAAGAGGGGAGGCTGGAAGAGATCCACTTAGATGTTTATAGGCTAGCTTTGATGTAAAGCAGGGGAGTATTCCAGATGTAGCTCCAGACATCATTAATTTCAGAATGTTGCACCAGTAGTGGTAATAGGGCTTGCAAATCCTCAAGTTGCTCCATAGCTTGTTGAGATAAAGGTAGCCAAAAATTTTGCCCAATATCATTTAACCAGAATTGTAGGACAGAGGAGTTTTTCTTCTTTGCAAAAGAGGCCAGATGAGGAAACCTCCATTGTAGTATGCCGTGATCCCATATCTCACTCCAGAAAAGAGCAAAATCTCCTTTGAAAACCTTGCAGCTAGCAATCATGAAGAAATTTTGGCTAAGTGACATGATGTCTCTCCACCAGAAAGATCCCACATTTTTCCTAGCATGTGGTGGTGTGCCATTCTTATATAAGCATGCCCAGGTTAGATGAACCCAAGGAAGATCAACTTTGTTATAAAACTTGTGCAAAAACTTTAGGAGAAGAGCTGAATTCTGGGTCCTGAGGTTAATAATCCCCAACCCCCCATCTACCTTTCCTCGTGAGATCACCTCCATTCCATCGACAGTTCTTCCTATATCTATCAATTTGCTCAATTATTCCCACAGGTAGCTTGAGAGAATAGAGATAAAAGGTGGGAAGAGATGAGTACACTGAATTAACCAGGATGAGCCTTCCAGCATAGGTGAGCATCCTAGAGATACCCATAAGATGTTTTTCCAATCTGTTGAGCAGGGGCATGAAATCAGACACTGTTGATCATGTGAGGCCTAAAGGTAGACCTAAGTATGTAAAGGGCATGTATCCAACCTTACAATCCAATGAGTTTGCCAGATCCAACATCCTATTGTCATCCATATTAATAGGAACAAGAAAAGATTTGTCAAAGTTCACTTTGAGCCCAGTAGAAGCTGCAAAAAGTTCAAGGATGCTCTTCAACTCTACTAATTGAGTGCTATCAGCAGGAAGAATGAGAAGAGTATCATTAGCATATTGAATCACTGGGTAATCACCACCAAATTCAGGCCCAAGGGGATGTTGTATAATTCCTCTGTTTGCTGCATCATTGATCACTGACTGCAGTAGATCCACAGCAAGCACAAAAAGAAGTGGAGATAAGGGATCACCTTGTCTTACCCCACGTTTGCATAAAAATGGTTTGCTAGGGACTCCATTGAGAAGAACAGAAGATGAACCTGATTTTAGGATGCAGTTGATCCAAGAAACCTTTATGCCTCATAACTTGTAAGATCACCTCATGCTCAACTTTATCAAAAGCCTTTTCGAAGTCAAGCTTAAGAATCACAATTTCTTTCTTGGACTTGTGACAAATATAGAGGAATTGAAATGCCCAGGCCAAGCAATCCTGAATTGTCCTACCTTTAATAAAACCATATTTGTTTGCATGAACTACCTGAGGGATGACCCTCTGAAGCCTATTTGCCAACAGTTTGGTTAAGAACTTGATAGAATAATTAAGGAGGGAGATAGGCCTATAATCATTTACTGATTCAGGATAATCTTTTTTAGAAATGAGAGTAATGAGGGATCCATTGATGCTAGATAGGTCTAGAGAGCCTGCTTCAAAGTTCCTGCAGAGCCTCACGAAATCTTCCTTTATGATGGGCCAACATTTTTTGATGAAAAGGCCATTGAAGCCATCTGGCCCAGACGCATGGTCAGAGGGCATATCTTTAATGATAGAGGTGATTTCGTCATTGGAGAAGGGTTGATCCAAGTCAGACTGAACTGACTGGAGTAGAGCTGCAAGATTATAATGCAAACCCGTAAATTCAGAGACTCCCAATCTGTCCTTGAAGGAAATCCAGAGAGCACCAGCCTTTTGATCATGTTCCCAGAGACATGTACCATCATGCAGGACCAAGGAGGAGATATAGTTCCTTCTGTAGGAATAGGTTGCCATTGATTGGAAAAGCCCGGTATTCTCATCACCAAATTTGACCCATCGAGCAGTGTTTCTTTGCTTCCAATAAATCCTTTTTGCTTCAAGGAGAGTTAACAAATGCTCCTTGACAAGTTTTCTAAATGATCTTTCTAGACAGGTGAGAAATCTTTGCTCCTCCAGCCCATCTAGCATAGCTAGAACATAATTACAATTGTGTATTAGCTTGCCCAGCTCCCTACTTCACTTTTTAAGGCCAAATCTGACCTGTTTGAACTTCCCATTTAGGGTCTTGGCAGCATTTGCATAGAAAGGTATAGAATTCCAGTGTGTTGACACCACATCAAAAAAGCCAGGGTAGTCAACCCAATAGTTTTCAAACCTGAAAAGATTTGACTTGGGAATGGATGTCCCAATTCTAATGACAAAGGGACAGTGATCAGAAATAGGTTTACCCAAAGTTTGCACTGAGGTATTCAGGAAAGACAGAGTCCAAGAGCTTGAGGTAAAAACCCAATCCAGCTTCTCTAAAAGAGGATTATCCTGCATGTTGCTCCAAGTAAAGGCCTGACCATGAAAAGGAATATCCACTAGATCTAAATGTTGAATGAGGTCATTGAAAAGCAGCATATCTGAGACATTTGCACCAGGCAAGTTCCTGTTCTCAGAGGAACGAATGAGGTTAAAATCACCTGCTAAAATCCAGTCATCAAAAGAGGAAGTATCCAGGTTATAAAGCCAGAAGATGAAAGCACTTTTGTCATCAGCATGAGAAGGACCATACACATTAGTAAGATGGAAGCAATGCCCAGAGAGGCTGCAAGTAAACTTCATGGTTATGGAGAAGAAATTCTTGTGAATTAGGGAGGCAGTTTAAAGAGTTGGAATTCCAGAGAATGAGGAGCCCCCCAGAGGCACCAGCAGAGGGGAAGAACTCAAACAAGTTCAGATGTCTGGGACAAAATTTGTGAATATAAGCCTGATCAAAAACTTCCCTCTTAGTTTCTTGCAGACAAACAATCGAGGCAGCACTCTCAGAAATCTTATCTCTTATAGCATCCCACTTTGGTTGGGAGTTAATCCCTCTAACATTCCAGACCAAAATATTAATGACTCGATTCATGAGAGATAAAAGTGAGATCCACACTACTTTGTTCACAGAACAAAGTCCAAAGATGCTGGGATGTGTTCCAGAAGGCCACAAGGGGCAAGTAACAAAAGCAGTAATTGTTCATCATCACACAGACCCAAAATAAAGAAAGACCAGTGCTAAGGTAGAAGAGATGCACAACATCTAAACTAAACTTATTACATAGCAGTGTCATCATCAGCAAGGTCCTCTAAAATGACCTTAGAAACAGCCGCACGCTGAATTTGGAGAAAGCCCGTGGCGATGCCATGAACCATAGAGGCAGACAGATGAGAAGCCAGGTCAGGGTTGGCCTGGGACATCCCATGGTAGAGGTCTGGGTACTCTTGCGCCTGCAAGATCTTGCTCTTCCTTCTGCTCCTTCTCAGAAACTTGTCATCCAACGGTTCTTTCAGCTTGTAGGCCCTCCTCTTGCGAGGGGCAGAGGGGATGAAGGGCTCATCAAGGATCACCACCTCCTCGTCCTCCTCCTCATCATCAGAGTAGGGGAACAACGGCCGAACCGGGCCAATCAAAGCTGTAGATTCCTGAGAATCAAAAGATTTGGTGTAACACCCTAATTTTTCATCACAAGAAATTGTAGAAACACTTCTGTAATTTTCTAGGATTTATTTGAGGTATAAATGAATTTTTGTGATTTAAGTGGAATTATTAGGATTTTTATTCAATTTAATAATTAATTAATAGACTCAATAAGTGTATTGCGGCTTTTGGGGTGTTGCATTTGTTTTTGTTTGGTTGCTTTTCAAATTTGAGTTTAAACTCTTTTAAACTCGAATTTGAATAGCGTTTGTTTGAGTGAGTTTTGTTGTTTCAGTAAGTCTAGTTTTCCTCCCTAAGCTTTTGAATAGTCCGGTTGTCGCCCTCCATCTCTCGTCCCGCTCGCCTTTCAGCCCGGCCTGTTTCCCGTCCGTCAGGCCCATCTGCTGCCGCTCCGGCCCAGCCCTTTGCCGCCCCTCCTTTGTCTCGCTGCCATGTGGGACCCACTGGTCAGGGTCATCCCCGACCCCGAGTCGGACCCCGACTCGAGCAGAGTCCGACCGGGCCATGTGCCGCGCCGCCTCTGGTTTCTCTGGGCCCGCACGCCAAGACCCTGCGTCCGCCCCATAAATCTAGCGCCGCCCGTGACCCCGTGACCCTAAACCCTAGCTGCCCCTGCTCGAAGAGCTTCAAGCAGCGTCGCCGCCTCCCGAACCCCGAGACCGGCCGCCGCTGTCGATCCGCTGCTCCGCCGCCTTCCCGTCGACGAAAATCACACCAGGAGGTGCGCAAGGACGTAAGGAAGCTGTTGGTGTTGCTTGAACTCGTGGCCTTGCCCTGGGTTCCCCGGAATTCCTCACCGTCTTTCCGATTTGCAGACCGAGCCGCCGCTTCGCGTCGCGCCGAGCCACCGTCACCCAATCGTCGTCTCTTCCATCGCTGTTGAGTTCGCCGTGCGTTCCTCTTTGTTCTGGTCCAAGTCGCGTCGTTTTTGGTGAACCGTAGCTCCAGAACCGGGTTTCTCCGGCGATCTGCCGCCGCGGCGCCGCCGTCCGCCGCCGCCGTCCTCAACTCCGGCGATCCCGATCCCCGTGAGCCGTCCGTTCTCAGATCAAGGGCCCCGATCGAGTCAAGCTAATCAAATACCGGTCAGCGTGGATACTTTCGTAAAGAGACCCCGAAGAATCCGATATTCAACCCGCCGTCCACGTGCTGTGTAAAATATTTACGAGTAGGTCCTTATCTTTCTCGGTTTAACCCCTGAGTTTTCAATTTATCTAACCCGCCGTCCATCATTCATCTTTTGCGAGTTAGACCCTAAGTTCTTATACATAATTATGTATATGCCCCCGGTTTCTAACAATCTAACCCCTGGAATTTGTGTGTATTCACAGATAAGCCCCTGGAACACCGTTTTGGCCCTATCTTGACCGTTTCAACTCCGATTCGAGTGATTCTTCAGCTCACGTGACCGTAAGGACTTTACCTATACCTTTATACCGTCCTTTTGTACTGTTGCCCATGTTTGGTGTACTGTTTCTTATTGTTGCATTGTTTATTTGTATGTGGCCCTGTGCTACGAATAGAAGGTGCAATATTCGTGGTAATCAAGGATCGTTCGTGTGATTCGAGGATTCAGTTGAGAAGACCCTGAGCCATAGCATTTATTAGCTGGATTTAAGGCAAGTGTATTCTTGATCATGATTTCAGTCCTAATAACCATATGACATGCTTATACACTGTAGTTTGCTATGCTTGCATGCTTAATCATGATGGGTCCCATATTTAGGATGACTAGTTTTCTTTAATCCTACCTTGTTAACCTGGGTTTTATATTCATGTTCGGTAGCATTTGCTTAGTTGCTATATTTGGGAATGTTTTATACTAAATGTGAAGATAATAATATTGTGATATCTTTTATGTATGATATATATGATCTGATGAGAATGTTAAACCAAGACCACATTGATTAATCGGAACATGGAGAACCACCCAGGATTTCCCGTACAACCATAATACTACATGGCTCTGGTCTTGGCTAAGTAACTAGATGAACTCTATGTTGTGTTTGGAGGTGTGTGTTGGGCGGATGTTTGGTTTGTGTGTGATGTGCGGGGAACGAAGGTGCGCCTTCCGATTACCCGTTCGGACAGGGGCCAAACACATACATAGAGGGAGTCTTTGGAAAGGCCTCGTAGTGAATCCCTAGCCCCTCACCTAAGGAAGTGTTGAAGAGGCTCGCGACCTCAGGCGACATGGGAAACACGAATTGTGGGGAAAGCTGTACAACCTCTGCAGAGTGTCTAAAATCTATTGCAATAGCCGTGCTCGCGGTCATGAGCGGCCTGGACCCTCACATGATTAATATATCGAAAGAAGAATTAAATTGGTTTATTTATGGTGATGATGCTTATGGTTTACCATATGCTTAATTGGGTTGGTATATACCTATATCTTAGTAATTATGCTGCTAAATAAAATTTGACCAACTTAAGTGCTTAAAGCAATTTAATTAGTAGCCAAACTATTTCCTTGTTAAGCCTTTGCATGTCATTTGCTTTGCTCTACATTTGCTGAGTACCAACCATAAGTGTACTCAACCTTGCTTTATCTGCGGCTCAGGCTTAGACAGAAGTTTCAGTGGAGTATTTTGGAGTTTCTAGGCGTACGTGTTCCCCCAGTCAACTGCCTGTGGAGAAGTTTTGAAGATTCCGCTGCTAGTAATTCGTTTCCGTGAGTGTAATGATGTTGATTAATATTATTTACGTTTTGCACTGTCTTTTATATCACTGATGAAGTCTCATATGTGTGTAAACTTGATCCTGGCGCACATATGATGGTCATTCGGTTTTGTTTACAAAATCGGGTGTGACATTTGGTGGCCAAGAAGAGCAGATCATCATGAGCAAAGATATATGAAGGAATGACAGTATCCATGCTAATTTCAAAGGAGGACAAAAAGGAGCAAAGGCTACTGTCCAGAGAGCTAGGAATAGGGAACGAGACATTAAAAATAGAGCAAGAAGAGGCCGATAAAATCACCTTGATAGGGGAAGGAGGGACCATCTCCAGAGGAATGATGTCCAGAGCTGAGGGGGCATCAAGTACTAGATCAGCAGGCATTTCAGCAGGTTGGTCATTCACTACATTCTCCCCAGACACATGAACAGGTACTGCATCAGGCACCAACGCAGGGGTAGGTAGCTGCACTCCATCAGGCAGAACATGTTCATGTTGAGCGTCCAAGACATTATCCATTGCAATATCATGTTCAGGTTGAGCATCGTGTCCATCCTGCCCCACAGAGGAGTGGTCACCACCAGGATTGAGGTCGGGGGTAGGAAAGTTTCCACGGGGTCCCATCCAGCATGGAGCAGGTGGAAGCATGGGGAAGACAGGGCCATTGGGGGGGCACTGATCTTCATCAGCAAGCATGGTCACATTCTTGCTTTTGAGGACAAAGACGGGGCACATCCAAGAGCGAGTCTTTGGCAGCATACCAGCCGAAACAAGCACAACATGTGGAATCTTGGCATCATACACAGATTGACTTTGGCAACAATGTGAGCAATATTATCAGTGTCATACCAGTAGCAAAGAAGACCAAAACCTGCAACAGCTTTAGAGATTGCAGAGTTAGACCTAGCATCCTCAGGAAAAGACATGAGCATAACCCATGCTTCCCTATCCATGTTTTGAAATCTAGCATTCTTGCCCTCATCATGCTTGCCAAAATAGATCTGATAGTCTGGACCAAAGGGGATGATCTTATACAGGAAGCTCTCTCTCAATGGGACTATGAAAACGAACATAGGCATCACCAATGGGGCAAGCCTATACCTCTGCAGTGGGTGGTACCTCTGCTTCTAAGCGCTCGGTATGGTATGATCGACATTGGAAAAGAAGTGGATTTTTTAGAACATCTACTTGATTTGAATGTTCCGTTTCTGAAAACCAATGAGAAAATGTAGGTTAGCAATCCGAAAGGTCAGGAAGAACTGGCTTTATGCCGAAAGAAGGAATACTCGACGAAAAGTAACTAGCGGCGAATCGTCTGAGCGGGAATAGTTCTTCGTCTCTTGTCAATGAGCTGTCTTGAGATCGCTTGCCTACGCTCTCGGGTGCAGTGAGTTAGGTTCTGGCGAAATCCTTGAGCTCCGCGGCCATTGGAGCAAAATCCTCCTTATTCACCTCCGACAGCAGGTAGGCGATGGAAAGGTCTTCATTGTGTGACTCAAGGCACCCAAGGAAAGCTGAGAGGACCATCGGGGGAGCATTAGGATCATGCGGGACAACCTCAAAGCCCCGAGGAGCATGAGGGCGAGGGTCAATGGCGAAGAACGCCATGGGAGGCGGCGGCAGAGGAGGCGAGGTTGGGGTTTTCTCGGAGTCACTGTTGGAAGGCGAAGCGGTAGGTGAGACGGGGGGAGGGGGGATTGATTACCCGCACATCTGGAAGATTCCTTAGATAAAGGATTAGGAGTTTCCTTAGGGCAGTACACAGGTCGCTTGGGACGGGTGCGGTCACGGGCCATATGCCCATAATTGTAACAAACTTTGCACCTGATATCCTGTGTACACGTTGCAATCCGATGGCCAGGGGCCAAGCAGCGAAAACAGGAAACGCGAGGATCACGCCTAGAATTATGCAACAGGGAAGAAGGTTTTGAGAAGAGTAAAGTGCACCTCAGGTCCCTAAACTTGTCCCGCATGTTCACCTAGGTCCCTATACTCTCAAAACGTGTATTTGGGTCCTCAAACTTTGTAAAGGGGTCCATCGCAGGTCCCAAACATGCCACGCGAGCTCCTGATGCTGACATGGCATGCCACGCTGGCATAAATATGCAAAAAAAGAACCCTCCTAAAATCACGCAGGCCCCCGTACGCGACGTGGTCGTAGCAGTACTCGGCCGCCGCCGCTGCCACCGATTCCTCCGAGGCGTTCACTGTCGTGGGCCGCAGGATCCCCACCGTGTAGAACACCTCCTCGCCGTCGTCCTCCGGGAGCATCGCCGACATGCCGCCATCCCACCTGCGCCAGCTCATGGGGTAGACGAGGACGGGTCCCAGCACGGCGCAGTCGCGGCGGAGCAGCACGCCGTGGAAGACGCCGGCAGCGAAGTCCAGGATGCGGGAGCGTGGGAGGAAGAGGTTGAGCCATGGGTGCGGCACGTCCCATAGGCCCGCGGCACGGAGCTTGAGCTCGCCGGCGAGGACGCGGTTGTTGACATCCAACAAGTCAGGTGTTGACTCTCGGAAATTAACACTGTGGCCTGGAAGATTTGCTTGAACTTCAGTGCAGGTCCAAAATCTTGAGGTTCGTGGCGTGCCAGTCAATTTGACCTGAAATTGACAAGGTAGAGTTTAATCAGTAAACCACAAGAAACTCATCGGCCAAAGCCCCGATTCGTTCCAGCAAATCGGATCAGCCTAAAGAGGAGTCTAATTCGAGAGCATGAACCATCGGCCTTGAGTCCGATTCGTGATGATATAACATGTATTTAAAACAAACCATCGACTATAGAAGCCGAATCGGAGATAAACCTAATTTAAACTCATTCTTTAATATGCATCTTTCCAAAGGTAATAGACAAACTGAATCTCGTGTCACTAACAATCAGATCGGTTTCGAGACAGCATTGCTAGCAGGGCACTGATTGGCTTGCTTACTTCGATAGATCGTTATATATTAAAGAACTCGTTTAAACAGATTTATTTGTAACTTGTTTATTGAATCTAAATCAGCTATATAGACAATGTGAACAGATCTATTATGAAACTTGAATTGCAATAAAATAGAATAGATCTTTCAAGTAGATGTAAGCCGATAAGATAAAATCAACGAGATACGGTAAAGGGTGAGCGATCTAAACGAAGAAGGGCGATACGCCTCAATCTAAAGCCTAGAACAACTCGGTAGATTAGTGAATTATATAGACGAAGAAGGGCGATATGCCTCAATTTAAAGCCTAAAATAATTCGATAGGTGTCGCACTTACAGACAAACTAGAGGTCAAGATGATGCAGCCCTGCTTGCTGAAGAACTCGACGAAAAGGTTGTTGGCACGAGGGCCAAAAGTTGTGTTGTATTGAATGGTTGTGTGAACGTCTTTTACAATGGCTCAGGGTTTATATTTATACACTGGAAATCCGACTAATCCTTGCCAGCTACGACAATATCTTTAATTTATTTAAAGTAAACAAATCTAAACTACCAAAACTATTACAACTGTCGTGCAATCAGGCCGTGAAGAAGCTTCCAGGCGTATCCTTTCCCCTGACAATCGTACACGCTCCGGCCTCCTTAGTCCCGTATTTGATCAAGATTCAATCGGACGAACTCCGATCGGAATCGAAGATTCCACCCAGAATCAGACTCGGCCCCCCAGCCTTAGCTCTATCATGTACAATCTTAGCCGATCAAAATCTGGTGTCAACACATGCCCCCCAATTTTGCGATAAAATATTATTTTATTTCAAAATTCTTTCAAGCAATGATGACCCTGGTAGCGAACAACGTATGGAAACTCGCACCTTTCCACTGTGGCAATCCTTGATTCCCGTGCGGATTCGGCGCCTCGGCCCTTGGGCAGTTCCTTCTCCCATAAGCCCTATAAATATTGAGTCGAACCGTCGTCTTCCTCCTTCGGCTTGCATCTGCTATCGCGTGCACAAGCTCCACCATTGCCGTTTCTGCAAGCTCCTGCTCGGCGAGCATCTGATCCTCAACTCTCGATCTTTCACCGCGAATCAAGTAAGGAACTCCCCCGCATATGATTCATATCACGCATCTGGATTTTACCGCATTCCCCTCGGTGATTCCTCAAACTTTTCATCCGTGCCACTGTTCATTGTAGATCCAATCTTCATCAATGGCGGCTCCAAGCGACAAGGCCGACAACACACAAGTGCCTGAGGTAAAAATGCCCAAAATCTTTAACCTTAACTCCTGCATTCTACTTCCAAAATCACTTGCGAGTCATCACAACTGTATTTATCATTTTATTCCCCTTTGAATGTAGCATCTTAAAAACAACCTAGTCATTCCCGTCTCCCATGTTGATGCCGGGTATTATCTTGGTCCGATGGGTGATCCCGATCCAACAGATCTCATCAATAATGAATCGGAAAGACTCCCATTCAAAGGATCAGACCTACAAGTATCCGATTGGTCAGGCTCCTTCCGATCATGGCCTAGCATCATTCCAGGATGGAGAAATTGGTTTCTCAGAATTCATGCTGTCAAGTCCTCTTTTCTGGGATGAGAAAAATATAAGTCAATGCCTCACTTTATCCCTTGCTGACATGGCCAAGGATGAAAATTTACTGGCCTCTAGCTCCCTCTTCTGGTCCGATGCCCTCAATGCTTATCTGTCTGGTCATGGTCCGATGACACCAACACTAATGGACGTGCACATGCTGACCGGTCTCAACACCACAGATAACTCCAACCCAAGAAAACTCCTCCGTGATTTGGAATACAAGCTAGTTGGCACGGGCTCTAAAGGCTGAAAAAAATATGTCACCGATCACCACAAGACTGGCTCCGAGAGAGAGAACACGCAGCCGTTCTTAACATGTGGTTAGAATGATTCATATTCTATGGATCAACACTTGGAGCCACAACCAATATGCAGTCGATTGCAGAAACATTGGCTTGTGGTGGATCGGTGCCACTCGGCCGTCTTCTCCTTGGTGCAGTTTACCACCTTCTTCACCAAGTATCGGTCAAGCTTTCAGAAGGTCAAGCAGTCGGACACATCGGAGGCCCCTGGTGGTTCATCCAGCTCTAGTTGCATACCCAGTTCCGATCCGCTCTTCAGTTCAACTTCAAGAATTGTCAATTCCCAAATTATTATACTGAAGAAGAAGATGCAACCGCTCGCCGATGCATGTCGTTTGGAGAAGCAGCATCGGCTTGCCCTGGGTCGAGACTTGACCCAAAGAACATGGTTAGCTTTTTTGAAAGCTTTTACCATGGGATCGCGTCGGAGCGCCTCCACTACTTCGCCTATGCCGATCCCGATCGTGATTACGAGCTGCCTTTGTTCAATATTCAGAATGAGCTTGCAACGATCCTACCAATCCTCAAGTCTTTCATCACACCTTCCATCCTTGGTAGCAACATTGCACATGGCCGCAAGAATTCATCCTATGAATTCTACAACCCATCGATGGCAGCTCGTCAGCTGGGATTTGGTCAACTCCCGGTCAGCCTTTATTTCGTAGACAAAATCAAACACCGCGAATCGGTGTCAACCGACTTGGAGATGGATCGGATCATGGCACTTGCCCCTGAAGCCGATTTTGAAATACCCGAATGGCTATGCACTAGCTTTCAAACCAGACTCTTCAGGATTTGGTGGAAAGAGCTCTCCCTTCATTTATTCAGAATCCCGGCCATCACCTACTGCAGTCTAATAGACTCCGATTTCGAGGCCTTGGAAAATCCTGTAAGCTTTCTTGCTTGAAATCATTTCTCTTCATTCAATTCCTGTTCAAATAACCTCCATAATTTGTATCTTCTTTGACAGCAAATTGAAGAGAATGTGCCAGTGGTGAGCAATAGTGGGAAACCGATCCGATACGCTGCCAGGACTCTGGACCCAAGAATCGGCTCTTCTGCACCATACCTTGCAGATATTATGGATGACAAAGGCAAGAGAAAAACCGCCCCCACCAGGGTAAGTGTGCTGAAGAAACTGAAGAAAAGCCATGCTCCGGTACGATTTCCTTCGCACTCCCAATTCTTCCTTTTGATTGAAAATCAAGTAAATAACTCTTCTTTATATAATCCACCGACATAAAGGGAAAAATTCTTGGCCAACCAACCTCTCGCGCTGCTGAGGAGATTGCAGAAAAAGCTGCCGCGGCGCTAAGATACTTCTTGATGCAGTATCGGTAACAATCCGATTCTATCTATCTCTTATCTCTTAGAATAAATCAATTAACAATCCATTTTCAGGAAACAAATATCGTACTGTCTGATCCTCAACCAGCCCCAACTTAGGACATTCAAATAGAACTGGCCCAACAGGTAATCTTTTCAAATACTTTCAAACTTGATGTTCAGATTTCAATTTCAACCGGCTTATTTTCATACTTTCAGATCATTCTCCAGCCAATCGTAGAAGAGCCGGCTCAAAATGTACAATTGGAGGGAAACATTATTCAGCAACAATCTTCTCAACAGCCCGCAACCCCTCCGATTGCACCAACCCAAGAGACGCCCCTTATTGAGCCATCCACTCTCCAAGCTCCGATAACAGCAGAAGTACCTGACTATGTCCGCGAAGGACTCTTTAAATTGGTACCGACTAATTTCTTGTCAATTTATTATTTTAATAACACTTATTCATTAATGTCTTGTTTCAGGCACAAGATTCTCCGGCCATGAGCCTCGCATCACTCGACCTAGACGCCGCAATCGGAGATGAAGAAATTAGCTCTGCGCAATCTTCCACCACCATCTCTGATGAGGTCAAGGCAAGACTTCAAGAAATGCTGACTCATCTAAACAAGAGCACTGCCGTCCTCGTAGAAGATGCAGAACCAATTTGCCAAATCTTCAAGGAATTGAAGGGTCAACTGCCATCGGAGCTAGAAAGTGCAATCATCCCTGCGGCTTTCATTGAAGGACACCAGCCTCAAGTTTCTGCAGCTCGTCAAAGGATATCGGTGCGACTGGCTCAGCAGGACTTAGCCAAGAAACGCGACGATGGCAGAGAAGAACTGAAAGTCATGCAGGCCCAAATCAAGACCTTGGAAGCCAGGCCGAAGCATCTGGAGAATCGGATCAAGGAGCTCCAAGACATCGAAACTGAGCTGCTCAACAGGCTTGAAGAAATCCGCAAGGAAATATCGGAGACCCAAGATCAGCTCAACCAAATTCCAGCATCTATCGCATCGGCGCGGGAGAACCTGAAGAAACGCTTGTGCCAAGTTCACAGAAGCATCAAGAATGTATCTGGCTCCGACGTCGAAGATCTAGAAGAAATCCAGAAAATTGACAACATTCGCTTGGGCGCGATTGAAATGATCCGCAAATACTTGTAATGTCAAACCCACTAGTTGTACTAGTCCAATGACATTGATCATCGATGAACTTATTTGTAAATATTTTTGCCCTCAAGGCGATACGTATCGTATCGGCTGTCTCAGTCAATATTACTTAGAATATCAGCTTTAAGAATCGACCCAAACACTTGGGTAGTATTTCTTTAAATATTTTCCATTAAGCGCTTTCGAAAATTCTTCTCCTTCCAATGTTTCCAAAATATACACATTTCCATGAATGCACCGATTCACATGATAGGGACCCTCCCAATTAGGCGACCATTTTCCAAACTTAGAACTTTTAGTCCCTATCGGCAAAATCAGCTTCCAAACCAATTCTCCCTCGATGAACTCTTTTGGCTTGACCTTCTTATCACAATACTTAGCAATACACGCCTTATTATTTTCAATATTTTCTAAAGCTCTCAAGCGAGTTTCAACCAAATCATCCAATTCAAAATTCATCAAACTTTCATATTCATCGGCAGTCAAGTCTCCTTGTTCCGATATTCGTCTTGATCCGATTTTGACCTCCCAAGGCAAAACAGCTTCATGCCCATAAACCAAATGATATGGAGACAACTTAGTAGAACCATGACACGCCATCCGATATGCCCATAACGATTCGGTCAATGTTAGATGCTATCGCCTCGGTTGCTCATCAATCTTCCATTTGATAATTTCGATAATACTTTTATTTGACGCTTCTGCTTGACCATTGGCTTGCGCATAATAAGGAGAAGAATTTAATAACTTGATACCCATATTGGCAGCAAAATCTTGAAATTCATTAGACATAAACATAGTCCCCTGATCGGTTGTGATAGTTTGAGGAATACCAAACTGATATATAATATGTTCCTTAACGAATTCCACCATATTTTTGGAGTCAGCAACCTTCAAAGGAATCGCCTCAACCCACTTAGTGAAATAATCAGTTGCCACCAATATGAATTTATGTCCTTTGCTCGATGATGGATAAATTTGTTCGATCAAATCAATTCCCCATCCTCGAAAAGGCCACGGTTTGATAATCGGATTCATGGCTGATGTAGGTGCCTTTTGCACATTCCCAAACTTCTGGCATTCTTGGCAACCTTTATAATATTCAAAACAATCTTCCAAAATCATTGGCCAAAAACAACCCGTCTTTCTGATTATCCAATTTCATCTTATAAGCCGATTGATGCGCACCACAAACTCCTTTGTGCACCTCATCCATCATGTCCTTGGATTTTGATTTACTCAAACATCGGAGCAACACACCATCAATCGTCTTATAATACAAGTGATTATCGAGCAACACATATTTAACAGCCATGAATCTTAATTTTCTAGAAACCTTTTGTGACGGATCCTTAAGATAATTTACAATTTCATACCCCAAATCTCCGATTTCTGGTTCTATCGTCATAATCTCATGAAAACGCCGATAACCAGAAGCAGCTTGTGCCAAATTGTTAACCTCTTGATTCTGAGCCTTAGGGATATGTTCAATATTAACCATCATAAATTCCTTTAACAATAGTTGGCATTCCTCAAAATAATAAATTAGAATATCGTCCTTGCATTCATATTTACCGATTAGTTGATAAATCACCAACTGGGAGTCTCCAAAAATCTCAACAGCCTCAGCTCTGATTTCTAATAATAATTTCAATCCTTTAAGTAATGCTTCATACCCAATCCGATTATTTGTAAAACTTGGATCCATCGGATAGCTAAATTCAAAATTTGCCCCACGAGGCGAAACAATAACGATTCCGATGCCACATCCTTGACCACATGAAGATCCATCAAAGAACAATGTCCAAGGCATCGGCTCAACCATTTTAACTTCATCTCCGATGTGTTGTGTTACAAAATCAGCCATTACTTGCCCTTTGATCGCTTTAGCTAATTCGTATTTCAAATCAAACTCCGATAATGCCAATATTCACTTTCTGATTCTTCCTTTTAACATCGGCATGGACAACATATACTTAACCATATCGGTCTTGCAAACGATTGTGCACTCAGAAGATAGTAAATAATGTCTCAACTTGGTGCAAGAGAAATATAAACACAAACATAATTTCTCAACCGGGAGATACCTTGCATCCGCATCAATCAATTTTCAACTGAAATAATAAACCACTCTTTCTTTCCTTTCAAATTATTGTATAAGAACAGATCCGATTGATAACTCATCGGTCAACAAATATAATCGGAATGGCTTATCCCTCTGAGGTGGAATCAAAATTGGTGGCGTCATCATATATTGCTTTATTTCGTCAAATGCCTTCTGTTGCTCTTCTCCCCATACGAATTCTTCATTGGCTTTCAATTTCAGCAGCGAGGAGAAAGGACGAATTCTTCCAGATAAATTTGAAATAAATCTTCTAACAAAATTAATCTTACCGATTAACGACTGGAGACTCGTTTTATCGGTGGGTGGCTTAGCATCTCTGATAGCTTTCATGCTCTTTTGCCCGACTTCAATTCCTTTTTCATGAACCATGAAACCCAAAAATTGTCCAGCCGATACTCCAAATGCACATTTGTAAGGATTCATCTTTAAACCGTGCTTTCTTGTGCATTCAAGAGTTTCTCGCAAATCGGCTAGATGCTGTTTGTATCCATCGGACTTCACCACCACAGCATCAATGTAAATTTCAACAATCCCGCAGATCAATTTATGAAATATATAATTCATAGGCCTTTGATATGTGGCACCAGCATTTTTCAAACCAAAAGTCATTACGACCCACTCATATAATCCAAGTGCACCAGTACATCAGAATGCAGTCTTAGGAATATCTTCTTCTGCCATAAATATTTGATTATATCCTGCATTACCATCCATAAAACTAATCACCTTATGTCCCGAAGCTGCATCAACCAACATATCGGCGATCGGCATCAGATATCCGTCCATCGGAGTCGCCATGTTAAGATTCCTGAAATCCACACAAACTCGCAACTTCCCATTTTTCTTGAAAACAGGAATGATATTAGATATCCAGTCAGCATATCGACAAGGTTGAATAAATTTAGCTTCATATAACCGAGTTATTTTGGCTTTTATTTCTTTATCTAATTCAGGTTTAAATCATCTCGGCGCTTGCTTAAAAGGCCGATACCCTGGTTTGATTGGGAGCCGATGTTCAACAACAGATCGGCTTAAACCTGGCATTTCATAGTATTCCCAAGCAAAACAATCGCGATATTCTTTAATAACTTTATTAACTCTTGTTTAAACTCAAGATCCAATTTTGCACTTGCATATGTCGGCCGAGGTCTATCTCTTAATCCTATATCTACCTCTTCTAATTCACCGGCCGACATAAACCCTTGACCAAGTTTACCCTCATCTTCAATAAACTCCTCCATTAATACAAACTTTCAGAGCCGACTGCTTGGATCGGCTTTAGACCATCATCGGACAATTGTAAGAAGTTGCCTTCCCAAACCTTGCCCGACAAGCATTCTATTCCTTCAAACTCCCAAACTGTCAAATCGGCCGTAGCGACGCTAACCGATTCATCGGCTTGGACAGTCTCAATGTGATCTCCATGCCATTGGATAAGACATTGATGCATGGTAGATGGCACACAGCAATTGGCATGAATTCAATCACGCCCCAGGAGCAAACTGTAAGACCCTTTACTATCGATGACGAAGAACGTAGTAGGCAATGTCTTATTCCCGATCGTCAATTCAACATTTGATGCCCCCCGAGCCGGCGATGGATTCCCACCAAAATCTTTGAGCATCATATCGGTCTTGATCAAATCATCTGGGCCTTTGCCAAGCTTCCAATATGTAGTGTATGGCATCAAATTCACAGCAGCTCCCTCATCAACAAGCATTTTAGTCATCGACTTGCCATCAACATACCCTTTAACATATAAAGGCCTCAAATGCCGATATTTTTCATCAACTGGCTTTTCAAATACAGCTTGTTGAGGTTGAAGCACCAACTGTGCCATAGCTTTTTCAATGTCATCGGCCTCATCATCGGTTGAACTCACATTATACTCCGCTGGCAGCACAAATACCATATTCACCAACGCCGATGGTCCTTCATCATCACGTTTAGGCTTAGCTCTCCAGATTTTGGAATTATCATCTCCTTGATGCTTTTCCTTGAGCAATTCCTTAAATCAGAGACGTTGAACCCTTCGCTTCTGTGTCTTGGTCAAACCTTCAGGACACCATTGTGGATTGACTTTCGGATGTAGGCCTGATTTGACCTCCAGATCTTCCACCGATTCCTGTGCATCATCTAGTTCTTGAATATTTTCCTTTTTCCTGTACACCAAACAATCATACACAGAAAGACGGTCCCCATTATATTTTTGGCGATCATTATACCTTCGGCGATCATCGTCCCATCGGTCATAACACCGATTTTCGTACTCACGCCGATCGTAATATTCACGCCAATCTTCACGCTCCTGTTGATAAGCTATCTCATCATGCCAGCTACATTGGCGCCCAAAATCCAATCGGTCATATACAGAATGTCGTTGCCTTTTTGAATCTCTGTAGCTCTCATATTGGTCACTGCATTCTGGACAATCATAAATTGACAGGAGTCTTAACTTTTCATTCCAACAAAACCTAAAAAACGGACATCCCCAATGATCTTCATCATCAAATTTTTTCATCAGAGGGCTCCGATCCTTCTCTTGCTGGCGCATGTACTTGTCAATGAGTTGCCCTGATGTAACCCTAGGTTTATCCCTGCATTGATGATTCTCCCGACAACACTGATGATTCCAATTTTGCACATCATCGGCCGATACTTGACAGTCTGGATCGACAGCTCCCGATTTCTTTGCATGGTCCGATGTGAGGACTTTAGCTTTCAATTTCCTATCGGGTGCTTCAATTTCAACCATATTTTGAGGGAACGGGTGTCCATCAAGCTTCATCAGCTTTTTACCAGTTTCAACTTTAATGATTCCCTTCTCAATTGCCGATTGAATCTCATTGCGAAAAATTTTGCAATCATTGGTATGATGAGATACTGAATTGTGCCACTTACAATATTTCTTTTTCTTCAATTCCTCAGCAGAAGGAATTGTATGATTCGGGGAAAGCCTGATCTGTTTCTCTGCTAACAATAAATCGAATATTTTATCGGCTATAGTAATATCGAATCTGTACCTCTCTGGCTCGACCTTCACCTAAGGGCAGGCAACAGAATTCTTGTTCTTAGTCCACTCAGCCAGATCGACTTCAGCTTCATCCCCATCAGAGTCATACTCAATGTTAGCAATTTTCCTCTGATATTTTTCCCTCCGATAATCATTACCACGCCCTTCATACTGGGAGAGTTTCTGAATCATGTGTCCTAAGCCTTCAAAATCTTGACTCGTGTATCGATCACTGACTTGAGGCAACAATCCTTGGAAGGCCAAATCCACCAGTTGTCCCTCCGATAAGTTCAATGAATAGCATCGGCTACGGACATCCCTAAATCTTTGGACAAATTCACTAACCGATTCCCCGTTTCGTTGTCGGATCGCAGTCAAATCGGACAGCCTGGTTTCTTACACTCCCTTGAAGAAATAGGCATGAAATTGCTTTTCTAGATCGGCCCAATTACTGATAGAATTTGGTGGCAATGAAGAAAACCAGAAAAAGGCCGAACCAGAAAGAGACATAGGGAAAAGCTTCACTTTTAATGGATCAATAGATGCCACCTCACCACACTGAATTGTGTAGCGACTAATATGCTCAATAGTGGTAACATCTCCTTGTCCAGAAAACTTATAGAAATCTGGAATCCTGAATCAGGCTGGCATTGGTAATGTGTCAAACCAGTCCGGATATGGCTTCCGATACAGATAGGATTGTCCCTTGGGCTTTAAACCAAACTGATTTTTCATGACATCAACAATCTTATCTGTCCAATCCTCCTGAGCATAATTCCCCTGACTAATCGGAGCACGAGTCGACGTCATTATGACTGGGGTTTCAGCAGGTCCAATTGACGGCTCCCGATAGTTAGCTCCTCTATTCCTTTGTGGATTTT
The DNA here is from genome assembly GCA_004135705.1 of Alloteropsis semialata. Lineage (NCBI taxonomy): Eukaryota > Viridiplantae > Streptophyta > Magnoliopsida > Poales > Poaceae > Alloteropsis > Alloteropsis semialata. The sequence continues at coordinate 38,817,788 of CM014271.1, forward strand.
CAGTGTTGAAGTTGGAAGGATACACCATCTTGCCATCAGCTACAGGAATACGGCTTCCAAACTGATCAATGTGTCGAGTTGCACCAGAATTCTTGTCTCCTATTTTTTCTTCTTCTTCCTCTTCTTCACCTCCTTCTACCACCTTGGCTTTTGATTTCTTTGTTTTAGGAATCTCATAACACTCAAGGTGTGTTTCTAGTGATGTGGATGAACTGATCTGCACAATTTTTTTCTTGAGATCTTTAATTGCCGAAGCAGCACCAGTATCAAAGTAAGCAGGTCCCTTCTGGACGTTCTTCAAAATTGCTCCATCCAGCAACTTGGCGATCAATCCAACCACCGTGTTAACCAATATCCCAGATTGGTTAATCATTGCATGACTCACACCAGCATCTATGTAGTCTTGAAAGAATTTTCTTTCCTCAGCTGTAATTTGATCAAACGCTTCCTTAGGGACAGGAAACTGATTTTTCTTGATCACAGCATTACGAGTTTTGCTGAATAAGTCCAGGAACATGTTCTTGAATTCTTCAAGTTGTGCTTCCATGAGTTTCTCCTGCTTGTCACTAAGATCTTCCGTCGTGACCACAGGGATCTCACTGGCTTTGTCTCCAGGTGCCATCGCAGAAGCTCTCTTGTCCCACTGGGCGTGCCAAAATGTGTTGACGTCTAAAAAGTCAGGCGTTGGCTCTCGAAAATTAACATTGTGGCCTAGAAGATTTGCTTGAACTTCAGTACAGGTCCAAAATCTTGAGGTTCGTGGCGTGCCAGTCAATTTGACCTGAAATTGACAAGGTAGAGTTTAATCAGTAAACCACAAGGAACTCATCGGCCAAAGCCTCGATTCGTTCTAGCAAATCGGATCAGCATAAAGAGGAGTCCGATTCGAGAGCATGAACCATTGGCCTTGAGTCCGATTCGTGATGATATAACATGTATTTAAAACAAACCATCGACTATAGAAGCCGAATCGGAGATAAACCTAATTTAAACTCATTCTTTAATATGCATCTTTCCAAAGATAATAGACAAACTGAATCTCGTGTCACTAACAATCGGATCGGTTTCGAGACAGCGTTGCTAGCAGGCACTGATTGGCTTGCTTACTCCGATAGATCGATATATATCAAAGAACTCGTTTAAACAGATTTATTTGTAACTTGTTTATTGAATCTAAATCAGCTATATAGACAATGTGAACAGATCTATTATGAAACTTGAATTGCAATAAAACAGAATAGATCTTTCAAGTAGATGTAAGCCGATAAGATAAAATCAACGAGATACGGTAAAGGGTGAGTGATCTAAACGAAGAAGGGCGATACGCCTCAATCTAAAGCCTAGAACAACTCAGTAAATTGGTGAATTATATAGACGAAGAAGGGCGATACGCCTCAATCTAAAGCGTTAAATAATTTGATAGGTGTCGCACTTACAGACAAACCGGATGCAACCCTGCTTGCTAAAGAACTCGACGAAAAGGGTTGTTGGCACGAGGGCCGAAAGTTGTGTTGTATTGAATGGTTGTGTGAACGTCTTTTACAATGACCCAGGGTTTATATTTATACCTGGAAATCCGACAAATCCTTGTCGGCTACGACAATATTTCTAATTTATTTAAAGTAAACAAATTTAAGCTACCAAAACTATTACAACTGTCGTGCAATCAGGCCGTGAAGAAGCTTCCAAACGTATCCTTTCCCCTGACAGTCGTACACGCTCCGGCCTCCTTAGTCCCGTATCTGATCAGGACTCAATCGGACGAACTCCGATCGGAATCTGAGATTCCACTCAGAATCGGACTCGGCCCCCAGCCTTAGCTCTGTCATGTACAATCTTAGCCGAGTCAAAATCTGGTGTCAACAGCGGTCCAGTAACTCCACGTACGACGCGTCGATGTAGCACCCGTGCGCCGAGACGGCGAGCCGCGCGGTGGCGGCGTGGCGCCCTAGCGATACCGGGGGCGGTGGGCTGGAAGCCATGTCGACGCCATGTCGACGACGACGCCGTGTCGACGACGATGCCCCCGGGGGCGGTGGCCTGGCCGCGGGTGGAGTGGCCGCACCCTCTCGCCAATACCGGGAACGGGGAGGCGCTCGCGCTGGACGCCCGCAGCAGTGCGGCGATGTCGGCCTCACACGACGTCGGCCGTGCATTCAGCCTCTCCTTCAGCTCATCCAGCTGCGCGAATCATCAATCGAGCAAACGCCATGAACAATCGTGATTAGGAAGATGTATGGGTGATCGGACATTGATCATAAGAACCAATCGATCGGCGGCTGCACGAGAAATCGATCAAAATTGAAGTACCTGCGCGTCGAGGGCGATCTTCTCCTACTTGAGCGACTCGATGCAGGCGTGGAGGGCGTCGTACTACGCGCGGAGCGCGGCGTAGTCGTGCTCGAGCTGCTTGGAGCGCCACCGCGCGCGCTTGTTCTGGAACCAGATGGCCACCTGGCGCGGCTGCAGACCCAGCTCTCGCGCCAGCTCCACCTTCTCCCGGGGCTCCAGCTTGGCGCGCCGCGCGTGGAACGTCGTCTCCAGCGACCGCACCTGCTCCTCCGTGAACCGCCGCTTGCACTCCCCACCACCGCCACCTCCTCCCCCTCTCCCCGTGCCGGCGGGGTCGTGCTGATCCCCGGCCATCATCAGCTGGTGCATGAACTGGCCCTCGTCGTAATGCCGCGGCGGCCACAACGAGGTGGAGTAGGGCCGCCATCACCGGGGCGCCACAGCAAGGTGGCGCCCGCAGCCCTACACGCCGGGGCGGCTGCCTCCGCCTGGCTGAGCGTCGCCTCCTCTCCCGCGCTGCCATGGCCAGGGAATAGGCGGCCTCCTTGCGTGCGTGGCTCGCCGAGACGGAGGCCGGCCAGGGACACCGCGCGCCCGCACCTGTGTGCGGAGGGGCCGTCGTCCGTGCCTCCACAAAGGGGAGGGGATAGAGAGAGATAGGAGAGGGGATTATTGTGAGTGATTATATATAAGAAGGGGTTTTCTGTATATGTTTGCCAGCATGGCATGCCACATCGGCATCAGGTGCTCACATGGCGCAATTGGGACCTACAATGGACCCCTTTACAGAGTTTAGGGACCCAGATACACGTTTTGAGAGTTTAGGGACTTAGGTAAACATGCGGGACAAGTTTAGGGACCCGGGGTGTATTTTACTCTTTTGAGAACCCCGAATTCAAACTCGGCCCCGAATCCAAAATTGGATTAACCGGGGTGTAAAAAGCGCCCGTGTTCTTCGTGCCCCTAGAACCAGGAATTCCCAGGGACTTAGCACCCCTAAGATCAAGGCGATCAAACACAGAACGATGAGGGGTTTCCGAAGAGAAGTTCGTAGCAAAGTACAATGATGGGTAGGAGATACTTCTAAACACTGATTTGCATCTTGGAGGAGGCTGTTGAGTCCGTTGTGCAACAACAGAGGCATAACTGCGTTTTTTCAAATGATGGGGTTGCTGCCATTCAGCTTCCTGCTGAGATTCCCATTTGGTGAATTCACGGACATAATCCGGATCCCCATTTCGCTAGAGGTCGAAGAACAATTCAAAGGACTTACCTGAAAACTTGTTCATGCGAAAGATCAAGAAGCCAACTTGCTTGGAGGCAACCGAGAAACGGAACATCCAGTTGGATTGATGAGCAATACGAAAATCGTGAGCAGAGCCCCCCAAAACAGATTGAAGAATAAGGGACACAGAATCTTCATTAAGCCGAATGGAAGAACGCGCAAAAGAGACGAGCAGAAAGAAATCTTTAGCGCCAGAGGAAGAGGAGACAAGAGAGGAAGGCCCGAACCGGTTGTGGACGAGAGCTTCGAAGTCCAAACCATGTTGGAAGTCGAGGGCGGAAAGGCCATCCATGAGCACCACCAAGGAAGAGCAGCGATCACCGCCGAAGATCGCCGGCAGACAGGGGGAGATCACCGGCGAGCTTCCTCATCGCCCACTCTTATATGCTGCTTTTCAATGACCTCATCGCCCACTCTTATATGTCATGGATGTCTTTCTTAGTTAAAAAAAATGGGCCATCCAATAATTTCAGGAAAACTGATCTGCAGAACAGAAATTATAAACGTACTTTGCTGTGCACCTAACCTTTTTTCTATTATACCACCTCCGTATCGAAATATTTTTCGCTATTGACTTCTTGTCACGACTTTGACCCTTCATCTTATTCAAAATATTATATATATATCATTTATTTTGTTTATGATTTGCTTTGTTGTTATATGTACTTTAAGTGTAACATATCCTTTTGCATAAAATTTTGGAATAAGACGAAAGGTCAAAGTTTTACAAAATTTCAACAATGACAAATATTTCGATACAGATGGAGTACGATATATGCAATGACTTCCACCAATCCTGAACAACATGCTAGAAGAATCCACTCTCAAGAATATTAAAACTCAGAACCAATGTTGAACCTATAGTAAAACATATTACATATGGAACTTGTTTTTTCTTCACATGCTTGCTCCATCATTTTTTACTTATTTAGGTACTGTCATGGATAAGCTTCCCAGTTTGGCCACATGGTTGGTGTGGTGGAAGACCACATCATCGCTATCTATCATATGTAGAAAATTGTTGTAAAATACAGGGTAAGCACTCTAATTTATAACATGCAAATGCGATGCTTCTATAGTGATGGTAAGAACATTGCAGCCACCGTTTGATATTTAACATGATGGAGGTGTGAGTGTGCTTTCGGTTGTTGTTGTTAAGATATGTTGTCCTCATGATGAAAAGCAAAAAACAAGGAGATCATGATGAACTGTGTATTTATTGTAATCATCTAGAACTTTGACGACGATGCAGTATACCAACAGAAAGAACACACTAAAGGATATATAATTGCATAGGATACATATGCCATCTGAGGTTTCATCCCATGTACTCCGTAGGAGATATGCATGATTGGACCAACAATAAGTGATCAAGGAAAAGGTGCTCCTGGGTGACTCTATTGTTCTAGAAAGTGGTTTCCAGACCAAGCACAGGAGTCACGCATGGCTCCGATCCTGCGAAGATATTTCGCGTTGGGCTGTTTTTTTAATTTGGAACCGCTAGCTTATATAATTAAACATCGCATGATCTCAGTTGTTTGAGACCACAGCAAGAGTGGGAGATATATACAGAAGAATCTGCTCCTACTAAAGACGCCGACCACATTCGGCAGACGATGAACACGCAAGTCAACGTCAACCCACACCAAACAGGCAAGATATATAATCCCAAGCTTAACATGCAATATAATTATGCTAGCTAGCTGCTGGATGACAATACGGACGCCCCTATATATAAGCCCTATGGGCGCTGCCAATTTAATGCACGGCCTGTCGCTTGATCTATAGCGAGAGATACAGAGACCAGGCAAAGACACTCGCCATATGTCTCCATGCCTGTCCTGCGACGTCTGGCTCTGCTGCTACAGCGCCTGCGAACCTGAATATCCGCCTCCGCCATCACAGACGCAGGTCATAACGGTGGTGCAGCCACCGGCGCAGCCGCCTCCGCCTCCTTACTATCCACCACCATCAGTGATAGTATGCCCTCCTCATGAACCGATCCCTCCAGCTATCATATGTGTCCAGCCACCGGCGCTGCCGCCGCCACAAACATCTTCTCCTCCGTGGTGTGTGCCATCCGACAAGGCATATGATCCGCCGCCGCCGCAAGTGACGACACAGCGGCCAGCAGCATGCTATCGGCCGGCGGCTCATCCGGCAAAGGAAGAAGACGACCCACCGCCGCTACTATCTCGTGTACCATCCACCATGGGGCATGGCGAGCTGACACCCGCTCCACAGGTAGCATGGCCTACCCGTCAGCCATCTAGGGCGGCATACCAGCAGACTTTGCCGACCGCAGACCAACAGCCAGCATCAACCGTTGCACAGCCGCCAGAGGCTGTTCCTTCGGTTGCCTCATCAGTGGCTCCTTTTGCACCATAGCATCACTGTCGGTGTCCTCCGGATCGGAGCTTCGTCTGAGCTATCCGAAGCTCTGCGGCATGGAACGTTACCACTTACCAAGCACATCATATCAGAGATATTTTCATATGGAAAGAAGTAATAAAGATTAGTCGTGTGTAATCCTACATTGTTCTTCTTATCTCATCCAACCTCGAGTTACTCACTTTGTGTTGTGTGCGTTGTCCGATCCGCCGAATGACAAAATGTGGTCTGTTGGATGTACACCTAGATTTTCTACCACCAATTGCTAATACCAAAAATTTATATTTAGTTGCTAGTATTTACCAGTAATCTAATTTGAGGTCTTGTGTGTACTTATATCACATTTGTTAATATAATAAGCCCATAAATATGCCATTTCTTTGTACGTGTTGATAGGCATATGTAAGGAAAATAGACCTAGCAATATAGATGGCCAAATGGGCTGGGCCAAATGGGCGGGCCGATGTCCGGCCCGAAATGGCCCGGCACGAGGCCCGGCCCAGCACAAACGCAACGGGCCCGTGCCGGTCCGGCCCGATAGGTAGTGCCAGGCTGGGCTGAGAAGTTGGCACGTAGTGCCGGCCCAGGCCCGGCACGAAAATTGGGCTGGCACGATGGCGGCCCATTAATTTGCAGCCCAACTAGCAGGTAGCAGCCCAACTAACATAAATACATATATATATATATATATATATATATATATACATATATATATATATATATATATATATATATATATATATGCATATATATCTATGTATATATATGTATATGTGTATATGTATATGTATATATATGTGTATATATATATGTATATATATGTGTATATATATATATGTATATATATATGTATATATATAGATATGTATATATATATGTATATATACATATGTATACATACATATATGTACAATACA
>CM014271.1:38842351-38932770 GCA_004135705.1 Alloteropsis semialata
GTGTATTCCATTTTCTAGCTGCTTTGCTCTATTTGTTGATGTTCACTTGAATGATCATTATTTCCATTGATTGCTGCTTCTGTTGTGCATCTTATAATTTATTGAAATTTTAACATTCTGTGCATGTGCATCTATAATTGCGACTTTTTCTGCAAAATCAACGTCTATTGTTATGCTCAATTTTGTTTTGCAGTTTGCTCTATCTAACTCTACTCCCTATATTATTCCTTCTTTTGTGGTATTTGTAAAGTTGTGTCATTTGTTTTTTGTTATATTTTGTTATATTTGTAATGTTGTTATATTTTTTGTTTGCGTGTATTTATTTTTTTTTCTGTTGTCTTCATATATTTATGTTTATTACTATGTTGTTGTTTATGTTTTTTTTTATTTTGTGGTTTAGTTATCTTCATATCTTCGTTTTAAATCCGTTTTGGGCGATTTTCGCGTTCACGCGATCGTCTCTGCGTAACCTTTAGTTCTAGGTGTTTGTTTTATGCTTTTGGTACTGTTTGTTATACTGTTTTATATATTTTGTTGTATGCTTGTGTGATCGTGTAGACGTCCCGTTCGAGGAAGGCCAAGAGCAGCAGTTTGAAGAGGAACAACAGTTTGTAGAGGAAGGCAAGTGGCTTCCTTCTTCATATTCTTCAACCCAGTAACAGCATTTTAATCACATTTACTTTTATGTATTGCATAAACTTGATGGGATACCTGTTTTAGGATATACCTAGTTTTTATTCCCTCAACCTTGATACACCGGGTTTAATCATCCTTGATGGGTAGAAATGCTTAGTTGCTTAATCTTGGGATGGTAATATCAAACTTTTGAATATGCTAAACATGGTTTTATTTGTTGCTATACATGGTTAATTATAAGATTATCTTGATTAAATGGAACATGGAGAACCACCCAAGAAAACAGTGCAACCACAGTGTCATATGGCTCTGATCTTAGCTGATTAATTAGACTTGGGGTTGGCTAGTGGTCTTACCGAAAGGGCAAGGAGGGGGCCGGTGAAGGGGTCATAGCCCGGTCCTCTTGGAGGAGTAGCCTTTGCTAAGGTACGGCCTCATTAGGGAGGGTTATGGACCTCACCGCTGCCGAAACTCTAGCGGGCTGCTAGTTTGGCTTTGAGTCTTTGTAAAGGCTTCGTAGTGAACCCCTAGCCACTCACCTCGGAAGTGTTTAAGGGCCTTGCAAACCCGGGCGACATGGGGAACACGAGCTGTGGGTAAAGTGTACAACCTCTGCAGAGTGTCAAACTGATGTATCAGCCGTGCTCACGGTTAAGAGCGGCTTGGACCCTCACATGATACTTGAACCTAAATATGATATTAAATTGTGGTTCCTTGGTTTTTGAATAATTTGTGGGTTTACTCCTGCTTAATTGGGTTGGTATAAACTTATACCTAGTAATTAGGTGCTCGCTAATAAAACTTGACCAACTAAAAGTGCTAACCGCATGAGCCTGAAACCCCCTTTGATGGCCTTGCATTTTCCCCCGCTTGCTGAGTACCAACCATAAGTGTACTCACCCTTGCTAAAACTGCTGTTCAGAAGAAAATGACGACGTGGAGTACTTCAGTGACTTCGAGGAGTTCTGAGGCTTTGCGTCAACCAGTCAAGCCTGTGGGAGAAGTCGTGAAGCTTTTTACGTGTTAAGTTGTCGGTGAACGTTTAAGACCTTCGTGTCTATTATCGCTGAGTGTAATAAAGTTATGTACTCTCTTTTGTACGTTTTGAACACCGTCTTATGATATTTTCACTGATGACGTCAACATATGTGTGAGAACGGATCCTGGCACACATATACTATGCATTCGGTTTTGTCCTCAAAATCGGGTGTGACATGTAGGTTGTGGCATACCCAAAAATTGTCCAAGGTAAAATAATAATCAAATTCTGAATCAGCATTGTTGTTCCCAGATTTTTCAGAAGTCGCCACATTCCGATTTCTAGTAATGAAAACACTCTACGATTTCTTTTACCACTTATGGTTAAACAGACATGCAGTGTCACAGGGAATTCAGATATGAAAAGCACGAACAAAACAACACCTAAGAGGAATGGTACATCAATTCGAATATGAATGTATCCCAAACCTATATGTGAATAAGGGACCATGATAGATTTCACAGGGAGGAGCTAGTTCACTTTTTCAACGAACGTTTTGTAATTTCTATGGCCCTCTTTAGGTGTCCCATTTAGTGAAAGCCTCATGGTATTCAACACCATTAATATGTTCCTCAAAACCAACCTTATCTTCCTCACCAAGAAAAATCCAACCTTATGAACAAACTCACAAATACTTTGCTTACCTTTTCTGTTAATTGTCGCTCAGGATCAACATTAGTGTAGTGCACTCCATCATTCACCCTTCTCATTTTTCCTGCATTCGGACAAAAGAATGATATAGCCAAACCAAAGCCAAATCAATTGTCAAATTATCATGGAGATGGAATTATTTATATCACTTACCATTTTTGTTATCCTTGGGCTTAAATTTAGAATGCTCTACATTGGTGTAAGTGGTCTACACAATGTAACATAGTTTGAATTGTCCATGAGTACATTTTAATGGTACAACAAGTCGGCAAAATGATTGTTGACAAAGGGTGATCTTATAAATTTTTGAACTAAATCATACCTTGCTTTCACCTTTTTTGCCATCTAGTATGTTTTTTATCTCAATTAACTTCAGTTTATTTGCTCTTGATTGGATCACAGCTCTTCCTACATATTTCCCAAGAAGAAAGCGATTAACTGATTATTTCAGTCTTATCGGTATCTTCATAGAAATGGATTAGATTTTATCAGGAAGGAAACTTAACCTATAAATAATGAACCACTAAAAGAAAGACTGGAATGTAAAAAGGCACTTCATGTTTCTCAGTGTTGATAGTATATTCACCTTTACCCTTCTTCTTGTTGCTTGAACTAAGGAATCCATCCAACACCATCCTATTGATTAGTTTGCGAACACTATTCTTGGATTCCTCTTGGAGCTTAGCTTGAAGTTTGTCGACTGTCACATAATCCATGGGGAGTGCATAGTACAGTGCATGTGTGGTGATAATATTAATTAGCAGATGGCATACATAAACAAGTTTAGGGTAAAATAAGATCACCTTCTTGTAGACTGAATCACTATTTCTATGCTGGGGTTCTTCAGAAGTTGCCATGTTTTGAATATCCAGGATGGCAGCACTCAGAATATTATTTAATTGCTGATTAGGTTAACAAATAGGCAATATTACAAGAAATTCAGAAATGAAATTAGCAATTACTCGGGCTCAAATTCATAATGCTCTACAAAGGTGACAGTGGCCTACACAATGTAATAGAGTTTGACTTGTTCATGAGTACATAACTGAATTATAGACTAATGCCACAACTTCTAGTCAAAGGGAAGCAAATGATATCATATACCTTCTCTTCACCTTCATCGCTATCTGCATTAAGCTTTGTGTGGACTTCTCTTGCGGCTGCATAATTCGTGGGAACTGCATGGTGTAATGCCTGTATAGTCGTATATAAGATTAGTCTGCAGGTTGTGGCATACACAGAAAAATGTCAGAGGTAAATAATAATCAAATTCCAATTCAGCATTGCTGTTCCTAGATTCTTCAGAAGTTGCACATTCTGATCTCTAGTAATGCATGCACCCTGCAATTTATTTTGGCGCTGATTCGTTAAACAAACATGTAGTATGCCATAGGGAATTCAGATATGAAAACCATGAACAAAACAGCGTCTAAGAGGAATGGTACATCAATGCGAATACAAATGCATCCCAAGCACATGTATGAACATCATGATTGATTTGACAGTACGGTCGATTCTATCGGAGAGGCCTGACTAACTAACGTCACAATTGTTGGGTGTAACTTCCCGTACAGTGGAAAGTGCAAACACTTCCCTACGTCCTAAGGAGACAACGCATAAAACAACAGAGTGCTTTTTCTCTCCCAAGGATCCGATCCCCTATTACGAGTCGGAGCTCTTATTTATAGAGTTTGCATCATTTAGTTTGATTACAGATGTACCCTTGTACATAATAACTCTAAGCCTTGTTTACAACAATGCCCCTGCAAACCGTACCAAAGTTACCCCTACATGGGTCATTTCCTGCTATGGGCCCCGTCCGAAGTCCGTACCATCCCCTCGGGGCCCCACAACGCTTCGAAGCCTCCGCCTTCTTCGCGCTTCCCGAAGTACCTGGAGGAACTTCGCCCGACTTCGCCCTTTATTCGGAGTCGTCCCGCATCACTAGGAACGACGCCGAGGCCTGCGTCAAGCCCGAAGGTGACCGAAGTCCTGTTATCCTGCAAGCACTTCGATTAGAACCTGGTCAGCCAAAAATATATTTAAGCCCGGAGGTCGCTTTGGCCGAATACTCCCCAACAGTAGCCCCTCGCGAGCGAGGGTCAGGGCTAATCCGCTGGGCCGAACTTGCGACTTTACACTTCGCGCTTATCTTGCGCGAGGGGAGCCTTGAGCCTGATGAGGCCAAGCGAGCTCCGGCTCTTCCCGCCCCCTTCGGCTCGGTGGATGCTGACCATGCTTGCAGTTGACACGTAACCATCTTCTGAGACGGTTACTATGGTTTCCCGGGGTAAAAGGGTAAATCGGTGAAACCCCAAATTGAGCCCTAGAAGAATTTTTTAAGATCGAACCGATGCTGGCGCGCAAATCGAGGTGCCATATCCTAGGGTTTACCCTGCACCTATATAAACCCCCACTGTAAATTCATTTTTACTCACGCCTTCCATCTTGGATTTTTTTCCCAAGAACTCGGCGACTTCGCTGCTCCACCTTTCTGGTAAGCCTCTGCGTTTCCATTTCGCTGTTCTCATTGTAGACTTTCCTAGGGTTCACACTCAATCTAGAGTTTATATGCTGTTGCGAACGATCACAGGCCTGCTCTCCCCTTCGACGCGTGAATTGGCTCCTCCGAAGACACGCGCAGAAGACGAAGATGAGATTCCCGAACCCGGCGTTCCACCGACTACCATCTTCGGATGAAGCCGTGTTACCCCCGCCGTCCTGAAGACATACCGCGAGCGCGGCTTTCTTGCTGCTGACGCCGGGAGAGCTCCTGAGCCTTCGGAGACGGTGCCGCATCCCCGCGACAACGAAGTCGTTGTGTTTCGGGATCTATTCACTGCCGAGCTTCGACTTCCCTTGGACCCCGTTTTGGTCTCTGTTCTCCGGGAGTATGATCTCTTCATGCATCACCTGACTCCGAACTGCATACTACGCCTTAGCCTGTTCATGTGGATATGCAAGACCATGGGTGTAACTCCGATGAAAGCGAATTTTCTTCAAGTGTTCTCCGCGCATCATCAGCCCAAGTACATCGAGACGCTCGAAGCTGCTGACACCTTGGAGAAGAAGAATGCGTAGTTCGGCTGCATCAACTTCCGATTTCGCGGCGGCATCATCAGCCCCATGACCGCGTACCAGAACAGATGGCCTGACGACTGGCACAGTTTTTGGTTGTATGCCGAAGTGGCTCCGAACGCTGATGGGACACCCAGCGAACTCATCTGCAAGGTCCTAAGCGACCTCCCCAAGGCCGACGACTTCTTCCGAGCTGCCCCTACCGAAGAGTCATCCCGCCTCTTCGCGCACACTCTGCGTGCCCTTGCCTCCGAGTACGGGACTCGGGATCTTGTGGAAGAATACTGCCTTGCCGGAGTCTTCCCAGTGCGGACTGGTTGGGAGGTCAAAGAGTGGGACGACTTCGACAGCGACATCAAGGTCCCCAACTTCGAAAAAAGCTTCGGGCTCAAGAAAGCTGGTGAGTTCCCCATGACCCCTGACGTCGAGCGTGGAGCATGCCTGTGCTCTTCTGTTGCTAACTGTGCTTGTACTTTGTGATGCAGATGTCTGCCCCCTTACCGCCGAACATCGAGCAAATGCCATACTGGGGCCGGAGTCCCCAAAAGAGACGAACGACAGCGGTGCTCGAGACAACCGAGTCTTCTGCTTCTTCAAGGTAGAGGCGCCTGTTCGCGAAACTGTGTCTGCTCGCCTTGAGCAAGCTGAGAAACGACGGAAAAACCAGGGGAAGCGCGCCCAATAGAGCCGCACGCTACTGCTCGCGCCGAAGCCAAAAGACGCCGACTGACTTCGCGGCCCAAGGCGCCCTCCGGTCGGAAGCCTTCGTCCATCCCGGAGCTGCTGCTGAACATGGATGAAGAGAAAGACAGCTCCCCAGATCCTGGCGAAGGTGATGCCGGCGACGCAGGATCGAAGAGCAGGCCCAGCCCAGGCACCGCCGAGAACGTGGTCACTTTCCCTCGCGGCCAAGCCCCGCTCAATGCTCCAGCAACTCCGTCGACAACTTTGCCTCTAGGCAACCCCGAGGCCGCTGCCCCCGAAGCCCCCAAAGAGAACACACCACCTAACCCTGTGGGCCGACTGCCTTATCAGATCGAATACAGCGACATGGAGCCCAAGAGTGATGAAGAGACTCCCCAGGTCGAAGTTGTTTCTTCGACTCCTCAGATCCAGGCCGAAAAAGAAACTGTGGATCTGAGCTCGATGAAGCCTGCGGCTGACCAAGGCGCTGACTCTGCCGAAGGTTCCGAGGAGAAGAAGTCTTCTTCCAGTGACAGCAGTGCCGGCACCGCTTCGGGTGCCAGCCCTGTGAGCAGCAGCAGTGCATACTTCGTGTGCACTGATGATGTCCAGGATGTGGCTAACCATATGGACCTTCCTGACGCAGTCCAGCTCTGGGGCGGGCAAAAACGCGGAGTGCTTAAGTTTGAGAGCAGTCGTCGCGAGAGGCAACTGCTCGAGAAGATGGGGAGCCACTTCTGCGCGCCGATTATGGAAACGGAATTACAGAGCCACGGAGTGGACCATGCCCTAAACTGCGCGAAGGACCTTGCTCTGAAGTCCCTCATCGCCAGCCGCGTTGCTCAGCGCACTTATCATGCTGAGAAGAAATCACTGGAACTCAAAAGCATGAGTAACAGCGGGGCCTTGAGCAAGGAGATTGAAGTGGTCAAGCGCCTTCAAGCTGAGAAAGAGGCCCTTGCCAAGTCCCTGGATGAGGAGAGGGCAAAGTCTGCCAAGTTGCAAAAAGACTTCGACGTGCTCTACAAGCATGCCGAAGACCTGACTGAGCGCAACGAGGCCCTTGCTGTGGAGCGCACTGCTTACGAGACGGCAATCAAAGCCGCGAAGACGCATCAAGACCACGTGAAGGTCTTAGAGGACGAAGCCAGTGATGCTTGTGAAAAACTTCGCGAACTGACGTCGGAAGTTCGCTCCGGGCTGGCCTTTGTCAAGGAGCAATTCGATCTAACTCTCCAGAGCTTCGGGGTACTTGGGCTTGCTCAGCCACTTGATGTGCAAACCGCGACGCTTGAGGATATCTTCGCCTGGCTTGGCACTTGTGCGCGCGAAATGGACGGGGCTGGCCGCGCCTTCGGTGAACTTGGCGCCGTGGTCGCTGCCCGAACCCTTGCGATGAGCGTGTGCCAACTTCTTCACGAGCCGGACACATCGCTAGGGCAGGCAGAGCCTTACCTGACCAAGGGCGACCTTTGTCGTCTTTGCCAAGCAGATTTCCCTTGGCCCTCGGAGCTGACCCCGGAGCAACTTCCCGTCCTGGCGAAGAATATTGCAAAGAACTTCATCTCCAGCTTCTTCCACCGGGTCGGATACCGCTTTGCCGTCGCCGAGGGCGAACGACTTGCCGAACAGGTGACTTCGAGCCCCCTGCTATTTTTGTCCAATTGTCCATTTGCCTTGCAATGGAGCTAACTTGTTTGACTTCTTTTCAGCGCCGTGCTCGCCTGGCTTCTGAAGCTGCGAAGCGCCTTGCGGATGAAGGCATCGAAGTTGTAGAGCCCTCATCCTCACGTCCTCCTGGGTCGAACGAAGCTCCGACCACTGCTGCACCTGCTGGTGACACCCGCGAAGACCGTCGTGCGGCCGACGCTCCGGAGGTGTGAGGCGTGTAGTTAGCTGCTCCTTGTAGGGAAGCTTTTGGCTTATCAGCCCCTTCTGTAAAGACTGATATTTTTGTGGTGCCTGCGCAGGTCCCCATGCTGGAGCCTGCGCAGACGACCGAAGGTGTAACTCCTTTAACGATGTGCTTTGGTGACTTTTTCGTTTCGGGGTCCCTTTGGGAGAAATTTAATCTTCGGTTCCCGCGCGTTTCTTTTGCCACTTTTTGGAACTCGAAACTCAAAACTTACGTGAGGCGCAATCATGCGGCCAAACGAAAATTTGCTGAGTTGCACGCCCGTTCTGTTGAACGGGCGTCTATAGTGCACTCGAGAGCCACTCTCGAAGCTACCCTTTCCGAGTTCGAGGTTGTGAAGGCCAAGGACCGGATAGTTACGAATTCCCGGAATATCAGTATCTTCGCCCTTCTTCGCGTCCCCTTACCATGTCTCTGATTCCCCGGTCTAAGTGATGGCCGGTTCTTCACAGGGCGGAGCGGAGCCGAAGACCAGCATGCCCCAGGAGTTCCTTCCGATGAAGTACTTCGAATGATGGCCAACTATATCCTTGATGAAGTTGTAACCGATTTGATCGATGAGATATCTCATCGTGTAATTCCATGATTGTAAACTGTGAATAAGGCTTGTAACAAACTTGATTGAATATAAAGCTCGCACTTCGTGTCTTCGTTTTGTAAACTGCATAATTCCATTTTGTAACGAACTTGATTAAAGCTCTTCGATATTGCAAACTCCTGCCTTTACAATCTTCGAAGGCCCGCACTCCGTGTCTTCGTTTTTCGATCTGTACCGACAAGGCTTGCCTTGTCAAGCATTTTAGCACGCGTGTCACGCCGCACTTTGAGCTTAACTGCCGCGAAGATTCGCTGAGCGGTGTCGCGCTCGTTTCGCCTTTTCTGGCTTGATAACGCTGTTCTTACGCGGCATTTAATGATGTTACTTCGCGCATATCCGCTTCGAAGACGCACCGGCATTTCACCGCACGATTTGACTGAGGTGGCCAACCTCTTGGCGTTTCTGCCCTGCACTGCTTGTCTTGCTAAGCACTGCTGGCTCGAGACTCGATAAGTGAGAGATGATGAAACGCTCCAAAGATGCCGCTTCCTCAGCCGCTCATTTACCTCGGCACGAGACCTAATTATCCTCGAAGTTAACCCCTCGTGAAGGCGAGAGTTTTAACGTCGAGCCACTCCTCCGTTTCTGGGGGTACATTGTTTATATTTCACAATAGGATTACAGAAAGGTGCCGCCTCGTTAAAAACCTTACGCTTTCGGGCACCGCGAAGTGACCCGAAAGTTCCCCTGTAAGGAAAAGAGTACGGCACTGAAGTACAAAAGATTCATAAAATTCATGAAAAAGAAAAAACAAAGAACTGACTCATGAATGAGCCCCACTAGACGAAGTACTTCTTCAGCCTGTCTTTGTTCCAAGTGAACGGCTCTGCAGTGCCATCCAACTTTTGCAATGTAAATGCCGCCGGCCTGTCAGTTTGCGCAGCCAACAAAGGACCTTCCCACTTCGGCTCAAACTTTCCAGCCACCTCCGATCTTCGTAGCACCATATCTCCTGTGGAGATATCCTTGTACTTGAGGCGCTTGTTCTTCCATCTCCGGGTTTCATTTTGATACTCATCGATGTTCTGGGTTGCTTTCAGCCTGATCGTCTCGACTGTGTCCTTGGTGACTTTCTCATCCTCGGTGTCGTGCGCGGCAGAGGTTCTGAAAGATTGCAGCTTCAGCTCTTCTGGCATCATTGCCTCTTCGCCGTAGAGCAGCCTGAACGGCGTGAACTTCGTTGCCCGTGAAACGGAAGTGTTATGGGCCCAAATGACCCTCGGCAGCTCTTCAGCCCATTTACCTCGCGGCTGATCTGTAATATTCTTTTTGACGCCTGCGAAGATGATGCCATTCGCCTTCTTGACAGCGCCATTGGATTGAGGGTGATACACCAAAGCGAAACAGAGCTTGGTGCCAATTTGAAAACAAAACCTTCGAAAACCTGCGCTATCGAACTGCTTCCCGTTGTCCACTGTCAGATCCCTCGGCACGCCAAAGCGGCACACAATGTTCTGCCAGAAAAACTTCATTATGACCGCCGAAGTTATGCACTGAACAGGCTTTGATTCTATCCACTTCGAGAAATACTCCACAGCGACCAGAGCGAACTTGTAATTCCCGGGAGATGGGGGCAACGGACCAACAATGTCCAAGCCCCATCTCGCCAGAGGCCAAATAGGAGGTATGAGCTGTACTTCGTGCGCCGGGCTTCGACTGACAGGGACTATGTCAAAGCCAACTACTTGCCGACTGCTCTGCAGGGATCAGCCCGTACGTGGCTCATGAACCTGCCCGAGGCCAGCATCAAGTCATGGACTCATCTCCGGGAGACGTTTGAAGCCAATTTCCAAGGCACCTATAAACGCCCCGGACATGAGGGAGATCTGCTCAACTGCGTGCAGAAGCCTGGAGAATCCCTCCGGGACTACATCCGCAGGTTCAGCGACACCCGTAACACCATCCCTGACATGGTGGATGATCGGGTGATTGTGGCCTTTAATCAAGGTTGCAAAGACGAGCGAACGGCGGAGGAACTTGCCAAGAAAAACCCGAAGACAGTGGCAGAGCTATACGGGATCCTGGAAGAAACCGCCAAGATGGCGGACGCCCGAGCACGGGTCCATGGAAAGCCCGAACAAAGCCAGCCAGCCGGGGAAGGCAAGAAGAAGAATAAGCATAAACACAANATTCTATCCACTTCGAGAAATACTCCACAGCGACCAGAGCGAACTTGTAATTCCCGGGAGATGGAGGCAACGGACCAACAATGTCCAAGCCCCATCTCGCCAGAGGCCAAATAGGAGGTATGAGCTGTACTTCGTGCGCCGGGCTTCGACTGACAGGGGCATGAAGCTGGCAACTATTGCATTTTCTGAGTGTGTCTTCCGCATCTGCCAGCGCCGTTGGCCAGTAAAAACCCTGCCTGAAGGCTTTTGCAACAAGCTTCTCAGGTTCCCATATGCGAAGAGCACATGCCGCTGTGGATGTCTTCGAGCAACTGCATCCCTTCTTCTCTGGAAATGCACTTCGGCAACGGTGAACATACACCTTTCTTGTACAACACTCCGTCGATTATGAGATAATTTCGAGCCCGGTGCTGTACCCTACTCTGCTCTTTCTGACCTTCGGGCTCGAAATAGCCCTTCAGAAAAGCAATTATCGAAGACCTCCAGTCTTCACTAGAGATGGCGTTGATGTACTTCACTGGGGCCTCGTCGCTGTCAACAGACTTATGATGTAAAACTTCGTAGAAGACATCGGGCGCCCTCTGAGTTTTTTGGGCAGCTGCTTTCGCCAAAGCGTCAACTTCGCCATTGGTGGTGAAGAGTACCCAGTAAGTCTCCGCTCTCATGCTCGTTAGCTGTGTGGATAATTGTTTCCGAGTTCTTTGTTTTCATTGCCGAGTGCTTTTTTCAGCAAAGCCTCTGACCTTGATGGTGAGGCGGCCAGCGGGAAGGCTCCGTCGACTAACGTCCCGCAAGGTCCGAGTTCTCCTCCGGTCACACCTGTTGGCCAATCATCCTCAGGTGCTACGCCTGAGGTGACGAACTTGGCCGAGGGGTCAGCGGCGGCGCGGATGGAGGAGATACCAGCCGGGCTTGATCCGGAGGTAAACGTGGCGGCGGAAGCGATCGAAGACGCGCAGGGTGGAGGAGGCGAGACGGCGATCCCCTCAAGTGGTGGCGCTGGAGATCCTGAGGTGGACCCGGCGGCGGAGGCCCCCCACGCAGGCGCGGGCGCCACCGTTCAAGGAGAAGCCCATGAGGAAGGACTCCAAAAGCAGTCGGACGCCTCGGGAACTATCACTGTCCCCGGGGTCGACGCTGTCGCGGCGGAGGAGGAGACGGTTCTTGTTGAGCTTCAGCTTGCGGTCGACCAGTCCCGGCGCTGTGCAATGGTTTATCCCCTCATCTGCCCTATTTTTCTTTTCTTGTCCATTGTGAAATGTCTGAGTTGTTTGTTTTGGCGAATCGTTGTAGAGGTTGGCCACGCTCCTGCAGTCGCGCCTTGGGCAGCTCCAGGACGCGGAGTCTGCACTCCAGCGCGCGGCGGAGATGGAGGCGGAGCTCAAACGGGTCAGGCGCCAGCGTGACATCGCCTGGAAGAGCCTCAATGAAGCCGTCGTGCAGCATCGCTCACAGCTTCATGGTGAGGATTGGTCCTTTGTGTAGCTTTTTCGGTGATTCTTATTGATCGTCGAGTTTGCCGTGTACTTCTCGTCCTGATCTGAGTGCTTCTCTGCTTTTTCAGAGAGGGAGATGGAGAGGGACCGCCACATCAAGGAGCTGAAGGAGTTGCGTTTTCCAAACGCGACTCTGCAGAAGTCGGAGGAGGTGATGACGGGGAAGCTGAAGACAGAGCAGGAGTTCCGAAAAGGTGCGGACATGACGATGCTCCAGGGGATGTATACTATCCAGAATAACGCTCAAATCATAACAGGCTTGGAGCAAGATCTGGCGTCGGCGCATTTGTCCCTGACGGAGGTCAACGAGGCGGCGAGGGAGTTGCTGGATGCCGTGGCCCCAGAAGAGGGTGAACCGACGGCTCTCGTTGCTCGTCTGCATGGTGCGCTGACTCGGATCGCCGATCTGGTCAAGGAGTCGGCGGTTGTGTGTGCGAACGACGCTCGCGCGTGTTCGGACACTTTATCCGCGATCGACCTTGCACCAGTTGGCGATGGAGTGGCGGCAGACGCCTCAACGGAGCAAGTTGACGAGGCACTGGCTCTAACTCGCCCGATCGCCGAGAAGGTCGGCGAGGCTCTTAAGCTTGAGTAGGATCCTGCAAGTTGAAGCAGGGTAGAGTAGACTTTGTATATATAAGCATTAATATTTTATTTTATGTTTTAAGGTTGCCCGAGTAGTTCTTTTGCTTCAATGTGCTTCTCCCCTTGCTTCACTTATCCTAAGTTCATAACGTCGAGAGCGGATCCCGTGCACGTGTAGAAAGGCTTAGGTGTCGTTCCAGGCCCGGTTACGTAGCATTTAGTTAGGAACTACTTGGGAACAGAGTAATACCGAGTTGTTTTGCAAGGAGAACAAATATGAAATGGGCAAAGCATATTTTTATTGAACTCTGTGATACATAGCTTTTATGGGTAGAATCGGCGTAAATGTTCTATGTTCCACGGGTGTGGGACTTCGGTGCCGTCCTCGTATTGGAGACGAAAAGTACCCGGACATATGACCTGGGTCACGATGAACGGTCCTTCCCATGGGGCGGAGAGTTTGTGAACCCCTGCTGTGGATTGCACTCGGCGTAAGACGAGGTCACCAATGTTGAAGTCCCGTTGCTGGACGTTCTTGTCGTGGTAGCGCCGGAGTTGTTGCTGGTAGCGCGCGTGCTGTATGAGCGCGTTGACTCGGTGTTCCTCGATGGAGTCGAGGTCCACCTCGCGAGCTGCTTCTGCTTCGCCTTCTTCGTAGTTGTCGATGCGCGGTGAGCCAAACGCGATGTCGGTGGGGAGGATTGCCTCGGAGCCGTAGACCAGGAAGAAAGGAGTGTGACCTGTTGCACGACTCGGCTGAGTCCTGAGTCCCCAGATGACCTGTGGTAGCTCTTGATGCCATCGTCCGGCGAATTTCTTCAACGGGTCGAAGATTCTTGCTTTAAGGCCTTGGAGTATCATGGCGTTGGCTCGTTCCACCTGTCCATTGCACCTGGGATGGGCGACGGAGGCGTAGTATACATCGATGCACCTGCTCTCGCAAAAGTCCCAGAAGGCGGATCCGGTGAACTGTGTCCCCAAGTCGGTTATGATCCTATTGGGGACCCCGAATCGGTGTGTGATCTCTTCGATGAAGGCGGCGGCTTGCTTTGACGTTGGAGTTCCGACGATGGCCTTGTACTCTATCCATTTGGAGAATTTGTCGATGGCGACAAGGATGTGCGTGTAACCTCCCGGAGCTGCCCTGAACAGTCCCACCATGTCCAACCCCCAACAGGCGAAAGGCCACGAGGGCGGGATGGTGCGTAGAGCTTGGGCCGGTAGATGTTTCTGCTTGGCGAAGAATTGGCACCCCTGGCACCGGCGAACGAGTTCCTTGGCATCAGAGACAGCGGTAGGCCAAAAGAACCCGGCCCGGTATGCTTTTCCGACTAGTGATCCTGCGGCGGCGTGGCTTCCGCAGACTCCCAAGTGGATATCGTCGAGGATCTGGAGGCCGACTTCTTTGGTCACGCACTTGATGAACACTTGGCTTGTGGCAGCTCGTCGGTATAGGGCGTTGCCGACTACCACATAGTTCTTGCTTCGGCGCTCCAGAATCCCTCGCTCCGTGGGGTCTTTGGGTACCTTGTTGTGGGCGAGGTAATCTATGAACTCGGCCATCCAATCTTCTTCGGCGTCGATCGTCAATACCTCGCAGAGTTCAGGAGCAGGCTCTGGTTCGTCCCCTAACTCTTTAACGGAGGGTTTGAGGAGGCCTTGCACGAATACTCCCCCTGGTACTTCCGCGCGGGTTGACCCCAGTTTGGCGAGTGCATCAGCGGCGAGGTTGTTCTCCCGTGGAACGTGGTGATACTCAACTCCGTAGAATTTTCCCTCTTGCTTGTGCACTGCCTCGCAATAAGCGTTCATCCGCTCGCTGTGGCGATCCCAGTCTTTATTCACCTGATTTATAACGACAGCGGAGTCGCCATAAACCAGGAGTCTCTTTATTCCTAGAGAAGTGGCGATGCGGAGCCCGTGGAGGATTGCTTCGTATTCGGCGGCATTGTTGGTGACGGGGAAGCGAATTTGGAGGACATATCGGAGCAGTTCCCCTTTCGGCGAGATGAAGAGTACACCGGCGCCTCCGCCGTCGATCATTAAGGAGCCGTCGAAGTACATCTTCCAGTGTTCGCCGCTGGTGTCTTCTTTCGCGTCCTGGCTCTCGGTCCATTCGGCGACAAAGTCGGCGAGGATCTGTGACCTGATGGCGGTGCGCGGGACGAAGTCTATGATGAAGGAGGCGAGCTCGACGGACCACTTGATGATTCGCCCGGTGACGTCCCTGTTGTGGAGGATTTCGCCGAGTGGAAATTGCGTGACCACCTTGATGCTATGTGCTTGAAAATAGTGGCGGAGTTTCCTTGATGTGATCAGTAGTGCGTAGAGCAGTTTCTGCACCTGAGGATAGCGGGCCTTAGACTCGCTGAGTACTTCGCTCACGTAGTAGACTGGTCGCTGCACTCTTTGCACCTTTCCTTCTTCCTCCCTTTCCACGACGATGACAGTGCTCACCACATTAGTCGTGGCAGCAATGTACAGGAGTAGCGTTTCGTCGTTATGCGGGGCGGCTTGTACTGGTGGTTGGAGAGGTAGTTCTTGAGGTCGGTGAAAGCTTGCTGCGCCTCCTGGTTCCACTCGAACTTGTCGGTCTTCTTGAGGATCTTGAAGAACGGCAAGCCCTTATCTCCCAGCCGGGAGATGAACCTGCTCAAGGCCGCCATGCAACCAGTCAACTTTTGGATCTCTTTCTTCCCAGTCGGCAGTTTCATCCTCCGGATGGTGTCTATCTTCTCGGGGTTGGCTTGGATGCCTCTGTTGCTCACGATGAAGCCGAGTAGTTTCCCCTTCGGTACGCCAAAGACGCACTTGGTCGGGTTTAGCCTCCAGTTGAGCCTGCGGAGATTGGTGAACGTCTCGGAGAGGTCGGTGATGAACTCGGCTTCGGTCTTCGTCTTGATGACTATATCGTCGACGTAGGCCTCGGCGTTGCGGCCGATCTGTGTGCCCAGGGTGATGTTGGTGGCCCTCTGGTAAGTAGCACCAGCGTTGCGGAGGCCGAACGTCATCATGGTGTAGCAGTAAGCGCCAATCGGAGTAATGAAGGATGTCTTCTCTTGGTCTTCTTCTTTCAAGGCGATCTGGTGATAGCCGGAGTAACAATCAAGGAAGCATAGGAGTACGCATCCGGCGGTGGAGTCGACGACTTGGTCGATGCGGGGCAGGACGAAGGGGTCCTTAGGGCAGTGCCTGTTGAGATTCGTGTAATCAACACACATTCTCCATTCATTATTCTTTTTTCTTACAAGGACTGGATTAGCAAGCCAGTCGGGATAAAAGACTTCTCTAATAAACCCGGCAGCTAACAGCCTTGTAATCTCTACCCTAATGGCCTCCTTGCGGTCTTGCGCGAAGCGACGGAGCTTTTGGCGAACTGGCTTGGCGTTCGCGTCAACCTTCAAGGAGTGCTCGACCACCTCCCTCGGTACACCCGGCATATCTGATGGAGTCCATGCAAATATGTCGGCGTTATCCCGGAGGAAGGCGACGAGCGCACTTTCCTATTTGGGGTCGAGCCCTGAACCAATCAGGGCGGTCTTGGAGGAGTTGGAGAGCCCAAGCGAGATGGGGCGCACTTCTTCAGCCGGCTGCATGGTGGTCGGCGCGGCTCTTCGCTTGGAGGACTCGGGGATGGAGCCCGGGTCTCCCTGGAAAGTTCTCACCTCGTGGACCACTTCCATCTGGAGCACGCTGCGCTCGATGCCGGTGCAGAGGTGGAGCCCTTCTTTGTCGCAGCCCTTCATGGTGTGGACGTCACTGCAGACGGAGAGGACGCCGTTTGGTGCCGGCATCTTCATCAGCAGGTACGTGTAGTTGGGGATCGCCATGAATTTGGTGAGCGCTGGCCTCCCGAGTATGGCGTGGCAGGCGGTGATGAAGTCGGCGACCTGGAAGTTGAGGTACTCGGTCCGGAAGTTGCTCTGATCGCCGAAGGTGACGGGCAGAGCTATCTGCCCGAGTGGTTTGGAGCCCTTGCCCGGGATCAGCCCGTAGAACGGGTGGAGAGAAGGAGTCAGAGCGTCGAGGCCGATGCCCATGTCCCTCAGTGTTTGAGCGAAGATGATGTTAAGCCCGCTTCCGCCGTCGACGAGTACTTTGGTGAGGCGGGCGTTGTTGACGATCGGGCTGAGCACCAGGGGGTACTCGCCCACGTCGGAGATCTGGAACCACTGGTCCTCCCTGGAGAAGGTGATCGGCTGCTCGGACCAGCGGAGTGGTTGGACCGGTGACGTGTAGCAGGAGAATATCTCCCGGTCGCGCACCTTCTCCCTGCGCTTGTCATCCACGGGCAGTGGTCCTCCGAGGATGAAGTTCACCTGCCTCTCGACGTTCGGGAAAGCGGGGTTCGCGGGGGCCCCTTTTCCCTTGTCGCCTTTGTCGTCGTCGCGCGGTGGCAGCTTCCCTTCTTTCTTCTTGTAAGCGTCGGCGAGTCCCATGCAGTCGATCATGCGGTGCTTAGACTGCTTGTGGATGGGGCAGGGTCCTTGGAGCATCTTGTCGAACTCGGCGTTGAAGTTGGACCGCGGGCGAGGGCCTCCGCGATCCATGGCGGCGACGGTGAAGTCTCTCGAGCGCTTTCGGTCACCCATCCTGCTCGGTTCAGGTCGGGCGCGGCGCGGGTCCTCCTTCTTCGGCCGGTCCTCTCGGCGAGGCGGACGATCATCGTCCCGAGTGCTTTTCTTGTTGTAGTGGAGGCGAGCGGCCTCCTTGGCGTTCGCCATCTTGTTTACCCGCCCAAAGAACTCGCCGGAGGTCTTTGGCATGTCCTCGCAGAGGCGCTCGAAGACGACGGAGTCAGCGAGGCCGTCGAGGAAGTAGTTGATGATCTCGGACTCGGAGCAGCCGGGAACCAGGTTGCAGTTCTCCATGTACCGGTCGGTGTAGTCGCGGAGGCTCTCCCCGCGGTTCTGCTTCACCTTGCCCAGATCCCACGCTGTGCCTGGCCGGATGGAGCTGCCCTGGAAGTAGCTCTTGAACTGGTGGCAAAGAGTGTCCCAGCTGTCGATGGAGTCGGGCTCAAGGCTGTGGAGCCAGCTCAGCCCCACCTTGGTCATGGCGACGGGGAAGTAGGCGCACATGGAGTCGTGGTCGCCGTTCACCGCGCGGATGGCGATGCTGTACGTCCGGAGCCACATCGTAGGGTCCGTCTTCCCGTCGTATCTTTCTATGCCTGTAGGTTTGAAGTTAGCAGGCATTCGAATAGATCTTACTCGAGCGGTAAACGCCGGGAAGCCATCGCAGTCGTTGAGGTTCTCCATGTCCTCACGTCCCGAATCGGCGGAGTGGTCTTCAGGAGTGCGAGCCCGAGGTGGCCTGTCTTGTCCGAGTGGAGGTCCGTACTTGCGGTCGAATTCGCGGCGACGTGCGGCCTCATTTGCCTCGAGCTCTCGGCGTAGGCGCGTGTCACGGTCCAACCCCGGGGCGCCGTGTTCGCGGTTGTACTCGGCGCGCCGTCGGAGCTCCTCCTCGTCCCTTCGCCGGTGGCGGTCGTCGAGGTTCCTACGGAGGTCATGGTTGCGGAGTTGTTCACGGAGGTCTGGCTGGTCGACCACGTCGTGATCAACTTCACGACGACTGGCCGACTTGGAGTGGCGAGACGATGAAACGGCAGCTTTTTGGGCGTTGATCATGCCCGCAGCGGCGGTCAACCTGGTCTTGATCCGGTTGAGCTCCGGGGTTTCCGGAATCCCTTCCAGTTCAAGGTGCGCGGCAGCGAGATTAGCCGACAGGGTAGCGTAGACGCCCACACCGCCGACTTCTTGGATGAAGTCGTCGTGGAGGTTACGCGTGGCCCTGGGGTTTCGGCGATCCCGTCGCGCGTCGCAGCGTCGTTGCTTCTCATCATTGCGTTCGATCCTGGCGTCACGATGTGCTTGATCTTCCCCTTGGACCGTCGGCTCATCGGCTGATATGTCAGAGACGAACGTCTCCCGCTTGGCAGGCACGATCCTCTTGTTTGGAGGGAGGACACGTGTGACTTGCAGGAAAGTCGGAGTTGTTTCCTGTTCAGGCGGAGTCGGCGCATCCTGAGGACGAGGGTGTTGCACTGCCGCAACGTCCGGAGCAGATCCGATCTGGGTGGTCGTGATGGGGTCGACCGCCCTGATCGCATCTGGGGAGTAGTCGGTGCTCAGCCGTTCGCCGAGTGCTTCTTGGTAGACGGCCCCGCTGTTCCTGAGTCCCAACGGGAATCGTGTCGGCGAGGTGATGCCCTGGCGAGCGGATTCGGCGAGCTCGATACATTCACCGATGGAGGAGATGGCGTGGTCCATGTCCGCCTCAAATTGGCGTTGGCGTGCGGCCCAGCGACGCCTTCGCTCCTCGGGCGTCTGCTGCACCCTGCGCGGCGGAGGCGGAGTGGATGAAGCAGTCGGCGGTGTAGGCGGAAGCGTGCTCCCCTCGGGTGCCAGGAGAGCGATGTTGGCCGTCGTGATCGCCGAGTTGTTGGCGATGGTTGGCAACGGAGTGGCAATGGTGACGATCCCGTCTGGCGTAGCGTCAAGTCGCGGCGCTGTCTCCTCCGGGGTGGCATCACGGCTGAAGGAGAGCTCCCCCTCAGGTCCAGCGGTGAAGACCATAGATCCGAAGAAGAACATGGCCCCCTCAGTGATGGATATCTTCGTGGATGCCGGCGTGATGACGGCGGAAGTAGATGCCATCGAGCTTGCAGATTGATCTCGTCGATCAACCCCTACCTGGCGCGCCAACTGTCGGATTTATGGACCCGGCAGTCCACACAGGGTAGTCTGCGTGGTTGATTTGTTGAGGGACAGATCGAGGATCAGAAGTCGATGGTAACACAAGACGCACGAATTGAACAAGTTCGGGCCGTCAGGATGACGTAATACCCTACGTCCTGTGTTGGGTGTTTGGATTGCTATGTATGAAGTTCCTGAAGGATCTCCGTAGTTGGGTTCTGTCCTAGGTTGAAGTTCGTGGGTGTTGTGAATGATCGTCCTCTAGAGGGGGGTCCCAAGGCACCTTATATAGTCCGGTTGCCTTGAGTTACAAGTCGGCTAGAGATCATAACCTACCCGAAATACAAGGATCAGATCCTATAACGATTACAGATATCTTTCCCTATAATTCCGGCTAGTTTATCTTGATCTCCGAGCTTCTTGCGGGGTACGCCGTCTTCTTCCTTGCCGCGCGCGTCGCCGTACTCATCCGGTTCATCCGACTGGTGGGCCTCCCGACCGGTGGGCCACTCAGTCTGACAAACCAGCCCGATAGCACTCGGATTGGGCCGCCCCTTGCTGGTTGGGCCAATCCGCCTTCTGGGTACCCCTGGGGGTCTACCCCCGACAAGCTTCGGATGGTCTATGGACTTGTCATGCATGAGATATCACATTGGTGTAGATCAAGATTCATAGATATGGATTATGTTTGTATGATAATCTAAGGTTTTGTTTTGAGATATTAAGCAACCAGAAGGGCAAGTTGATCTTGTAACTGAAGAACTTTGCTAGGGTGAAAAAAGTAATAACTGATTAACACCGAGGCATTTAAGTCATGAAGAGTCTCTGGATCAAAGTGTGTGATCTTGATCATGTGCTATG
This sequence comes from Alloteropsis semialata, assembly GCA_004135705.1. Lineage (NCBI taxonomy): Eukaryota > Viridiplantae > Streptophyta > Magnoliopsida > Poales > Poaceae > Alloteropsis > Alloteropsis semialata. The sequence goes on from CM014271.1 coordinate 38,862,725, forward strand.
AAAGATTCAAAGTCACAAGTTGAAGGTGGATGTGCTCATTTGATATGGAATGTTGAAAGCCCTCGATATATGAATGATCAAGTATTCGTATGATCGTCAACATACAAGCTCTTGGTTGAATTGTGATTCCTTTATATTTCTTGAGTATAGGTATGTGCTACTATAAAGAGGGATGCAACATTGCTTAAATGACAACACTAAAAGTTCTCAAGTGCATCCATGAGATTTTAACCATGAGTGTTTCTAACTTAGTGGGGTTCTTTGGCCAAAACCAGTTTTAAAAAGTTGTAAAACCAGTTTCTGGCCTGTGACTGTCTAATGTCTAGTTCATTTGAAAAAAAAATGGTGAAACCGGTTTGGCAAACCGGTGGGATCCGTTTTAACTAACAACTTAATGGCTAGTTTTGTGAGTGAAGGATATTTATACCCTTGAGCTCCTTTTGGAGGAGCTACTAGTTCTACTCAAGTTTGATACATTCCTGAAGCCAGCTGAGCTCTCCCCAACATCTTTTTTTGAGATGTGTGTTCATAGATTGGATCCTTGAGTTGGGTTAAGAGAGTGACTTGTGTATGAGCTCTAGAGAGCAATCCAAACCCTATAGTAATTGTGATTGTGTTAAGCAACTCATGAAACATTTGTTCCTCATAGAGGTTTGTCCTCCTAGAAGGCTAAATGTTGCCCGGTGGTGAGTCACGTGATCGTTTGTGAAGGCTTCACCTCGCCTCCACAAGGAAAGAGGTCTGTTAGTGGAATCGGGGATATAGCTTAACCTTGTATGGTCACATAAACTTCTTCAACGGAGTATAGGATTTACTAGCATGAAAAGTGAACCAAAACTTCAGTGAAACAATTTCTTACGTTTTGGTTTGCGCTCTTCCTTATTTAGTCAATTCTAGATTTCTAGCATTTTACTTGTGTTTTTGCTTCATTCTATTTTGGTGTACTTGTACCGCGTGCAAGAGCTTCATTGATACACCAAGTTTGGTTTGCGCTAGGTTTTACTAATTTGTTGGTGCTCTGAGCAAAACCGGTATTTACTGGTTTTGGCTAACAGTAGGAATTAGCTTTTATAAATTACAGATTTTCCTATTCACCCTCCTTATGCGACATCAAGATCCTTTCAAAGTGATTAATTCATATATGCTATAGTTAAGGAATTTGCTTATGCAATAAATGTGCATGTGATAAACAAAATTGGTTATAGTGTAAGCCACAAACCTATATCCGAATTCGTGTAAGGTATAAACAAATTATAATTTTATTATTCATAAATGATAAAATGGTCGAGATATGTTATAAGTGATGAATTTAACGTAAATGAATTTATATATACATGTAAACCATATGTGTAAGGCTTAAACTAACTCAGATATACTTGTAAGAGATACATATACAACATAGACAAATTTAGATATACGTGTTAGACATGCCACTCGCCGTGCCTAGTACCTACACGTGGACCGGGACACATGCACATTACTAAATATACGTGTAAGGCATGCACTCGGCATGGCTACACGTGTTAACAGAAACATTACTAGATATACGTGTAAGACATGCACTCGGCATGGCTACACGTGTATAGAAACACACATTACTAGATATACGTGTAAGACATGCACTCGGCATGGCTACATGTGTATAGAAACACACGTTACTAGATATACGTGTTGGACGTGCCACTCGCTGTGTCTACACGTACAGCCTTTCCACTTGAGAACACCCGGGCCCACTTGCCATGACGGTGAATGGCCCTCGACCGATGGGCCTTTATATTTGGACCATCTGTGACTTCCACCCGGCTTCCTCGTATCGTCGTCGGCTCGTCGCCGCCGTCGTAATCTTCTCCGAGAAGGAAGAGGGAGAAGCGGCCGCTCGCGGGGGAACCCACTCCTGGGTTTTGCGGCGGATAGTTCAAGGAGTAGGTCCGCGTCGGTCGCGGCGGCTGGATGGCGGCGGCGGTCGAGAGGAAGCTGGTGATCGCCGTCGAGGGAACGGCGGCGCTGGGTCCCTACTGGCCCACCATCTTGGCGGACTACGTAGAGAAGATCGTGCGGTAAGCCCTCGCCTCTGCTCTGTGCCGTTCATGGCGCTGTTGCTTCGTGGATGTTCTCTGTCGCTTGAGGTTTTGGAGCGCTATAGATCATGAGAAGGAGGACGACCTCGTGTGGGGGAGAAATGGTTGGCGTATCATGGGTTCGTATGTAGGACCATTATTATTTAAGATTTGTAGGTTTGGATTTTCTTTTTCGGGGAATCAATGCGCTTCCGAACTTGGGATTGATCTTATTTTTTTATGACTCCCTATTGGGCGCGTTGATGGACTGAAGGAAGCCATTTCCTGAAATTGTGCTCATGGTTTATGGAGGTAGTCGGTACTCGGTGGAATGTCAATTTTTTACTTTTGGCTCCTTTCTTCAGATGTCTTCTCGCATATCTCATTTATCTTAAGCTTCAATCTTCAGACATGCCACATCACACAATTATCTTCATACAGTTCTTTTTTATAGGAAAAAAAAGCTCTGACTAGCATGCTATAAATCTTGTTCAGTTGTTTGAAAACCAAGTTCAAAATTGCCAGCGTCCCAATTTATTTTTCACACCATTGTGCTATGCATACCTTTGCATTTTAGTGCAACTGATTCAGGGATAAAATCAAATTTTGTGCAGGAGCTTTTGTGCAAGTGAACTGCCAGGGGAGGTAATTCTGTCCTGATGAATTATTTATCATCTGAGTTCTCAATTTGTGCATGCTATTATTCGTCTATTCCACGAATTGTATCGACATGTAACATTTGTGCAGAAGCTTGAATTGGCGCGACCTGAGCTTGCATTAGTTGTTTTCCATACCCATGGACCTTACAACGGTACACGTTTGTATCCTCCATGTCCATGACCATATCATCTATTGTGCATTCTATCAAGTAGGTAATATATGAACATTTTGCAATGCAGCTTTCTGTGTGCAGAGAAGTAGATGGACAAAAGATATTGATGCTTTCCTATCATGGTTATCTGGAATATCATTCAGTGGTGGAGGATGTAGCGAAGCTCCTACTTGTGAAGGTCTTTCTGAAGCACTGATGGTACTGACATGTTAATTTTTTTTTAAAAAAAAAATCTTGTTCCTTGTGGTCAAAAGTTAGCACTTAGAAGCTTTTGTCTCACCTTTCAATATGCATGGTTGATCTTTGAGTTATGTTCCTACGAGGGAATGATGTCTAGAGTAGTACAACGTGTTATGTATTGCCATTTTGCCTACAATTCCTGTTTGAATAATGATGTTTTATTTTTACACTTGATGGCAAACATCTATTTGTAGATCTCCTTACAGGTGAAGATATCACTTATTATCAGACATTATTCTAATGCTTCTGTTTAATTATTTTTCATAGTTAGAAATTATTCTTTACATGCATAATAGTTATTTCCAAATATAGGCCACATCGCCACACTATCCTTTTACTAAGCTATTTGCACAAGCTATGATTTTACTGAGAAATTCTGAACATTGTCTTCATATCGTTTTGAATCCTGGCTACTTTAATTCATAAAACATTACCCTGATTAAAGCTCAGCATTTTTTTTTGTCTTAACCAATAGAGTATGAGATCAGTAATCATCACTTATTGATAACCTGTGTACATTACGAAGAGATAAGAATGGATGAAATAAAGGATGGTCAGAAAAGCTTGCTTGGCAGTCTGCTGCATTGTTTGGGCATCAGTCCATTTTTATCAGAGTGGTGAAACTTACATGTTGAAAAAGAGATAAAAGAATCTTTGGTGACACAGCATTGATCTTTCTTTTCTTAGAACAATTAAACCATAACTATTTCATTTCTTATTATTGTGCTGATGATCTTTTTCTTGTGTGCAACTAGATACTTCATGGCAGTCGCGATACGACCCAGAACAATCAAAACCATGAAGCACAAAAGCATTGCATACTTGTCGCTGCAAGTAATCTATACCCTTATCACAAAGAGAACATTGGGTCCTCAAAAGAGCTTTCTATTGCTGATGCTGAAACTGTTGCGAAATCATTTGCTCAGGTGGTGCATATTACTATAGTTTATTTCCTCTATCTTAAACAAATTTCAGTAGCATTTGATTTATTCTATTTAATACGTTGGATGTAGTGCTCTGTCTCATTGTCAGTGATATCTCCAAAACCGCTTCCAACTCTGAAGGCAATATACAATGCGGTAATGTTGTCACTTGTTTTAGACATGAAACTTATTCTATTCCTTTTCTCTGCTTATTTTAGTTGTTTCATTTCCATTTATTGTAAAACTGTAGGAACTTTTGACTGCATGGATAATGTCAAATCAAAATAAGCAAGGTGTATGTTCAAATAAAAAAAAACTTATTTGTGAAGTACTCTAATGTACTTCAATCTGAGTAACTTGCCACTCTAGTTTTGTTGACATGTAACAAGTGGTTAATACTTCTGTTATGGCAAAAATTTCTATTCGATGCCAATAACTCTAGAGCAAGTACTTATTTCCCTTGATAAGGTCTTTGGTGAAACATAGTCTCTAAAACCGAAAATGATGTCGATTTGCAAGTGAAAACAAAGCTTTTGTAGCATCCATATTATAGTGGAGGGGGAATTAAATTCATTAGTATACTGGCTAAAATTGCAAGTAATGGGCTTGCACCATCTCCAATATCCCCAGTTGTATATTATGACTATCCTTTTTAATTTGTGTGACATAATATTGATCCCATATGCTGCTGCAGGGCAAGCTAAATCCTCAAGCTGCTGATCCACTAGTTGATCATGCAAAAAACCCACAGTTCCTTGTTTTACTATCTGAGAATTTCATGGAGGCGCGGACTGCTCTATGCCGTCCTTTACATGGGAATTTGGACCCAAATCAAACCCTATTGAAGATGAACAGTGCATTTGCAGTAACTATGCCAGGACCAACTACAAATGCCAACCCCTCAGGTTGAAAAAAGTGTTAATTTTAGGGTTACTTTTTTCTATAAGATCTGTGTTCGGTTCTGACTTTTGTAGTAAGGAAAGTTGTGTATGTGATGTTTGTGCGCGTGGGAGGGATGTAGGAATTTTTTTGTAAAAGAGATTTTGTTGTTTACACCTAGTTTAGCAACAAATACTAGTTTCAATTTGACTAAAGTGAGAAATGAATTTATTCTGGATATGTCTCTTTGGCTGGCATGCCTAAATATGGCAGACAAAGTAATGGTTTGGGATGGCTGACTATTCCATAGCGGGCAGGGTTCTGAATATGCCAGAACATGATCCAGTTTTGCATAAAGTGTGTCTCGTTGGGAAAAAGCTTTGTGCTTGTGATGCTTTATATTTGTGAGAACACATAGGATATTCAAATTACATGTGTCTATGATGTGCTAAGACTGCTTGTTGTACAGTGAAATATTTTTAGCTTAAGTTTACAGAGTTGAAATATTTTTAGCTTGAGATTACAAAAATGAATGTATTAGTTACTAAATAAAAGGAGAGTGTTATATTCCTAGCAGCTTGTATCACTTAATATAGATAAATTTCTGTCAGTGTGGATGAACACTTTGTTCAAATGCCATTGAAATAGGACATAGCCAAACACCATAAGTGTGTTATGGCAAGATGCCCACAGGCAATCGTTTGTGTCATTAGATTCGGAGATGTTGGTCAGCCATTAGTATAAATCAGCTGTCTGAATTACTACATATAAACATCTTTTTGCATAGCTTTGTCATAATTAACAGTGAGATTGCCATTAGTATAAATGCATTCATACAGATACATAAGTTTATACTCCCATGCATATGAATTCTTTTTAAGTGGTTGCACCATTTGTTCCATGGATTAATTTTTTAGTATTATAGGTTGTGATGTTCCATACTTGTCACTTGTACTCATATTTTGCCAGTTTCTTCAATAAAAGGGTGTACGAAGCCGGATTGCTTTCAAGAGTTCATTTATATCTTTTTTAAACCATCTGTTTGTGATAATTTAATTCACCTAATATTGTGTTTTTTTTTGCCATGTTTATCCATGCTATTGCCTATCTTGACATGAGACTAATTCCATTCAAATATTTCCAGTGAATGGACTAATGATTGGCCGTAAACCAGTTTGTGCAGGAATCATTTCTACTGCAACTGTTAAAATGGTGAGCTACAAACAACAGGAGTCATTCCATTCTTGGAAGTTCTCCTTTTTTTCAATCTAATAATACATTTGATTTTTTATTTTAGGAACCAGCAACAATAGCACCGATGGTTTCTGCTCCTACTTTCAATTTAGTGCCTACTATGGTTCCAGCACCTGGGATGGCCCAACAGGCAGGTGTCAGTTCCAATGCCCAACAACCACCGCCAAAGTATGCCAAAATTTGGGAGGTAAGGATTTAGTTTTGTATTTTGCATGCATAGTCAGCCCCTGCTTCCCCGTAACTTAGAAATGGGTTGCGTATGTCTAAAACTATGTATTAAATGTTAAGTGCAGTGCTCTTGACTGATAGGAGCCTTCTTAGGTCCTACTCTCCATGTTACTGTAGAGTACAAAAGTCAAAAGTTGGTCCTTTTCTAGTTTATTGCAAGATGCAGGGCACATAAAACTGGTGGTCTAAAGCAGCTTGTACTGTTAATACCATGAGTGCATTGAGACCATACATTCAGTGACAATTAATTGGCTTAGTTTTTTTATCAATTGTAATATTGCTAATTTCATGTTGTGTGTTGTATCAGTTGTCACACATTTCATTGCTTAACAGTCAACATCATGGCATAATTCAAAACATCAGATAAACAACCTCCTTGCACTCCAAATATGTAAATTTCGATTTATAATGCATATATTATCTTGTATGGTGGCTGTAGTGGTTTTCAACAACTGTTGTTTGCCTTTTATCAGGGAACTTTATCCGGGATAAGACAAGGACAGCCTGTGTTTATTTGTAAACTCGAAGTAAGTCTTTATTTGTATATGAACTCACAGACATTATGCTACTATTTAATAAAATTTATAAAAATTCACTAACTTCTGAATCTGCAATATTCAAACTCAATGGATGATTCCTGAGATACGGTAACACTTTTATGCTCTTTGTAAGTCTGTATGGAATCAAAAAGAAAATACTTTGTCCCTTGAAAATCTTGTATGACTAAATCTTGTGTTATTTTTGACACATTTTTCTTGCTAATAAGACTATTAATAAAGATAAACTAGATTTGGAATAAACACCCTGAATCTTGAAGTATAAAATTAATCTCCTTATAGCATGGACTGCATCAATTGCTTCCAAATTTCCAATGCTCATTTACAGCCAATGTTAGTCTCAGGCCTTGAAAGCTGGAATCTAATGATTGGCCTGTTTGTATTCTGTGTTCTGCAATCTTTGCCATTGTTTTTGCTATTATTTACAGTATGACAACATTTACTTGTGTGATTTTTTTCTTTTTGATATTTCTGACCTTAGCATATGTATGGCAGGGTTATAGGAATCGAACAGCACATGAAACGTAAGTGTTCAAATTATTGCGATAATCCTTTCGTTTCCTTGAATCTTTACATTTACTAGTCTAATGCTCATGCTATTGGTAATACAAATCAAGCAACCAAAATGTGATATACGTTTTGGTAATCAAGCATAGAATGAGAGAGACTTTTTGATTTCCTTTGCAGTATGTTGCATCTCTTTTTCCAATGGTACCTTCTCTGCTATTTTGAATTTTACTTCAAGACTAAGTAGGAAACTAAAGAGTCCTGCTTTCTGTATGCAGACTCGCAGCAGACTGGCCAGAAACTATGAATATTGTTCGTCTCATACACCAGGAGGATATGAGCAACAAGTTTGTCTCTGAACCCATTCTCTTCCATGTGGACCTCTTGTATTGTCACATTTTCTTGTAATGTGTTGTGAATCTTTTCTAATCATTCTGCAGAAAATTTGTTGGCAAGACAGTCTTTCTAGTATTCCGTAGTTTAAATCAGCATGGCTTTCTTGGACAACTAAAAGAGAAGAAGCTGGTCAGTGATTGGTTCTGATCTTTTAGCTCATGTGTTATTCTGCTGGGGTTCATCTGCCTTTGTCTCAGAAAGCATATAGTTCCTTGCCAGTCATTTTGTACAGCTCTAATGCCCAATTGCTCCTATGCTTCAGTGTGCTGTGATACAATTACCTTCACAAACTCTGGTGCTATCAATGTCTGAAAGAGCAGACCACCTAATTGGCATACTTTGCCCTATGGTAATCTTGATTGTAGCTAAATGAACATATATTTCTACTCAGAGATCAACACGATTATCTGCATTTGCTGAAATTTTACCATTTTTCCCAGGATGTGATGGTATCTAAACCATTGGTCTCAAATCAGGAGCCACCAATGCTAGTGCAGCAGCAGCTACAACAACAACAGATACAGCAGCTACAACAACAGATACAGCAGTTGACAGCACAGTTACAGCAGCAGCAGCAGCAGCACATGCAAATGCATAGGCAGACGCAAGCCATCCTGCTTCAGCAGCCACAACACCAACAACAGCATCAGCAGATGCAACAAATGCAGCAGCACTACCAGCAGATGCCACTCCAGCAACAACAGCAAATGCAGTACCAGCAACCAGCATCAACAGCAACTCATGCAGATGCAGCAATTGTAGCCTCCCACCAGATGATGCAAGGGAGATTTGACCGCAGGCATTTCTGACCTTGAAATGTCTCTTATCATCAGGGCACCAAGTGAATGAGTTTACATTGACCCTGAGGGATGTCACCTTCGATTGACAGTTTTAGAGAGCAATGTCACTTGAATAATGTTGCATGATGGATAAGAATCTAAATGATACCATAATTGTACTGGGTTGACCTGAATGGAAGTTAATACTTGCATTTCACATGTCATATTAAAACTTTCTGATAGATAATTAGGATTGATCTTCCCCCATTGCCTACATCAGGAGCAAGTAGTGTTCTGCTGTCTTTTGGCTTTTGGGTTGCCAAGTCGACTCGTGTTGACAGCAAGCAGTAGCATACAGTAGCCCCAAAGGCACCTTGGTTTCAACAGGACATTCTCCATTGAGTTGAATAAGTTGGCAAAATCAACTCATCCTTTTTACCTTAGTCCTCAGGAGGCCTTAGCTTCTCCTGCCTTTAGCGGTTGAGAGCTAGAATGACTTAGATAGAGTGCCACATTCTTATCCTTGTTCAACCATCATTCTGGAGGTTTTTATAGAATTTTGCATATAAAATCAAAGTTCATCGAATGATGCTCTCAAGTTACTCATGTGTTTAATTCATTACCATGGATCCTCTCGCATCTCTCATGTCCCTCAAATATTTATGTGGGGTTCAAGGTAGGAGAGTATGCGGCACACATGCATTTCATATATTGTTAAGTTAAATCCCCTATCCAAGGAGGAATAAATCATACACTAAAATCACAAGTGTGTGGATGATGGTAGGAATGTTTATCGACTCTTTTTTAGAATGATCACCCTTTTTAGAAAGTTTATTATGAGGGCATGGCTATTTTCTTCTTCTCATCATATTTTTTTCTTCTCCTTCTCTCTTTTCTCCTTTTTTTATAGCCCATGCCTCATTTTTGCAAAAATATTTTTGACAGAGATCATTCAACACATGGAGTATTTTTTTTGATGAAATTAATGAAAAGGCATGTTGTGCTCACTTCCAGAGTACAATTGTAGTGCGTATAGTGGGATGTACATGATCTTGATTTTTAAAAGCATGAAGTAGATCTTACAAGGGTCACAAACAACTTGACAAAACTAAAAACATTTACAAGATCATTTGTAGAGGCTTTATTCCTGTAGATCATATGAGGCTTTATTCCTCAAAATCATCAATGTTAACTTATCATTTTTATTCTTTTTGAAAATAAAAAGCTCCAGAATCAAGTTTCACTTGGACTGAGAATATAACAACTCAAATCTTATCATATCTTAACTCCCAGCCGCCTAGATTTGGATCATGCATTTGTAACCCACAAGTTTCAAGTTCAATTAGAAATTCACATAAACCAACAAACTCAAAACTTGGGAGAATATCTAGCTGTAAACTAGGCACATGAACAAAATAAGAGCAACTATTCATCTCTTACAAGGTAAACGACTTTAACATTCTTACAGCACATGATAAAACAAGATTTTTTGATGAGAGAATTCTGAATTAAATCCTGCACTATGATACATGTTACCTCATGGGGCCTCTCCCCCAAGCTTGCACCTTCATGGGCCATAACCAGGACCTCGTGGGTCAAAGCCCTGGTGGCGGAAGTATGTGTTCATGTTGTCTTGGCCGTGTTGCATGGTATTGTGCAATCTTTTGAAATGCTCTTGTGTATGTTGCCACCAAAAATTCGAATTCTGGACTTGTTGAGTTAATGTATTGTCAATGCGCTCAGTTGTTACCTCGAGGTTTCCCATTCGAGTTGAGAGGCCTTTGATGCTGCAGCCCATCTCTCTCACGAAGAGTGAGCATCGTCCCCTGAATTGAGGGGGGCACCTAAGCTTGATGAATAATAAGCTCCTTTGGGTTGCTCCCAGTGGTCACTACCAGCATGTTGCTAGTTTGATCCAATAGCCACGTGTGATGTTGGTGGTTGGCTCCAACATGGTGCAAACTAGGTTGGAATCCTCTTGCTTGTTTCTCTTCATGTCATGTTCCTTGTCACCCTGCCAGAAACACTACTCAAACGAGGAGCATCTTCTCTTTCCAAAGATAGGTTTAGCATATGTGATATGTACAACCAATATTCCGATGTTGGCAGCAAAATTTTGGTTGTACTCCCACGATAAACCATAATAAAAGAATGATCAGGAGCATGATTAATATGATGGCTCTCAATAAAAAGGGCATCGTCCAAACCCAAACGTGGGTGGTGAAGATATTCAACTCGATAATGCTGTAACATCCCCATTCTTTCAAAAATACGAGTGACTAAGGAAGTTCACTCAACTGGACCTTGCCTTCAGAAAACAACCATCCATTTATTATATCATAAATTTAACTAGGGAAATCTTGATGTTTTTAACCATCGCATGAAGTATTTTTTATTTCATCGGTGCAAAGGATTCAAAGATCGTTTCTTGGAATTTGGAAAAGAGTCAAAGAAATCCATCTATGCATTAAACGCAAAGTTGGATCGTGAATGTTGCTTGTTTGTGGAGCAGTTCACTCCACTTCCCCAGGAATGTCTCTCCAAAACTTTCTCACAAAATTCCTTAAATATTTATCAACATCAACATTGCATGTTTTGTGAAAACCAAGACAAGTACTAAGTTGTTTCTGAGAAAGGAAATATTCATTTCTAAGGAATCAAAAGTTATTCCTTCTTCCCCCCTTCTCTGAATCGTCAAAACACAACAACCCATTTCTAGAATGTGAGCAAAATCAGACCAACCCACATTGTTCCAAACAGTTTCAAATTCAATAGTCAAACCTGATTTTCCCATGAATTCATCCGTGGAAGCATGGGTGTGGTGAAACAAACAAGTCAGCAGAATGTTGTACACCTGCTGCTCATAAGCTTCTTCGATGTCGAGTTGGTCATCAGTGATGAAAGCCTATCTTTTGTTGCCTTTGTCTATGCTACTGCTGCTGTTGTTGCCACCCATGTGTGACATCTTGAGAGTCGTAGCATCTCTCGGTGTCATCCACTATTTGAGTGGACTGGCTGTGCATCTCTTCGGTCCCTAAGGTGATGTCGGTGGGTGTATGGGAGTGTTGCAAGTTGTGGGAACATCCTAAACCCAAGCTCCTTATGTATTTCACCTTCTTCATGATCCCACGGAAGACGTTCGCGGTTCCTGCAACAAAAAAAAAATCACAAACACAAAAGGTACTCACGAATTGTCACACTCGGATTTACGAAGAAACCCGAATGCTACTATATGTGTACCCAGGAAGTCCAAAACACACATATAGCTCCAAAATAACAGAATATCAAAGTAAAACCAGTGCTCGATTACAAAAGAATAGCATCTTAGAATTATTACAATAAGACTCAAGTCTTTAATCAAAGTTTACGCAATACGAATAAATAAAACTCTCATGGCGCCATTAACTCCACAAGGACACCGACTGGTGAATGGCTGCCTAGAAGTCAGGGAAATCTTTAGGGAACTCCATAACACCCTCTGGTTCATCTGATTACCCATCCGGGATTTTGTTGAATAATGCAAGTGTAAGAAACCAACTTTACTTAACAAATATAACACGAGGTATGAAGGCTCAAAAGGCTAGACACGGTTTAACTGCGGTAAGCACGTTTAATTGTTCAATTTTAACATTAACCAAATTACCACAATGTATAGGAAAAGCCCAGTTGTAACCCAATTTAAGTATATAGAGAAGTATCATTACGTTCATCATCTTTCCATCATCATCAGGGTAAATAACCACTAGTCAAAAAGGATCCAGGCCACTCGTAACCGTGAGCATGGCTGATATATCAGTATTACACTCTGCAGAGGTTGTACACTTTCTCCACTGGTTGTGATTCCCGTGATGCCCGGGTGGATCAGACCCATTTCACACTTCCTTAGGTGCGCGGCTGGGTTTCACTACGAGATCTTTTGAAAGTCCCTCTAAAAAGCTAAGGGACGCTGAGGTTTCAACATAGGTACATGAACCCAACTCCCGGGATCAACTAAACACCCAGGACGCAACGTGAGTGGATTGATGGTGTTTAGGGCACAACGTGAACAAATGCCTACGGACATCAGGGCGCAATGTGAGTTCGTCCTCAAGCAGATCAAGCTCATACTTAAACCACGGTTCCCCCCTAGCGCCTTTCGGTAACCCCCATCTAGTTAGAGTTGTGCATTTTACATAGCCAAGACCAGAGCCATGTAGTTCTTGTGGTTATACACTTATACTATTTTCCTGGATTGCCACTTTAAGAACCAGACCTTAAGGAGAGACGCCTAGAACAAAGCACACAACACATGTTCTAGCTCCCTAAACCATGTTGCTAAAAAGCAAGTTTTATCATCCATCATTAATCATCATTAACAAGTATCATTGTATCATTGGTCCAGTGAGCATAGTTTGCAAAGCCTAGCAATATGCTACCCAACAAATGCATAAACCTAAGTTGAACAAGGTAATCAAGGTATAAGCAACTAGGTATGTCCTTATATTCTTAAACTCATGCATGAATGTAAATGAATGTTAAAGGTGTATAGGTTGCAAGAAATTTCTCATGTTATACTTGCCTTCCTCAAGGTACTGCTGCTGCTACTCCTGCTCTTCAAACTGCTGGTCAACATACGTCTCGAACATCTCACCGTCTATACACGATCAACAATCACCATACACACATTTCAGACAAGCCAGTACATACATATCTAACAAAATAAATTAGAACAGTACACAAACCATACAAACAGAGGCTAAAAGGCTAATAAAACTATTCTACGCATTATTATGAACACATGAGCGAAAGAATCACTTAAATCGGAGTTAAAACGCATTTTCTATGGCTAAAACAAGGTCTAGAGGCTTGCTAGCAAAGAAACTAAAGTTCCAGAGGCTTATCTGCAAGAAACCAGGGACCTAAACATAATTAGGCATAAAAACCGATGGTCTAACATGTAAAAATGACCTCCTAGTATGATGGGTTCTAATATTTAAAAGCTCAGGGGTTAAACCGAAAGAAAAAGGACTTAAACGCAATTACTTTTGAACTAGGGTTGGACTGCAGGTTGATTGCCGAAAAGTCGAGGGGCTTTGCTGCAAAAGTGGCAGTGACGCGGGCGGCGGGGCTGACGCGGCTGCTGGCATGGCGCTGACTTGGCGCCACGTGGCGCTGATGTGGCGGCCACGCCGGCCATGGACCGCGCCGTGGACCTGGTCCACGGGACCACGGTGGACCGTTAAAGGGGCGAAGGGGTATGGGGTTTCGCCGGCCGTTCAAATCAGATCCGACACCCGGGCTTAAAGCTGGCGGCGGGATCGACTGGCGGCACGCGGCGAAGCTTCACCGGCGATGGCAAACAGGGGCTACGGGGCTCGATTTTGAGCATGGTTTGGCATGGGATGACGAGAAGCGGACGGCGAGATCACCTGAGGGCTTTGGAGCAGCGGAGGGTGGTCATCCACGGCGAGAGGCGGCGGCGGTCCTCGGTCGACGGCGAAAGGGGCACTTCGGGGCTCGGCTTGGCTCGCGGGCGGCAGCAAACGAACGCGGACGTTCCTGCGAAGAGGAAGGGAGGGTCGGGTGAGCGAAACGGCGGCGGGGCGACGACGACAAGCTTGGCAGCGACTCCTCACCTTGGTAATGGCGGCGACTCCTCACCTCGGCAATGGCGGCGACGGCGCACAGGTGCGGAAAATGAGAGGGCGAGGGGTTCCTAGGGTTTTTATAGGGCGAGGAAGCGAGGGGATAGACTCACGAGGAGTCCGGGGTGGATACGGCCGGGGGTCGCGCCATATCCACACGGCCGTTGCGCGGTGGCTTCGGCGGTAGCTCCGGTCGGACTCGAGTCCGACCCGTGAAAGATGACCCCGACAGGCTATGGAAGAACCGCCCTAATTAAACTGGCTCAGGCACGCTAATCGTCATCTCAATCACTTGATCCGGTTACGCGTACTTCAAACAGTTCAATTAGACGATCTGTCGGGTCAAGCCCGATGAGACCACCGTATTTCCGATCGAACCAATGTGCACAAGGCTTCCTTGAAGGAGAGCACAGATGTTACCAACATCGCCATAAATTACAACAGTACTATAATTAAGTTTTACAAGCCAGAGTTTAAAACACCTAGAGTACAAACCAGAGTTCTGAATAAAAGCGCGGAAGCTAAACGACGAGATACAATAACATGTTCATAAGCCCAAGAACATGTCATCAAAAGCACACAACAAGACAGTTAATCCTCGATCCACTCAACGGTCCAACCCGCGGGAACGGTCTGACCATCGATGATCCACTGCTCGGAGCCATCAGACACATTGATTTCACATTCTGAAAAGCAAAGCCACAAGCAAGGCTGAGTAACTAATACTCAGCAAGACTTATCCGAATATGGTTTATAACACCGACTCCTAAAATGCAAGGCTTTTGGCTGTGGGGTTTGTTTTGCCGAAAAGCAACTAATAGTTGATCCTAACTTTCAAATTTTAGCATCAAGTTCATAGTCATTATCAAGTATCCACGTGAGCACCTTTTCTATAGCAAACATGTTGGAAAGACAATAGTCATAGAACCATCATTATTTATCATTCCCTCCTGCTACTTATGCTGTACAGCGGACAAGCGGTATTCATAACGGAGAAGTGCCGCGATCATGATCGAATTTACACCTTGCAAGGGAGACCTGAACACACGACACGTGAGCGCTCCCGGAGCCTCATGCGCCCACCTTTCCCGGTCATCTCCCGATATTCAGACTAAATCCACTCGTCCCGGGTGCAAAACCCTACTGGTCCCGGACCATATAGCCGCAACTACACCCGCCATCCGTCCACTCCCAGAGTCGTGGGAAGTAGCTCGAATACCGAGAGACTTAGGTACATCAGTTTACTGGGACCCAGACGCCAGTATGTGCACAGTACGTTCAATACTTGCCCAACAATACAGCAATGACCTTAGTTCCATTTGATATGTAGACGGGACAAATCGCCCACACAGTGTAACACTGAGCCCCCGGGATCCGGCCCGGCCCATCTGGCAAAAGCGGGTCGGTTACACACAGGAGCATCGTGCCAGGCCCCGCCCACAAAGCTTATGAGTCCAACATAAGGTAAAGAACCTATATCTCACGAGTGACAGGAAATCACTCGACTTCTACCGGTCCTATTTAGCATGGCAAGCTATCGGCCTACACATACTAGTATCTTGACACAGGAATCCTAGGGATTATGCATCTAGGGTTTCAATCATATCCAAAACTTAAATGCGCAATACTTAAGTAATCATGTGGCATAGTTTTGGAAAATAGGGGTTATGATACGGTGCTTGCCTTCCTGCTCAACAGCCTTGGGCTCTACCGAACTTTGGTTCGGATCTTCCGCAACGGGCTCAACAGCAACTGCAGTCTCCACCGGGTCAGCAACGGGTTTAGCCACCAACTCGTACAAGCCATCAGCGACTGCGATATCTACATGAAATGCATCATGCATGAGGGTGATGAATGCAAAGACAACACTAAATATGATGTTCATGAGTGCAGCAAAACAACCACAAATTAATTTATTTATTTATCTCATGAGCACTTGTTGCACAGAAAATAAATTTTAACATGCAATGCATCAAGGTACTGGTGGGTGATTATTACTAGCCATTTTAGCATGCAATTAACCTAGTTTATGAAACATATAATGACACTCACTTATGCACATATGGTTAGTTCACATTTGCACTAGTTTTACTTACTAAATGCATACATAAAATTTGTTACTCTGTTTTATGGTTACCAATTTTCATAACAGTACATGGGAATATGGTGATGCAACTAATATCAAGTTTTTAATGCAAAAGCACTATCTAGTTCTAGCATGCGATGGCAATATACACACTACTAGCAAAAGAGAGCAAAAACACATATTTAATTTAACACACAGAACTATTGATCTCTGAAGATCAGATGCAAACCTACTAACATCTCTAACCATCTCTTGTCAAAAAGATTAAATACTAACACATGCATGAACTAGCTAAACCCATACAAGCAAGCATCTACTTAACAGATTTAAACAGAGAGGTAAAACACAAATTTTGCATCTATTCATATTTTTCCTGTAGAGACAATTTCATGATGAAACCAACAAAATTTATTTCATAATTTTTGGACTTCCCTACGATTTTCTATGAATTTTTCAAGGAGCAGTTATATCAAGAAAAACCACAACTCGGGATTACTAAAGCGGGCTGAAACACTTCGCGAAGTCTACTTCTCCCCCTCGAACTTATCTCCTCCTCCCCTGGCTGAACCAGGCCCAAAACGGGCCGGCCCATGGCGCCTCCCTCTCCCTTCCCTTTCCCCTTCAGCCTCCCTCCCTCATGGGCCAGCACGCCCAGGCCCAACCGCCGCCTCCTCTCCCCATTTCTCCTCTCTGCAGCAAAGCCCACGGGGCAGCAAGCCCAGCTGGCCGTGCCTCCCATGCTCGCCCCTCTTCTTCCGCAAACGTTGTCGTGGGCAGGGCGTCACGTGCCCCCCCTATCCAGAGCCGCTGGATTTGCTTCAAGATTCGTGCCTGATTGATCCAACGGTGTTTGATTAGCGTCTGTCATTAACATTAAGGTTAGTGTTTAGGGTTTAGGGTTTAGGGTTTAGGGTTTAGGGTTTAGGGTTTAGGGTTTAGGGTTTAGGGTTTAGGGTTTTAGGGTTTAGGGTTTAGGGTTTAGGGTTTTAGGGTTTTAGGGTTTAGGATTTTAGGGTTTTAAGGTATAGGGGGGGCACGTACCGCTGTGCCCATTAAAATCGCGTTACCTCTTCTTCCTCGCGTAGCTCACGGGAAAACAGCGCCGGGGCACGGCCGAGCGCCGCCACTCGCCCCTCCTCGATTCCGGCACCGAAACAACAAACCGAGGAGAGCACCACGTGTTCCCAGACGAGTGGAATCCGTCTTGCTAGGTTGATTTGTGGGAGATGGACTGCGTGGAGCTCGCCGTGCGAAGGAACTCACGATGGCGTCGGCGGCCGAGATGTGGAATTCCGGCCAAGGCCGTTGATGGAAGGGCTTGGGGATGGGTTTGGTGTGTGGAGGGAAGGGCGAGGGTTCTCTGGTTGCAAGGAAATCGCCCGAGGAAGAGTGGAACACGTGGGAGGAAGGATGGCCGTTGGTGGTTAGGGCGACCGCGGCGCTCCTTCAATGCCGGCCTGCTCTCGTGCGTGGGAATGGTTGGGATGAAGCAACACGCGTGCGGGAGCAGGTAGAACAGCGTTGCTACAGCCGCCGACAGTGGTCAAGGCATGGGCATGACCGGGGCGAGGACGACGACGTGATGGCTTCCAACCCCGGGCATGGCCGTCGTGGACGACCGTGCGACGCGCTAGGGCGGTGTTGCAGGGTATGGCGGGGCTGGGGGCGATCAGGGACACGTCGTGCCCGTCGTTGGCAAGGTGGGGCGTGCATGGTTGTGTGGGTGGTGATCGTCGCGCCGCGACGTTCATGCCGAACTGGGTGGTGACCGCGAACCGCGAGTAATGATGTGCACCGAACAGCACTGATTCAACTGGCCATAACTCCAAAACCATTGCATAACTCGACCCAACCAATGATACCAAAGTTGTAGAGGGATGGTAGGGCTACAACTTTGAGTAAGGGAGTTTGTTCCAGAACTCAACAGATTGGGAGATAAAAGGGATTGAATTCAGCCAAAATTCACGAGTTCAGCCAACACTTAGCAAAATTCGGAATTGGCAGAAATTGGGTCCTGAGGCTGTTCCAGAAATTGGTTTGCGGGAGATTGGGGAAACTTTAAGGAGTGAGTTTGGTACCACTGGAAAGATCATCGAAAGCTCTACAAGATTGAAATAGGCTTCAACATAGGATAACCTGTCTAACCTATTTTAATTAAGCACTCAAGACATCAAAAAGACATGATTTTGAACTTAGCGCTAGAGAGCTAAAACACATCTAGAACACTAGTTATGCACATGAGATGTTCATGAAACTTGCTAGGTATGCTAAAGAGAGTATGAATGAAGCATTAAAAGTATCTTAATATGAACCAAGTATAAAACGCACATGAAATGATAACACATGCGTATGCATGAAATGATAAAGCACTAATGACTAGGTTCACATGCTTTCTTTATTATGCCATTAGATGACAGGGATTATGCTACATGATCAACGATGCAATGCATTAAGCTGGTTAGTTGATAATTGCAGGGCCAAACACCAGAGGTGTTACAGCCCTCCCCCCTTAAAAGAATCTCGTCCCGAGATTCCGGTGCATACGACAAGGTGTGTCAAGTTTTTAAGTACCTCTTTGTTGAGCGAGAAGGTTGGGGTAATTGCTCTGGAGATAACTTTCTTGTTCCCATGTGGCCTCATCTTCGGTGTGGTGTTTCCACTAAACTTTGTAAAATTTGATACTCTTGTTCCTAGTGATTCTTTCTTTCTGATCAAGAATTTTAATTGGGCGTTCTTCATATTCAAGATCTGGTTCAAGTGTGATTTCTTCCAAGGCCACTTCTTCAGTTGGTGCTCTTAGACATCTTTTGAGCTACGATACATGGAATATATTGTGGATACCGGCAAGATGAGTGGGTAGTTTCACTCGATATGCCACGGGTCCACAACATTGTAAGATTGGAAAGGGGCCAACATATCTTGGAGCTAGTTTGCCTTTGACTCCAAACCTGTGTACACCCTTACTTGGCGAGACCTTCAAATACACATAATCTCCACTATTAAAGCATAAGGGTCTCTTTCCTTTATCAAAGTAGCTCTTTGTCGAGATTGGGCGGCTTTAAGGTTGGCTTGTACCACTCTCACTGTTTCTTCAGCTTCAGTAAATAAATCTGGTCCAAACACTGCCCGTTCTCCTGCCTCTGACCAATTTAGTGGGGTTCGACATCTACGTCCATATAAAGCTTCAAAGGGTGCCATCTTCAAGCTTTCTTGATAGCTGTTATTGTATGAAAACTCAGCTATGGGTAAACACTTCTCCCAATTTTTGTCATAGTGAATGACACAAGCTCTCAACATGTCTTCTAGGATTTGATTTACTCTTTCAGTCTGCCCATCAGTTTGGGGATGATAGGTTGAACTGCGAATCAGCTAAGTTCCCATCGCGGCTTGCAACTGCTCCCAAAACCGAGAGATAAACTGTGTGCCACGGTTAGAGATAATGGTCTTGGGTACACCATGCAAACATACTATGCGGGACAGATACAGCTCTGCATACTTCTTTACTGGATAGATGGTTATAACTGGGATGAAATGTGTTGTCTTCGTAAGCCGATCAACTATTACCCAAATGGAATCGTACCTTTGAGGTATACGGGGTAATCCAACAATAAAATCCATACTAATATCTTCCCACTTCCATGATGGTATAGGTAAGGGTTGTAGTATACCAGCTACCTTCAAGTGACTTGCTTTTACCCTTTGACAAGTATCACACTCCGCAACATACTTTGCTATTTCCCTTTTCATTCTAGTCCACCAAAAACTTTTCCTTAGGTCTTGATACATTTTATTGCTGCCAGGATGGATGGAAAACTTGGACGTATGTGCTTCATCTAAGATTAGCTTCCTAAGGGCTAGATCTTTAGGAACTACTAACCGATTTTTGAACCACAGAACATCATTCTCATCCCTTCGGAAACATTTGACTTTCTCTTATCCTTTTCATACCCGGATCATTTTGTTGAGCTGCGATGATTTGATCCTTCAATGTGGGTTGGAGAGAAATATTGGCTAACATGCCATTTGAAATGATTTCTAGGCTCAATTTTCCCATCTCATGACATAAAGTATCACTGTATGATTCAACTGACAAGCAATGACATTGGGCTTTGCCGTTCAATGCATCAGCAACAACATTCGCCTTTCCCGGATGATAGTGTACTTCCAGATCATAATCTTTGATTAACTCTAACCACCTTCTCTGGTGCATATTCAAATCTGATTGGGTAAAGATATACTTTAAGCTCTTGTGGTCAGTGTAGATGTTGCAATGAGTCCCCATGAGATAGTGTCTCCATATCTTCAGTGCATGGACCACTGCTGCTAACTCTAAATCATGGGTTGGATAATTCTTCTCATGTGGCCGAAGAGCGCGAGAGGCATAAGCAATGACCCGATTTTCTTGCATAAGAACGCAACCAAGGCCAGTGCCTGAGGCATCGCAATAAACATCAAAGGGCTTGGAAGTATCCGGTTGAGCAAGGACAGGTGCAGATGTGAGGAGTTTCTTTAACTCAAGGAAAGATGCTTGACACTTTTCATCCCATTTAAATTTATCTCTTTCTTGAGCAATTCAGTCATTGGTTTAGCAATCTTGGAGAAATCTGGAATGAACCTTCTGTAGTATCCGGCCAATCCTAAGAAACTTCTGATTTGATGAACAGATTTGGGTGGCTTCCAATCTAACACTTCCTGGACTTTACTTGGGTCAACTGCAATTAGTGTGTCCCAGGAATTTCACACTTCTCAACCAAAATTCACACTTGCTGAATTTGGCATAGAGTTGATGCTCTCTAAGGCGTTGCAAAACAATGTGAAGGTGTTTAGTGTGTTCTTCTTCATTTTTGGAGTAGATCAGGATATCATCGATGAACACTACCACAAATTTATCCAACTCAGGCATGAAGACGGAGTTCATGAGATACATGAAATAAGCTGGAGCATTGGTCAAACCAAAGGACATTACCAGATATTCATATAATCCATATCTAGTGGAGAAGGCTGTCTTTGGAATATCTTTCGGACGAATCTTTATTTGGTGATACCCAGATCGTAGATCAATCTTGGAAAAGATTTTGGCATTTGCAAGTTGATCAAAAAGAACATCAATGCGGGGTAACGGATACTTATTCTTGATGGTTACCGCATTGAGGGGTCTATAGTCAACACACAACCTTAAGGTTTTATCCTTCTTTTTGACAAACAGAGCTGGACATCCCATGGTGAGGTGCTTGGGCGTATGTATCCCTTGTCTAGTAATTCTTGTACCCCATGGTGAGGTGCTTGGGCGTATGTATCCCTTGTCTAGTAATTCTTGTACTTGTTTCTTTAACTCTGCTAGTTCTTTAGGTGCCATGTGATAGGGTCTTCTAGAGATGGGTGCAATGCCAGGTTGTAACTCTATGGCAAACTCAATGTCACGGTCGGGAGGCATACCCAGTAGCTCATCTGGGAAGACATCTGGGTATTCACATACTACTGGGATATCCTCGAGCTTGATTTCAGAAGCATGATATGAAACAGAAGCTGGGTCTTTATAAAAAGGCAAGTTAAGGGTAATGGTTCCATGAATTGGCAACTCTATGTGCACTTTTCTTGTTGCTAGCTCTAACTGAACTCTATGTCTTTTCATCCAATCCATACCCAAAATCACATCTAGGCCATGTGTGCCCATGACAATCAGATCAGTGGGGATTAATTTGTCCCCTAATTTAATAGGTGCTCTTCTCACAAATTTGCCTGAAGTGATCCTACCCCCAGGTGAAGTAATGACATATGGTTTTCTCAATGTTTCCATGTCAAACTTATGCTTATCAGAATAACTTGGATCAATGAAACTATGTGATGCACCTGAATCAAATAATATAACTGCAGGTTGGTCTCGGATAGAGAATGTACTCGCAAGTACTGGTGCTCCTTCCGGCTGATATGCAATGTTCGCAAAGTTGACTCGTCCTTGACGAACTTGGACTATTTGCTTGCGGCCTTGAGTATTGCTAGAGCCTTGGCTTCCAGATGGACCACTGTTGTGACCTTGCTTTGGAAACTTGCAGTCACGAGCAAAATGACCTATTTTCCCACAATTGTAGCATGGGAAATTGTGGGCATGGCTTTGCGGCTGCTGTGGTGGTGGCGGTGTTCCAAAGCTAGCTTGAGATAGAGCTGGCGGTGCTGCACGGTAGGTGCTTTGACTCTGATGCTGAGGAGGCTTAAAAGACCAACGACCTTTAGGTGGAGTTTTCTGCTGGGACTGCGATGGTGCACTGGGAACCAGTCGAAACTTCTTGGTAGGAGTAGTAGGTTGGGGAGCTGGTGCCCTCTTTCTCTTGTCAGCCTTTTCTGCCAGAATACTGTCCTCTTGGACTAGGGCCATGTTGACCAACTCTGTGTAGTTCTCAGGCTTCACCAAGGCCAAGTGCTTCTGAAGCTTGGGGCTTAGTCCCTTCTTGAACCGGTACTGCTTCTTGGCATCAGTATCCACATGTTCACCGGCATATTGAGACAGTTGGTTAAACACATTAGCATACTGAAGTAAATTGCGATTGCCTTGAGTTAGAGCCATAAACTCAGATAGTTTCCTCTCCAGTAGGCCAGTTGGAATGTGGTGTGAGAGAAAGGCTCCCTTGAATTCCTCCCAGCTTACTACATGGTTAGCACGAAGTAGGGCATTGAAATTATCCCACCAGATCCTAGCAGGACCACGCAGCTGCTGTGATGCAAACAAGACCTTGTTGGCATCTGACACATTGATCAGTAGAAATTTGGACTCAATGGTTCGAATCCAAGCATTGGCATCAAGTGGATCATCTGCCTTATGGAAGAGCGGTGGCTGGGTACTGCAGAAATCCTGGTAAGTGCTTTCACGAGGCTGATGATCATGCTGATTTTGGTTCTGATGATTGCCTTGCACCATTTGCCGCAATAACTCAGTTTGCATTGCCAGCACCTCCGCCAAGTTCTGTGGCAACGGCGGTGGTGGTGGTAACGGTGGTGAGGATCCCAAGCGTCCATGGGTATTCACCATTCTGCATCAAGATCATATATGGATTAGTCATTTAGCATTTGCAATAACCAAAAGTGTAACAATAATTCTCAATTCCAATAATCAGTTATTGCAATTGCAGCTATACATACAACTGTCCAAAACATCTCATGATTAAAACAGCTGTATTCAAAATTCAATATCTTGCTCAAACTCAGTCCAAAAATGCCCAAATTTTTATAACACGAAGTTCAACAAGTACTTAACAGAACTAGTATTCAACCCAAATGGAGAATCACAAGGGATCATGGTCAAACAGATCAAGTTTGCAGACTGCGCGTGCTGGAAATTTCAGAACAGAGCACTCTGACTAAACTGGGCATATCTCCTGATCCAGGAGGCTAAAAATGATGGGATTTTGGCAGTGGACAGAAGATAAAATTCTCCACAACTTTGTTAATTACGCCTCAACCCAAAAAAATCATTAACAGGGGTCAAAAATTCCGACAAGTCACAGCACAGCACGTAATATGAAAGACAAAGCGCTTTCTAGCGACTTCCATTCTTGCATAAGGTCATATTTTACATCCATGGTTACATGACATAGCTAGGGATGGTTCTAACATGTTGTAACCCCATATTATACAATCAAGGAGTTACACAAATAGAGAGTACACTTCTCATTCACTACATGTCTACGGGGTCTCCTCGCCGGACTCAAAAATCTCTATCATTTCTGGGTCCTCTTCTTCTTCTGAGTCATCTTCTTCCTCATCGGAATCACTGATCCAACCATGGCAAGGGACTCGGGGTTTTACAATCTGATCAACTGAGCTCTCAACATCTGATGCTATGGGAGCTACTGGGGTTTCATGGTCACTCTCCATGCCTGAATCTCCATGCTCTGGCAACTCAGGCGGTGGCTCAACATCCATTGGTTCCTCTTCCACATTTATTTGCCCATTTAGCTACAGATGTAACTCATGATTTTCCTCATTGACCTCACTCAGCACAGCCTCGATGTGCTCAATGAGTCCATCCTTGTCGTTCACTTACGCAGTTAATTCCTCAATTCGGGTGGCATTTTCAACAGCTTGTTGCTGGAGGTTGTCTAACTAGAGCATCAGGAAGTTTTGATTTGCACTCATTTTGTTCACCAAGTCAAACAGAGCAGTTGAGTATTTGGTGGTTGTGGCTAAGTTGGGATCATAATGTGTGGAAGTGGAGTCCTAAACTTTCTTCATATTTTCTTCCCACAAGGACTTGGCTTGGCCATTATTTGGAAACATGGCTGCAGATGTATCGATAATCTTGAGAGGATATCTCTCACAAAAGCGAGTGAGAGCCTGCCAAGCTGCTAGGTCACAGGTGTCACCAAACTGACTGCCATATGAAGTCACCTTCAATTCACCCCGTATGTCCGGTGTCACACAGGGAATGGTGACAACAACCTCGTATTGAGACAAGCCTTGCCCCACCCGAGTCTTCCCGATGTAGAGCGGGGGCTCGGTGTGACCAAACTGCTGTAGAGTCTCCCACAGAAGAGCAGGAAAACCCCCACGGTGCAAACATGTGGAGCAAGTGTGGCCATGCTCATCCGTCCAAACCAACAAAGAGCTGGAGCCAGCCATCTGAAACCAAACCAAAAGGTGTCTCAGTATTTGGCAAAAGATAAAGATCGTGGAGGCTGAAATTTAAATACAGGAGTAGCGGTCAAGGAAAAAAAATCATATCTCCTAAATTTGATATCCAAAAATGCTCAAATTTTGGAAATAGGTAGATGACAGATTTTTCTACATCTTTGCAGTTCTGAGGTTTGGTAAATTCCAAGTTTATCTAGGTGAAATAACTACAACAAGGTCTGCGGTTTTTCAGAGAATTCAGGGTAGCAAGTCCATAGTATTCTGCCCATAACTAAAGTTGTACAGGGAGGAAAATTCTGAAATTTTGGCAACAAATCCTTATACAAATTCCCCACAACTTTCTCAATTCCCAGTTCTGCAGCAAAAATCATTTGCTAGGTCAAAAATAGACATGTCTCAGATCTGTCCAGATTTGCAATTTCCTGATTTTCAAGCTCAACATGTGAAGTAATTTCTTGGTTATGTGTATCGTGCCCAAAAACCCCAAAAGAGTTAGATATGATGCATGCACGTCCTATACGTTCTCACAAAAAAATAAAGACTTGCCGATAAATTGACAAGGACGGGGACTCATACGGTGGCATACATACGTCTCTCTTTATAATAGCTAGTCGGGAATCTATCGATCACACATCCTAACGTTTCACGGTTAGTGTACCTGCAGAAAATCACAATATCCATCACTGAACCGTTCGTGCCAGCACTCACGAACAGCCCCCATGTACCTCACGCCACATGGGTGACGCATATGCGGTTGCCCACATATGATGACCACACCTTGTTGCTTACTATAGAAGCAACAGTCAACCAGAGATTTAACAACATTACAGCCATTATAACACCGTGAAGATGTTATATTGGCTGCACCACCAAGTAAGCCACTGCTTGGGGACAGCGTTCGGATCACACCTCCGACATGGTGTTCATCTTCCCCAGATGAATCGGGGGGTCTCTCCTTTGAGCGTCGTTACAGAAAATAAGGTCAGTTGTGCAAGAAAGTAAGTTTTGACATAAAATAAATGTGCTGGAAGTTAGTCAAACAATTACTTTAAGACACCTGCTAATAGACACAACTTACAGGGCTTACGGACTATCTCCTAGGTTTTGCCTTAACGTTCCTAGCCCGCTTTTGAAGAAAGCTCCAATTTTTACTTATGAAAACACAGTTTAGGGCTTTGTTAGTACCACCTGCTGCACATTTTCGCTCTGATACCAGCTGTGGCAGAACCGCCCTAATTAAACTGGCTCAGGCACGCTAATCGTCATCTCAATCACTTGATCCGGTTATGCGTACTTCAAACAGTTCAATTAGACGATCTGTTGGGTCAAGCCCGATGAGACCACCATATTTCCGATCGAACCAATGTGCACAAGGCTTCCTCGAAGGAGAGCACAGATGTTACCAACATCGCCATAAATTACAACAGTTCTATAATTAAGTTTGACAAGCCAGAGTTTAAAACACCTAGAGTACAAACCAGAGTTCTGAATAAAAGCGCGGAAGCTAAACGACGAGATACAATAACATGTTCATAAGCCCAAGAACATGTCATCAAAAGCACACAACGAGACAGTTAATCCTCGATCCACTCAACGGTCCAACCCGCGGGAATGGTCTGACCATCGATGATCCACTGCTCGGAGCCATCAGACACATTGATTTCACATTCTGAAAAGCAAAGCCACAAGCAAGGCTGAGTAACTAATACTCAGCAAGACTTATCCGAATATGGTTTATAACACCGACTCCTAAAAATGCAAGGCTTTTGGCTGTGGGGTTTGTTTTGCCGAAAAGCAACTAATAGTTGATCCTAACTTTCAAATTTTAGCATCAAGTTCATAGTCATTATCAAGTATCCACGTGAGCACCTTTTCTATAGCAAACATGTTAGAAAGACAATAATCATAGAACCATCATTATTTATCATTCCCTCCTGCTACTTATGCTGTACAGCGGACAAGCGGTATTCATAACGGAGAAGTGCCGCGATCATGATCGAATTTACACCTTGCAAGGGAGACCTGAACACACGGCACGTGAGCGCTCCCGGAGCCTCACGCGCCCACCTTTCCCGATCATCTCCCGATATTCAGACTAAATCCACTCGTCCCGGGTGCAAAGCCCTACTGGTCCCGGACCATATAGCCGCAATTACACCCGCCATCCGTCCACTCCCAGAGTCGTGGGAAGTAGCCCGAATACCGAGAGACTTAGGTACATCAGTTTACTGGGACCCAGACACCAGTATGTGCACAGTACGTTCAATACTTGCCCAACAATACAGCAATGACCTTAGTTCCATTTGATACGTAGACGGGGCAAATCGCCCACACAGTGTAACACGGAGCCCCCGGGATTCGGCCCGGCCCATCTGGCAAAAGCGGGTCGGTTACACACAGGAGCATCGTACCAGGCCCCGCCCACAAAGCTTATGAGTCCAACATAAGTTAAAGAACATATATCTCGCGAGTGACAGGAAATCACTCGACTTCTACCGGTCCTATTTAGCATGGCAAGCTATCGGCCTACACATACTAGTATCTTGACACAGGAATCCTAGGGATTATGCATCTAGGGTTTCAATCATATCCAAAACTTAAATGCGCAATACTTAAGTAATCATGTGGCATAGTTTTGGAAAATAGGGATTATGATACGGTGCTTGCCTTCCTGCTCAACAGCCTTGGGCTCTACCGAACTTTGGTTCGGGTCTTCTGCAACGGGCTCAACAGCAACTGCGGTCTCCACGGGGTCAGCAACGGGTTCAGCCACCAACTCGTACAAGCCGTCAGGACTGCGATATCTACATGAAATGCATCATGCATGAGTGTGATGAATGCAAAGACAACACTAAATATGATGTTCATGAGTGCAGCAAAACAACCACAAATTAATTTATTTATTTATCTCATGAGCACTTGTTGCACAGCAAATAAATTTTAACATGCAATGCATCAAGGTACTGGTGGGTGATTATTACTAGCCATTTTAGCATGCAATTAACCTAGTTTATGAAACATATAATGACACTCACTTATGCACATATGGTTAGTTCACATTTGCACTAGTTTTACTTACTAAATGCATACATAAAATTTGTTACTCTGTTTTATGGTTACCAATTTTCATAACAGTACATGGGAATATGGTGATGCAACTAATATCAAGTTTTTAATGCAAAAGCACTATCTAGTTCTAGCATGCGATGGCAATATACACACTACTAGCAAAAGAGAGCAAAAACACATATTTAATTTAACACACAGAACTATTGATCTCTGAAGATCAGATGCAAACCTACTAACATCTCTAACCATCTCTTGTCAAAAAGATTAAATACTAACACATGCATGAACTAGCTAAACCCATACAAGCAAGCATCTACTTAACAGATTTAAACAGAGAGGTAAAACACAAATTTTGCATCTATTCATATTTTTTCTGCAGAGACAATTTCATGATCAAACCAACAAAATTTATTTCATAAGTTTTGGACTTCCCTACGATTTTCTATGAATTTTTCAAGGAGCAGCTATATCAAGAAAAACCACAACTCGGGATTACTAAAGCGGGCTGAAACACTTCGCGAAGTCTACTTCTCCCCCTCGAACTTATCTCCTCCTCCCCTGGCCGAACCAGGCCCAAATCGGGCCGGCCCATGGCGCCTCCCTCTCCCTTCCCTTTCCCCTTCAGCCTCCCTCCCTCATGGGCCAGCACGCCCAGGCCCAACCGCCGCTTCCTCTCCCCATTTCTCCTCTCTGCAGCAAAGCCCACGGGGCAGCAAGCCCAGCTGGCCATGCCTCCCATGCTCGCCCCTCTTCTTCCTCGCGTAGCTCACGGGAAAACAGCGACGGGGCACGGCCGGCTCGGCCAGCGCCGCCGCCACCCGCCCCTCCTCGATTCCGGCACCGAAGCAACAAACCAAGGAGAGCACCACGTGTTCCCGGACGAGTGGAATCCGTCTTGCTAGGTTGATTTGTGGGAGATGGACTGCGTGGAGCTCGCCGTGCGAAGGAACTCACGATGGCGTCGGCGGCCGAGATGTGGAATTCTGGCCAAGGCCGTTGATGGAAGGGCTTGGGGATGGGTTTGGTGTGTGGAGGGAAGGGCGAGGGTTCTCTAGGTGCAAGGAAATCGCCCGAGGAAGAGTGGAACGCGTGGGAGGAAGGATGGCCGTTGGTGGTTAGGGCGACCGCGGCGCTCCTTCAATGCCGGCCTGCTCTCGTGCGTGGGAATGGTTGGGATGAAGCAACACGCGTGCGGGAGCAGGTAGAACAGCGTTGCTACAGCCGCCGACAGTGGTCAAGGCATGGGCATGACCGGGGCGAGGACGACGACGCGATTGCTTCCAACCCCGGGCATGGCCGTCGTGGACGACCATGCGACGCGCTAGGGCGGGTTTGCAGGGTATGGCGGGGCTAGGGGCGATCAGGGACGCGTCATGCCCGTCGTTGGCGAGGTGGGGCGTGCATGGTTGTGTGGGTGGTGATCATCGCGCCGCGGCGTTCATGCCGAACTGGGTGGTGACCGCGAACCGCGAGTAATGACGTGCACCGAACAGCACTGATTCAACTGGCCATAACTCCAAAACCATTGCATAACTCGACCCAACCAATGATACCAAAGTTGTAGAGGGATGGTAGGGCTACAACTTTGAGTAAGGGAGTTTGTTCCAGAACTCAACAGATTGGGAGATAAAAGGGATTGAATTCAGCCAAAATTCACGAGTTCAGCCAACACTTAGCAAAATTCGGAATTGGCAGAAATTGGGTCCTGAGGCTGTTCCAGAAATTGGTTTGCGGGAGATTGGGGAAACTTTAAGGAGTGAGTTTGGTACCACTGGAAAGATCATCGAAAGCTCTACAAGATTGAAATAGGCTTCAACATAGGATAACCCGTCTAACCTATTTTAATTAAGCACTCAAGACATCAAAAAGACATGATTTTGAACTTAGCGCTAGAGAGCTAAAACACATCTAGAACACTAGTTATGCACATGAGATGTTCATGAAACTTGCTAGGTATGCTAAAGAGAGTATGAATGAAGCATTAAAAGTATCTTAATATGAACCAAGTATAAAACGCACATGAAATGATAACACATGCG
Source organism: Alloteropsis semialata (assembly GCA_004135705.1). Lineage (NCBI taxonomy): Eukaryota > Viridiplantae > Streptophyta > Magnoliopsida > Poales > Poaceae > Alloteropsis > Alloteropsis semialata. The sequence continues at coordinate 38,892,820 of CM014271.1, forward strand.
TATGCATGAAATGATAAAGCACTAATGACTAGGTTCACATGCTTTCTTTATTATGCCATTAGATGACAGGGATTATGCTACATGATCAACGATGCAATGCATTAAGCTGGTTAGTTGATAATCGCAGGGCCAAACACCAGAGGTGTTACACAGGCGGAGCCCGTCTGTCGGTCGCTCAGGCGGTGACGCCCAGGCATGGGCCGCCTTCGACAGCGGGGAGGCGGAGGCGGGAAAGGGCGTGGGCGGCTGGGCCGCTGTTGGGCCGGGGCTGAACGGGCCACGGGGAAAGGAGAAAGGAGAGGGAGGTAAGGCTGGCTGGGTTGGAAGTTTAAGGAGTTAAACCGAGCCAGGCTGAAAGTCTAGGGGGCAAAACCAGACTTAAATGCGAAAAACAATTAGACACTCATTCAAGAGCAAATTCAATGAGGATTTCAAATACAAATTCAAAACCCATCAAATGAATTGCTAGCAAACAAAAATATGCATCGGCATGAGTGCACATACATGTTTCTAAACTTATATTTGCTTTTAAATTTGGCATAAATTATATAAGCTCCTATATGACCATGAACAAATCAATAATTAAATCAATTAATTCCTAATTATTATTAAGGCCTATTTTTAGGGTGTTGCACGAATGGTTATGTTAGCATTATATTAGCAAGCTAGCCATCCAAGTGTTAGTCATTCTTGAGGGGCATGGTTACCTCCACAACAATCGTTCTTGTGTGTAGTGACATGCCACAAATCCGTTCTTGTGGGATTAAGAACCACCACAACATGTTTAGGATAGAGCAAAAGCTAAGGAAACATGGTTATGCAACATAAACAAAGCAAGGAAACATAATATATTTGTTATTATTATTTACTATTTCTATTTTAAAAAACATAGGAGAAAGATCAGTAAAAGTCTAAAGAGGGAGAGGAGAAATGAGGGCAAGCAGATGCAGCTCGGTGTGGTGCGAGGCAAAGATTCTTCTTACGCTGGCATTTATAGGGGCGAGGAGGCGCAACATCAGCCGGTTTGAGGGGTTGACCAACCCTTGCTCTGCTCTGTTTCGGTCAGGCTTTGATGACCAGCGTTAAAGGCTTTGATGAGCAGCCGGTTTGATGTGCGGTGTTTACTCTGGCAAGCGTCAATGGCTTTGAACGCACAGCAAAAACACCAGCTAGGGCTCGAGCGATGGCTATCATCGGCCGATGTAGGCCTTTGGACTTTTGCAGCAAGGTATGAACAGTGGGATCTGGATGCATGGCAACCTATGGTGGGCATTGAATATGTTGCAGAAAAAGGCATAGGAATGGATTCGGATCGGATACGCATGGAATCGAATCCGGATATCACCTTTTACCATATTTTAATTCGAATACGGATCGAATACGAATCTTGTCGGATACGAATACGGATGCGAATGTTGTCCATTCTTGTCGGATACGAATACAAAACGAATACATCGAATACGGATTCGCATTCGGATAGATGGCTTCATCACGTGTTAATTCTTCCCGGATACGGATAATATCGGATATTCCACATTTTATTCGAATACGAATATGGATTCGGATAGAAAAAATTGATGAAAATCGAATTCGGATATTTCCATTTAACATCCATATTAAAATCAAATATGAATACGGATATCCATATTGATGTTTTAGTCGAATACGAATACGAATAATTCGGATGTCTGAACATCCGAATCCATCCCTAAAAAGGCAGCAGTAGGTTGGGCGACAGCCCACCTATATACCGATTGGTCTTGTCCACTAGCCAGGAATCCGGTGCACCCCTTGTCATGACACATGGTGCATGTACAGAATCTGGACAGGGGATCCAAGGGTTTGGCTCAAAAGATTTCTATTGAAAGTGCTCCAAGTTTGAAATTTACATGAAATGCAAAATCTGTTGGAATTAAAATGCTGAAATTTTGGAAATAAAATAAAAAATCTAATATGAAATAAATATGCGGTACATACTGATTTACCTGTCGGCGAGAACTCGTAGTTTTACGTCCGTCAAGCGGGAACATCTCCTTTGTGTGTTTGGCTTGATGATGTGGCAACCAACCCTGGAGATGAGGATACAGATGAGTTATCCCACCATACCCGGTGTAACGAGCTCTAGTGTCTTCGCAGCTTGTGCTTTAGCAACTCTTGTTGGTCGTCTGTTCATTTTGTAGTACCAAACTGGAAAGTCCTTTTCTTAGAACTTCTCCATGAATTTGACAAGATTGTCCTTCGCTGGAGGTGTAACCTTCACTTCTTTGATGTTATGGGTGTTTGGCCTATACTTTATCTTGATCATGGAGCATTGATATGGAGCTAGATTTCTCTAGCGCCCACGTCAATGCGAGTATCTGTGGTAATCAGAAACGAGTACCCAAGAATGAGCGACGTTTCATTGGGACGAAACAATCCTGAATGCGTACCAGAATGTACTTGGCGAATCCTGACGGGTAGCAGACCGATGAGTTGGCTAGCAGCAATCTTATGGATGTAGGGGACAAAGTTGTAAGTTTAAGCGAACAAATACTACCTTGGGAATTACGCTCATGCTAGCTCCAAAATCATAGATAGTGTTGGTATTTCTTATTTCTTACATTATGAGTAAATCCACAAACGCGCGGATATACCATTGTAACATTTCATCCGAAAGTATTCAGGGTATCATTATTTATATTTTCCCAAAGGATGGCGGTTGTATAAAAGAGTTTACAAATACATATTCAGGACAATATGCTTAAGTAATAGACCACATTTAATATAGGGGAATTCATGATATAGTATATGATAGTGTGACACACAGAAGCCAATATCAAAAATAAAGAATAAAGAAATAAGCCTAACATTAGCGGGAGCAAGGTATATAGGGGTCCTAGTGGTATCAATTTAGATTAGCAGGGGTTATACAAGCATATGGTTAGGACTTAGTTCCAAACACCCAGACACTTGTCTGGAGACTATCCAACCCTGGTCTACCAAGGCGAGATAGCTTTAAGAACTCCAATGTCATACCCGAATGTGGGGGACTATGAGGACGGACAGGACTCTCACCACCTGCTACCTACCCCTATAGATCATGGGGCACATCCATATCCCAACGTTCTCGTTATACTCAAGCACCACACTCGTGCATGAGATAACTACCCTAGGTCCCCTAGGACTCCGACCCTTCGAATCGATAAGCTAAAGCAAACTCGAAGGCACAATAAACCAATGTCATAGGTTAGATCGACTAGCATAACTACATACATTACATTACTTGTGATAAAGCATGACATGATACAATACACTATCAAGATAGCATAAAGATCATACTCCATCTCATAAATAAGATACCGATTAGTCAAATACAAAACCATACCCAGAGCCAAAGGTTACGCAACGGCCCAAGGACGACTTGGCACTCCAAGAGAATTCTAGCCTAGCTACACTAGCCGAAGGACCACAACTATAGCTTAGGGAGAGAGACATGATACAATACACTATCAAGATAGCATAAAGATCATACTCCATCTCATAAATAAGATACTGATTAGTCAAATACAAAACCATACCCAGAGCCAAAGGTTACGCAACGGCCCAAGGACGACTTGGCACTCCAAGAGAATTCTAGCCTAGCTACACTAGCCGAAGGACCACAACTATAGCTTAGGGAGAGAGAGACACACACACACAAATGTGTGGTGTGTGTTAAGGGGGTGCTCTTATCCTCTTTTTTAGGTGCTAGGGGGTGGTTCCTAGGCAAATATTCCATGGGACCGACGCGAACTGCCTTGGGAAAGCACAAGAGACTTCCACACGAAGGATGGGCCCGAGCGAAACCTGCCCTGGTCTAGTTGAACCCGGAGTTTGACCGACCCTTGGGTGGTGCGTCCCCGTGGCCACCTTCCTCTAGCCGTTTGCTAGGTGGGCCCTCAATATATTCTAGATCAATTTCCTGCTCGATTTAGTTGGTTTGATCTGACATGTGGGCCCTTCAATCCTCGTTCTCGTGTAGAGTGTCCTGTAGTGCATTTTCTCCTATGCTCGAGCACGTTTCTCCCCTTGTGTAGTCTTGCATTCCTAGAAACATTTATTCTCCAATACATGTGGAACTAGATTATTTATAAATAAATATGTAAGTAAGAAGTGTTAGTTCTCCTTTATTTTCTTATGTATTTGACGGTCCAATTTGGCACTTAATAACTATCAACAACTCCCCTCCCCCAAGCTGGCCCTTTGCTCACCACGAGCAAAAGTTAATACTTAGGTTGTTGATCAGGAGTTGCAACAATGGCTTACTTCTTTCGTGTGCCATTGTTGACGCTCGTTAGCGACACCTTTTAAGTACTATTTAGGTGGTGGTTTTGGATTAATTCATATACTAACCAGCCACTTGGCATGTGAAATAACCCCGTTTTCGCATATGCATGTATTTTTGGAGGATTTAGGTTTACGCAGGTATTTGAGCTATAAATGTGCACTTTTGGACAAAGACCAAGATCATGCGTAGCATGGAGGAATATGAAGGTCAAAAACCTAATACGACTCAGATTTCGTTCGCTCTCATCTATGGTGAACCAACCTCCAAGAATGTGTAAGGGCAAAGACTTGAAGATAAGGTCGGATGACTTCGGGATCAAGACGAATCAGGCAGATATATGGAACGTTATCAAGACTCAATCTTATCCCAAAGCAACCGACGTCCAACACCCACATGCATTGGCACCTGAAGTCTTGGAGGGTTAAGAAGCTTGCACGCAAAAGATGGGGCCGAGGCGAGCCAAAAAGGACCTAGGCCGGCCGGCCTAGGGAGGCCCGTGCCGGCCAGGCCTTTTCTGCGCCGCCTCGACCTCCCCTTCGAGCTAGAGTTTCCTTGGACTATTTATAGCCTCGATACCCGAAGGCACGCACATCTATCCACCAGAAGTCGGCGAAAACTAGAGCATACAACAAAGGGGGACGACGGTCGCCGCAAGTCCTCGAAGTTGTCTAGGGGATGGCTTAGGCCAACCCTAGCCGCTATGGCCTCCCTGCGTCGTTGTGCCATGGTGGAGTTCAAGAGCTAGTTGAGTCATCAATGGTATGTACTTAGTGGTGATGATCCAAACACATCTATTATATGAGTAATGTTCTTCTTGTCATCCGATCTCTTAGTGACTCAATATCTCCTTCTATGCTTTCTACCTATCATAAATATGATTATTTCTTAATCTAATTCTAGATTAGACTATATAGCATGCTTTATGTAATCATGGTGATTAGATCTAGTGTGTTGACCATTCATGATATCTAGACACGTTCACTTGTGGACGTGCCCTTGTAACTAACCACGCCGATAGGGAGCATCGTGACAGGCCCGTGTAAGGTGGCGTTCTCGGGAGGTTGACGGAGGTAAGAGTTTAAAGATGGCTTTAGATGAGATGCATAATGGGTTTGCTCTTATTAGCTAGAACTACAACTAGAAGACGATAGGCTCGTTTATCCTTTGGTTGCTCTTTACCCTCGCCTATGTTATGGATGTGATCAACCTATACACACCACTCATATCCCATAGGTTTCACCCTTTATATGCAATCAACGCTTCATGTTAGGATAGATCTGTTAGATTAGATGGGGAGCCCTAGTAAGTTCATTGTTGATCCACGGATTGATAACCTTAGATGGAATACTCTGAGGGAAAAGCTACGATGATCCATGCGCATGTGGTTCACAATTGGCGCGTCTATGGACTGTCAACAGCCATGCATACAACAAAGGATTCTACCTTGAATTGAATAAGTTGGCATTGTCCACCCTTTTTATCTTAGTCCCTGTTGGTATTTCTTTCGTTTACGAGATCCGCACACGCATGGATATACAGTTGTAGAATTTCACTCGGAGTGTTCAGGGTATAGTTATTTATATTTTATACTGGTCTACCAGCAGGCTATATAGCTTTTAGAACTTCTACGAGTTGTGTTTTAGCCGATCGGTCAAGTTTTGTAAGAGATTTTAGAACCGACCATTCAGCCCCCCTCTAATCGGCCTCCTCGATTCTACACCAGCCTACCTAAGTTCTCATTGGTTAACCTCGGTACCCTCACATTCCCTATGGATTCGATACTTTGGAATACTTCTAGGTGAAAGCTACATCAGTATCCGTGCGCTTGAGCACCACTCATCCTGATCAAAGATTGTTTTGGCATAATTCTCTATGGAACCAATGTTTAGCTAGACAACATTTTGCAAACTAAGTGTGCCTCTCTTTTACCAAACCAAGCTCCACATAAGTCCGATAGATGTAGGAAGACGAAGCTAAGCAAAAGCCTTTGGTGATGATTCAAAGACCACTTGAGCGAATCAAGTGTACCATATGAGGAACTAATATTCATTTTAAATCTTAGAAAACCCCGTGATAGAACTCTGAATAGGGTAAGGGTGGGGCAATACCAAGTCAAGTTGTTCTACCTTTCAACAACCCAAGGCAAGGTAAATGCTACAAGTCCCACAGGTATGATGGTAAGATCTCGCTTGTGCCAGGATTCTCAATCTAGTAAGATAGAGTGTTGGGATGTACACAGGTATTTGCGGGACGCTAACAAGACCAAAATGAGTAGAAAATTGTAAGAAATAGGAAATTTAGGAGTAAAAGAGGGTCATGGAATTTTCACGAGTTACGATATTTGATCCAACGTTGCTCTATACATGTTTTTCTCGTTCCTATTCATTGTTAGTGACAGTGGGTTTGAACTGCGAGCAGGGATTCGAGGGAACCCCCGTTTAGAGATTCGGCCAGGGTGTAACACGCGCAATGATTCGTCTCGTGAGATCTTTAAGGTTTGATGTTTTAGACAGGTTCAGGATGTCCTGAAGCGTAACACCCTACGCCCTATATGCTGTGTTCTTGTTTTTCTTAGTTGATCGTGGGATCGGGGTCCCTCTACAGGTTTCACTTTGATGCCTATTTATTCCTCTCTCCTTGGGCCCAGGAGGGGGGAGTTACCACCACTACGTGTGAAAGCGGTGCCCTTGATGGCGCCATCCTGCAAAAGGTGTTGTCTGCCCGATAGTATGGCGGGGCCTGCCGGAGAACCCCGAGGTCCCTCCGGGATGCCCGAGGCATGGTATCCTGGGGTTTATCTGACGCCTCACGCGGGGGTACTATGGGCCCGTGGCCCCACCCAGCTTCGACATGATGGTTCGTGGGCGAGGTGGGATGCCCCCACCGCCCTTGTCAGAGGGACAAGACGTATCCCGGGAAGGTTGGAGGGGGGGGGGAGGGGCTCCCCTCTGACTAAGTTACAGCGTCGCCTGCGACCGCCCCTTCGTAATCATGAGGCTTTTACGGGGAAGGGGTGCCGCCCGTGGGACTCGTCTCTATGCGGGGCAAGGCGTGATAAATGCCATGGTTGGTCTCCTTCCTTCCTCCGTAAGGAAATGCTCACGTTCCGGGAGCCGGCGCGCTTCCCCCGGGCATACGCCCAGGCCGTTTGTGTTGGGCACCTCATCTTCGCCTGGGTCGGGCCTACCAGCCGAGGCCCAACAAGCCTTGATTTGTCCAGCTCTTCAGGGACCCCATTTCGTTGGCGCTAACAGTCAGTGATTACTATCTTTTTCTTGGTGAAGATGAGTTTTTTTTAGAATAAGGTTTGCTCACAATCTCAGAGTTTATAAGATCCAATGCCGATAAATAGAATAGTCTCTACTTTCTAAAAAGAACGTTATTCTTGCTTTCAAAGAAGTTAATCCTTCTCAACTTTGATCAAACATATATAAAAAATAAAAATAATTTATCACCAAATAATAGTAGAAAGATTATCATGAAATATACTTTAATAATATGTATATTTACAGTAATTAAAGTTAATAAAATTTTTTATAAACTAAGTCAAACAGAAGCAAGTTTGACTCAGTTTAAATCTAAAATTGCATTCATTTTGAAACAGAGGAAGTACATAGCAAGCTCACTCAATCTAGGCAACATATGAGCCACCTCATTAGCACTATGGCTTACATGAACAAAAGCAACATAAATAAAAACCACTCACGAGAGATTTGATATCAGCAACCATAAAAGCTATGTCTTTGAGAGCAGCATTCACCTTGTTGATCAAGGTCAGACAATCAAACTGAAAAACCAACTTGTGGAAACCTTTCTTACCACACAGTGCATCTTAATATTTTTCCTTTATGCAAGATTGTTCACAAGCTGCAACCTCTCATCGGTTTTTTTTATTAGAGATGATATAAGAGCATATATAGCAATTCTCAAATTAATATTTTTCAATAACCAGTTAATAGAAATGTCTAAATAATTTTATAGTGATTATTGAGAGGAGATCCCCGTCCCCAATCCAATTATAGAGTCACCACTGAAGTGGATTATTGGTTCGTTGAGAACAAGAAAGATAAAGTGAAGCAGTATTATTGCGACTACTCTGCTAACGTGATAGCGTCGAAAACGGTTCTTTGCTATTTGAAAAGAGAAGGCTCCTTGCCGAGCATAACCACAAGCACCGCCGCGCAATGCACCTGTCCGTGGATCCCGTCCAGGTACATCACAATCATTGAGATCGAACGACGATGCCCAGGATAGGCGTATTCCGTCCACATACATATACATCAACGCCTCAACGGTCAACCTCATGGACCAGTTGTCCAATCAGAACCGTCGAATCGATCCAGCCGTTCATACTGCGGGGAGACGTACAACCATTCCCGTCTTCTCCCGTTCGCCGTTCCTCGCCTCCGCCTGCTGCCTCGCCTTCGCCGCCGCATCGGTTGGTCGAGGCCACCTTAGTCTTAGCTGCTGGATCCCGCGTCGCCGATGCATCCACCCGCATGCTAATTTTCTGTGCCCGGCGCGCAATTGAAGCCAGAAACACACTTGATTCATCTGGAATTGGAAAAGGGTGGAACCGTCAAATCAAATGGAAAGGACTTACGCGTCAAGGAGCTACGGCGAGCTAGCCGCCTCAGCTTCTGGAGGCGGAAGGCCGGTGAGGGTGATACCGCTGCGGCATCCGCCTGGTTTGGGGCCGATCTCCTCCTCATCCTCACCGCCCTGGTGGCGGGCGGCGGTAGGAAGGGCTCGGGGCATGGGGCCACTGGATTGGGCGGAGGCGGCCCTGCCGTGCGTGGCGTGGATGAGGAAGTACAGATGGAAGGAGGACCTCCAGGCTGACCTCGCTGCGGGCATCACCGTTGGCGTCATGCTTGTGCCCCAGGTACCATCTGAGCTCGCCGTATGATAGATTTTTGTGTTGCTTCGTGAGGATTGAATGTCTCTTTGTAGAAATGATTGTTTGAAATATCGTTCTAAAATATCTGTGTTACAAAGTTACTGGCATGCAACGATTTTTTCCCCGAACTCAGCTCCTTAGGCCGTCTTTGTTTTCCCGCTAGACTATATAATCTAGCTTATTGAGCAACAACATCACAGTAAAATATCACCATGGAACACTATATCCTGTTTGCTTGGTCACAGAGTATGTATCCTAGTTTATTGTCCAAGGACAACTTGGGAAAAGGTCACCATGGACCTGTAAGCTGCAAATGGGTAGCTTATTTCTGATTATTTTGGTGATCCATGGTGCCCATTTACCATGTTGTACTTGCACCATAAGCTATATTATATAATCTATCTAGATGCATGGCAGAAGTTATGAATCTAGAAAAGTCAAAACAAATTGTAATTTGGCACGAAGGGAGTATATGACGTTTAGGAAAAGCAAATTATTTATTTTTGGACTAATTACCTTATCCTAAACGCCGTATATTTAAGAACAGAGGGAGTGAATGTAAAAGGCTATTCTGGATTTTAGAGATTTGTGAGTTCTGGTTCTGAGATCTAATGGAGCTGTTCCAGTTCCACTGTTGTTTGTGAAGAACTCGTGGATCCCATGTATAGGCTGTTTGGGCGCATAACTAATAGAGCCTCGCCTTTATATTGTCATGTGGTTTTGAGATAAAAATTGTTCTTGGTAAACAGTTGTTTTCCATGACATTCAGTTTTTTAAATGGAAAGCTACGTCTATATAAGAGCTATGTTTTTAAATTGTGTCTTTATTAAATTCAGTTTCTAAATGACAAGTCGAATGTGCCCTTTGTTAAATTTCAGTAGTACAATTTGGATGGTTTGCTTGCATCCATGCACAGTGTTTCCACGTCATTGTTTCTTGGTTATGGACTGCTGTTGCTTGATTAGGTGCAGCATTCGATGGGGTCCGTACGTCACTTTGGTTGAACCTCTAAATCTATACCTATTTCTAAAGAGAGGACCGCTTCTTCCCTGTTTTTGGTCCGTCGTGACACGTGGGTCCAACCTGGTCCCTCAAACTCTAACCACGACTCCAACTCCCGACATTAGTTTCCGTATCGAGTTAGGATTTGCCTTTTCCTTTTTCTAGACATTAGTTTTTGTATCGGGTTAGGACTTCTTCCTTTTTTACCACATATTACGGTCTAGAACAAAATTTAATCTTGCGTTGTGCTTCTTCCTTTGTCAAATTCAACCCGTTGCAACGCACGGGCATATATGCTAGTAGAATATTAAATTGTCTATTATCTTCCTGTTGTAGACTGCAAATATTTGATAATTTGTTACGCTCATAAATGTACTCAATGAAACAACCAAGGCCCATGACAATCAAAGCAACATCCTGGATGAATCATCTGTACTTGTTGGGTTTCCTCAGTCCTTGCTAGCTTGTACCGTATAAGTGGCCCTTTCATAATTTTTTTCACTTGACTTGCGATAATTTCCATACTAAATAGTGATCAATAATGCATTTGCACAAATATGTTATTTTCTTAGTGTACCCTCCATTCCACTTTTACCTTTTCTTCAAAACTTGTAACATAATTGTTTTCTTGTGCTATACTCTAGGCGATGTCATACGCAAAGCTGGCTGGCCTTCACCCAATTTATGGGCTCTGTAAGTGTTCGCATCTTAATGCATTTCCCCATATTTTCCTCTATATTTTCAAGTGATCTCAGTTGGTAATGCAAACCATATCTTCTCATACCGTGTTCTCAACAGACACAGGCTTTGTCCCACTATTTGTATATGCAATATTTGGCTCATCACGACAACTAGCAGTTGGTCCTGTGGCACTTGTTTCTCTGCTTGTATCCAATGTTCTTGGGGGTATAGTTAATTCATCTAGTGAGCTGTACACAGAGTTAGCCATATTACTGGCATTCATGGTTGGGATATTGGAGTGCCTGATGGGATTGCTAAGGTAATGCTGGTTAAACAGGAAAATTGGAGTTCTTGTTTATTTCCATATCAGAGTATTTGAAATTTCAAGCATTGAAGTTGACCTTTATAGAGAAGAATGTTTGAAATATGTATGCAGATTTACCCTTGTACCACAATACTGGAACTCCAAAGGCGGAAACATTAAATAATCATCTATTTCTTATTTTCTGCACAATAGAGCACTGCCCAATGCCCATAGCTTAATATTTTATCCTGTAACTAAGACACTCCATTATTTATCATGTTATCTTTTGCAAGCACTAAGGTGCTATTCCTGGTAACTTTAGCAAAAGTGCACCTGAAGTCTTACATTCAAGGGGAAAAAGAGAATATCCAAAAGCAACATTTATCTCAGAAGGTGGCATTTAGGTCACTCTACTTCCAGACACAAACATTAATTCCCTCCCTCTACATGTTAATGCAAACTTTAATCCCCTGTCATTGTAGAAATATAGCACTAAGTTCCGATAGCAACACTACACCCTCCCAGAGATAAGTTGGGTTTTTGTTGCAATGTGTCTGGCTGTCTGCCTGTTCTCTCTTTCGTTTCTGTCTGTGTTGGGCCTACAACATATTAAACAAGAATTGAGAAAAGAAACAGCCGCATGCAGTCATATGCACGTGCAATTACTATTATTTTGCTATTTGGGGTGGCAAGCAGAGCTATGTAGTCATACCTCTTGGTTTACTCAAAGCTAAAAGCTGGACTGTTACATCAAGAAGTACAAGGTTAAATCTATTGTGCAGCGTAATCTTGAAAATTTTAAGATAATAAAATTAGTGTGCCTATCATTAAGCTTGCCGTAAACCTCTATTGCATTTTTTTTGTGACGTTACCGACCCAGTATTTGAGCATGTGCAACTGAAAGACAAGACCCCCATGAACAAGGCTGTAAGGGCCACGAATCCATGAGGCTGAATTCACGAGGCTTAGGCACAACCAGATAACATCCTGGCATAGTTCTATAGTTATGGAAAGTACCTGTTGTCCCTATCAGGAAAATGCCAATTTGTGGAAGATTGCAAATTTGGGACAGGTTAAGGACTCACTGTTTTAAAAATTTGAGTGGGACTATAGGTGGAGTGCTAGAAAAGGTGAGTGGTACATGTACCACTTACATGGCCAGCTTGTCTGTTGTTTCTGATCTTGGTTGTTGGTCTTTAGAGTGAGGACTGGGTAGTCGGCTAACAGTTCTAGACCCATTCATTCTTTGTAGTCAAGGATATGAGGTCTGATTGAGAAGGAAGGGAAATACTATAGAAGTTGTATATTATGATATGGAGAGAAGTTTCAAACACTCCGTCAACCTCTTCCTTGCACACACTGCGTCTCTTATCCATCATCATTCATTATAGACCATGCCATTACCATTTTCAATTTTCTACAAAATGAAAGTTTTTTACCTTGAAGTTCTGCTATGGTATATAATTACTATGCTGTTGGGAGATTTTTGTAACAGAGGCAGTCTTGCTATCGGTTGTAGTGCTGCAATGGCTGCCGCCTCAGCACTGCTTTGCCTAATATTTACAGTATAAGGTTGAGTTGGTTTTGTCAAACTGACCTGATACACTGCCGGCTGCTAGTGACCTTGGTACCTGCAGGCCAAAGCCAAATTGACTTCTTATCTGAACAGAACTACCTTACTAGTTAAGTCTAAAAAGAAGCTGCTAAGGAACATCAGCAGCCTACCAAATTTGCTGGTGTTCACACGTCAAGTGGCCTGGCCTTGCAAAATATGTAGCTTTATTCTGCAGATATGGTGCTCAAGCACAAGACTCATCTATCAATAGCTTTTTTAAAAAATTATACTCAGACATGAGATGAGGAGCGAATTATTCTATTTCTAGTGTAAGGAGACATATCTGGCTTGTGCAATTACAGAGAGCTAAAATGGTCCCATTCTAGTGCTGTATCAACTTAAGTCATATTTTTCCATGTAGTCTGAATACTTTTTTTTGTCCTAGTCGCTTTCCATAACAGATTAGGCTGTGGCTTGTTTTGTTCTTAGGTCGTTCTTTGCTAGTTTTTTGGTGGCAGTTCTGTAAGTTTGTAGTCTGTTTGGGTGTGGTGTGAGTCTTTTATGTATTCGGGTCTGGTTTTTTGGCCAGACCCTTTGTGCACTTTTTCTACCACAGTGAAACGTCACGCAGTTCTCCTGCGTTCTCCGAGAAAAAAAGTTGTCCTGTTTGTAATGTGTAGTGCTTTCATCCTATGCTCTCGGACTTAACTGTTTTTTCTCATTTTGAGTGGAATAGAACAAACATATCATCTTGGTATGCTTCTTCTCACTTAAAATGTATGACCATCTCATGTTTTATTCTTTATACAGGCTTGGTTGGCTTATTCGTTTCATTAGCCATTCTGTAATATCTGGATTCACTACAGCTTCAGCCATTGTTATTGGTTTATCCCAGATCAAGTATTTCTTAGGTTACAATGTCACAAGGAGCAGCAAAATTATACCACTTATTGAGAGCATAATTGCAGGAGCTGATCAGGTGGGTTTACTTGTGTCCCCATGATTTATTATTATTTATTGCCTTCTTGCCAACCTATTCATTTCTCTTCTTAGTAATTTTTTTAACTTTTCATTTCACCTATTTAGAGATAAGATAAGATTGAGTTGGTTCCTTAATATTAGATATTGGTTTCTTAAAGGTCAACTCACCAAATCTATATAAGGATGGGCTTGTATCTTTTTTTGATTAATCAAGAAATAGGTCAAGAGTTCCTATCCCCCCTGTCCTGCCCTGCCCTTGTGGTGCGGCCGTCAGGAATCGGCATGGTCGCGCTACTTGGGTTTAGGGCCATCTAATCTATGTTCGGGTCAATTTGTATCGGAGACAGTGGATCCTTACCCACGGATTCTGCTGTGCTCTCATCGTCCATCAGCGTTGCAGTTGGTTTCGCCGTCGCCTCCCTCTGGGCGCCGCCAGCGGAGCCGACGGTGGTGCTGCCTACCACAACATCCGGCCTCAGTCGCTCCTTCGCTAGACTCACCGTTTCTGTCCCATTCGGGTGGGGCAGTAAGATCAACGTTGGTGCAGCTACATGACCTCAACATCGACATTCGGTGTCACTCGTTGTCAACATTAGCGCCACTAATAGTTTCACCGTTGCTAACCCCATGGCCTACGCCACTGAGGCTATCCTTGGCGCGATTGTGCCCCTTGTCCATCATGTTGCTAGAGTCGGTAGCGGCTTCGCCGTTACTATCTCCATGGGCGATGCCACCAGAGCAACTTGAGGCGACGCAACAATCTGAGGTAGCAGATAGATCTCCGAACAACTCATCATCAACGTGGGGATTTCAGGGGCAGGGGATGAGCTGCTCAAAAGGAGGGGTGAAGTGTCATGTCCAGCACATTAGGGCCCATGAGATGGAGCTGCTCCAGGCCATGCTAGGGCCAACGAACTGTTCATGTTCATCCGTGGTTACTGTTCAGGTGACGAAGGGTGCTATGACCCTCTTGTACCCCCATGCTCATAGAGAGCAATTATGAGTTGTGGGTGGTGAAGATGAAGATCTTCATGTGTGCTCTAGGAGTATGGGCTGCAATAGAGGGCAAACAAATGGTCGATAAGATGGAAGATCACATGGCTCTCGCCGCCATAGTCCAAGCTGTACCCAAGGCAGTTGTGGTTGTTACGATAGAAGAGAGGATGAACACTGAACTGAGATTGTTGTATTGAATAGCCTCCAAAGGGGTATATATACATGAGAGCTCCCAAACCCTAGACACTAGGATATTACCATACTACCCTTGACTATTATACGCTTAACACCCCCTCTCAAATGCAACGTGAATGCAATGTCGTTGCATTTGGAGAGTTGACACTAAGCATTGGACTTAAACACACTGCATAACACTAGGATTACATGACACAAGATACATCCAAAGTCCAAAATCAAAGATGTCGTCAAAGCGTGCAACTCTTGAACTTGTCGATGTAGATGATCTCCACCACAAGCGAGTATTCACAAACCAGTACGTCGACTCCTCAAAGATAAGTCTTGCTTTGGAGACTTTGAATCTTGACAATAACAGTGAGATGTGTCAAACCAGCTAAAGAGAGGAAATGAGAGATCACTGCTGCAAGACGGCAAGCAGGAGGATGTGTGATGATGACGACGAATAAACAGCCATTGATCATGACGTGGAGCAAGACAGCTCCAAAAGGGACCAAGAGGGCGATGGTCGCATCAACAACTGATGGGGCAGCCACACATCATGGCAAACCCGAAAAACAAAATGAAAGTGGCTGATTTGGCAACTAAGATATGTGGACACGCACTGCTGTGACGAACTAAAGAAGTGTATATGGACTTGGATCGACACTGATGAAACATGGCACTAATACTAGCAACAGACAGATAGCACAATGCAAACAGCAGGGCTAAGATACTAAGCAGGCAGCAGCAAGGTACAAGCAAAAGCTGATGATGGATACGAGCAGCTAGCAGCAGCTAGCAGAACAGAGCACCGCACAACACGATGACGACGAGAAATAAGCAGCAGGAACAATGGGGTGCAAACCAGCTCAATCGGGCCTCCAGCAGCCCAAAATGAGGATAACACCTGCAGGCCCAAACATGAGGCACCTCAAACCCAACAGAGGCCTTGCCCTGACGGGCAGGCAGAAGGGTGGGCGGCGGCGCTGAAGCAGCACAGGCGCAGGGGAGGCCGCGCCCGTGGTGTCGGCTCGCGACGGATGGAGAAGGGCGGGACGGAGACGAATCGAGGCGGCGCAGATGTGGACGGCGACGAATCGACGGGCCGGTGCGGGGCGGAGACGATGCGCCGGCGGAGGAGGCGAGCCGCGACGGCGGCCAGACAGACGGGACGACGACGGGCGGACTGCGGCAGCGACGGGCTGCGCCGACCGCGAGGACGAAGACGGCCGGATCGACGAGGCGGCCGGATTTGCGACGGGCAGATCCGGCGCAGACGAGGCCGGGCGGGACAGAGAGGAACCGCGACGGCGCGGAGACGGGAAGCGGCGCGACGAAGACGGACGGGCGGAGGAGGACGGACGGCGGCGACTTGCTGCTGCTGCTGCTGACCCGACGGGGGGAAAATGGGTAGGTGCTGCTGCTGCTGACTCTAAACTGGACTCAGGTTTGGGGCTCGAAGGAGATGCCGCCCCCGGGAGGGAAGATCGATCCTCCCGGGGACGGCGCAGCGGATCGACGAGGGTGGCGAGCCGGATCAAAGGAACCGAAGCCCTGATACTATGTTACAATAGAAGAGAGGATGAACACTGAACTGAGATTGTTGTATTGAATAGCCTCCAAAGGGGTATATATACATGAGAGCTCCCAAACCCTAGACACTAGGATATTACCATACTACCCTTGACTATTATACCCTTAACAGTGGTGTCCATCTTTGTGAAAGAGACTTGGGAATCTTGGGATGCTCTCAAGGAGATGCATGTTGGTTAAGGTCATGTTAGGAAGGCACATGTACAAACTCTCAAGAGGGAGATTGGGGTATCTACATGAGCGATTCAGAGGCGATCAATGAATTTGCCTTGAAAGCTTACCACCTAAATGAGATACATACTCTTGGTACCAAGGTGAAAGAGTGCACTGTTGTAGAAAAAAACATCTACACTCTGTACCTGACAAATTCTTGTTTATTATTATTACCATTGAGCATAGTGTCATGTGACAATGATGTTGATGATGAAGGTAGCTGGGCACCTGAGGACATATGAGGAGTCCTTGAAAGGGTGGTGGTTTGGAAGGATAAAGAGCACCTATTGCTTGCTAGTGCTAGCAAGAAGTTGGTGAGGTTGGTGATAATCAGTGTCGTGTCAAAGATGATGACAAAAGAATCACGAAGTAAAAAAATGAAGTGCTATAATTGTCAAGAGTTTGGCCAATTTCCCTATGAGGAAAGCACTTCTTATCGAGGCACGAGATGATGATGAGCCCGCCTTGTTATGGCCAAGCATGCTTATGATCATGGTGACCATTGGAATATCTTGAATAGGAATAGAGGGAGGAGCTAGGTTAGTATTTACTTGAAATTGAAGTAACAAAGTTAAGCATATATCTATATCCACCATAGCTTCTAGACAGTAAGGAGGACATCCTCGGCTAGCTGTCAGTCATGGATATCACCTATGTAGGTCCTCAACCCTTGACATAACATATGTTCAAAAATACATTATGAATTTTGCAAAATTATTTTGATGGGATCAGACATGTAATAATAAATTAAGTAGTGATGCAAAATTGTACGAATACTCGAATAGTGATGAAAAAGTCATGATGTCCACTATCACCCCCACAAAATTTGAACTCCAAACACCAATTGTGCATGGAGAAATAGAAAAAGACATTATTAAAGGGGTAGATTTGACCAATTGGCATAGTTGAGAAGGGAAGGGGGTATTAGATCGAACTAAAAATGGGTCTAGGCAGTTATTACAGACTTAGACCATACGAGTTGGTTAGGTGGCTCTAGTAGCACTTCTCAGGTCCTGGGTTCGACTCCCCGTGGGAGCGACTTTCAGGCTGGGGTTAAAAAAATCCCCTTGTCTGTCCCACGGCCAAAGCACAGGTATAAGGCCCGGCCCAGGTCGTTGGTCGTTCTCACACGGGTACGGTGCCGCTGTGTAAGGGTGGGGCAGGGGTTTGGGGGTTTTCTCGACTTGCATGAAAAGGTCTTCTTCTTAGCAAAATGCCCAGGGGCTGTCTTATCCCCCCCCCCGTCGAGTTTTTTTTTTAGACCATATTTGATGGGGATAATTTGAACTTCTTTCCTATGGAATTTATTGGCATTTTTTTATAATAAACCCCACCATAAAGACAATGCGCAAAGACTTACTTCGCTTGCAGCTGAATGACATTGCACCTCTCTCAAATAAGCAGCTCGTCCTCCAATTAGTAGCCACCATGGAAGCCTTAGGTGGGCCCATGGCCTGTCTTGATATTCTTTTCATGACCTCATTTGATGATCCACTAGAGTATCTTGAATAGGAATAAGGGAAGGATCTAGGTTACTATTTACTTGAAATTTAAGTAACAAAGTTAAGCATTAATTTAACAATTTTCTAGAGTAAACAATTTCTGCATCACCATTCTTGACAACCATGTATCATTTCAAATGTATGATTACTGAACCAACATAAAGGGTGTACCCAGTGCTGAAAGCTCCCACACAAGGTGGGGTCTCGGGAAGGGAATTCCTAGACAACCTTGCAACAGCCTCATCATTGCAAAATTCCTTTAAAATTCTTCAAAGAGGCTGGTTTGAACCCAGGACCTCCAGGCCACAAGTAGAGAGTCTCTACTGTAGGAAGGTAGGATTATGTATGAATCGTGGGTTGTATTGCATTGAGCCTCTAGGGCGAATATATAGGGGTACAAGAATTGGGGGGCAAGATGCCTCCCGGAGATATTTCCTATACTACCAAATATACTCTAACATCTACCACTGTGACAGGTCTGTCCCTCATTGAACCAACTTAATGAAACTAAAATTTAAATCGTATTGTCCTTGTACAATACAATACAATTAGTTATGTATTATCCTTGTACAATACAATTAGTTATGTTTTTTTCTCGAACACACAGGAGAGCTGTGCATCGTTAATTAAGAAGAAACAGGAAAAGAACCCTTACAACACAAACACACCCACACTCCGAGTTCTACATGACCCATCACGCCTTGGAACATACAGTATGAAGAAACGACCAATACAACCACAATCTAATCCTGCCCAATGGCGAGGAGGGAAGAAATTCCTCTAGGCCCTGCCAAACCCCAAAACAACAATTCCTCACCAGTGAGCATTAGAGCTCTAGTCAGGTTAGGATAAACACCATCAAACTCACATCTATTACAGATGATTGAGTGGCGAATCTACGGGGGGGGGGGGGCTGGGGGTGCTCCAGTCCCCCCTACTCCAATGGAGTCCATGGATACCCCCCTAAGCCCCCCTAAGAAATTTTAGCCATGGGTGAAGACAAGGAAGAAGGAGAGGAGGAAGAAGAAGAGAAATAGGGAAGAGAGAAGGAGAAGGGGAAAATGAGCCCCCCCTTTCTTCTAGCTCTAGATTCGCCACTGAGATGATTCCATAAGGTCCATATCATGTAGTTGCTCTCCTGCTCCAGAGACAGCTCTTTCCCACCAATCGTCAAAGGAGAGTTCCCCAATCTGTGGAGACAGCCCTTGCAGACCAACCCTTAGGAGAAGCTTGAACCAGAATTCTCTAGCAAACACACATGACAGTAGGAAGTGATTGATGGTTTCTTCTTCTTGATCACAATGTGGACAATAATCAGGGTTAGAGAGCCTCCTTGTAGCAACTCTACCTGCTGTCCAGCACCTGTTATGGACTACCAGCCATAAGAAAATTTTGCATTTTCCTGGCGCCCAAGCCTTCCAGATCCTAGTCCAGGGTCGAAAGTCAATCTTCCCTTGTAATAGGCTTAAACTTAGTTCTGTTTCCTTTTTAACTATAGTAGCTATGCTTAAGTTTTATGCCCTACTGTCCATATTGCTTAGACTACATTGCAATCAACCTTGCTTAATCACACTGCATATTTATATTAATGCACTATTTGTTTCCTTTGGATTGTTGTATCAGTTCTGATGCTTTATTTACACACTTGCACTAACTTAATAAAGCAGTTCCTTTTCGCAGTTTTCCTGGCCTCCATTTGTCATGGGATCCACTTTTCTTGTGATTCTTCTAACTATGAAAAATCTAGTAAGTTTCTAATGTTTTTATTTATCATCGAAATTTTCAGTTAACTGTTTCACTCCAAAAATTATTATTATTATTAGGCATGTATAGCCCCTGATTGTAGCTTGCCATGTACATATGATTGTTATTTTGCATCATATTTTTTACCCCAAAACCTTGCAGGGAAAATCCAATAAAAGATTGCGTTTCCTAAGAGCTTCTGGTCCTCTTACAGCAGTTGTGCTTGGAACAATTTTTGTGAAAATGTTCCATCCACCAGCCATATCAGTGGTGAGTTAAGCTCATCAGCTTATTTATTGTGTAGTTTGGTTCAGATATATAAACCATGTGTGGTCTTTATGTATGAGAACAAATTACAAATTTAATCTGACAACTTTCTGTAATGCTTGGGCCTATAAATGCCACTGATATGTTTTATTACCATCCCTTACTCAAATCATTAGCCCAACATGTAGTGTTTGTTTTATATGTCTAATCTGCAGTGTGGATTAGTTCATGTGTTCAATCATGACATGTACTTCTGTGGTGTTTTATAGAAAACTTCTAGAATATTCCTTATGTACTTGCTACAAATTTGACCTCGATCTAATGTCAATAGCGCTACCCCAACTTTTCCGCTAGCCTTACCCCCTTGTGCTCATCTCCCATCAAAAGTTTTAGTTGGTCAATAACCTATTAGAAAAAATTTTATGAACTATAGAGATATTTCCCATACTTATTTTTTTTAAAAAATAGATTTATGATCCTATTTCAAGGAACTATAGATTTAGCGCTACAATGTTTCACAAACCCACACATTTCAATTTCCCTATTATCATATTATTTTGATTTGGATGCCCAACTTGCAGTATAAGAGAACATTCAAGTGCATCATCTTCCATTCGGTTTGCTCAAAAGCTTGCTCCACATTGTTGAAACATCGTTTACACTGTAATGAGCCTGATCCAACAAAGTTGTGCATTGGTTGTTTTCTGCTGGATCAGGTTCAGTAGCTCATGACAGTGTAAAATGTTGATCAAAATCTTAATGACATGGAGGAAGCTTTTGGTTAACAGAAGGGACACTGCCTCAATGTTATGTTTTGCTGTAGGTGCAGCGTTCTGCTTAGACACAGTTGAAGATAACAGCACTGATTAAACTTGATGTTTCATGGTGCAATGGGTTCGACTAAATATATAGTAGTTTCTGCAAAAAGGATCTTAATTATGCATTTTTCGAATAGTTTAGACATATCATTATATTTACATAAAAAATACTCAATTTATTATCATGCTTTTGTCAAAACACACCACACACTATGATGGGCAACTACATCACAAGTAACTCTCTATCTCTCCTCTTTTAGGTTGGTGAAATACCACAAGGTCTTCCCAAGTTCTCCATGCCTCGAGGATTGGAGCATATTATGTCTCTTATGCCAACTGCAGTACTTATCACTGGTGTTGCCATTTTGGTAAGAAATTTGTTTAGAACTACTTTTCTTAACTTTCCTCAGTTACTATTAAGTAATTGACCAGATGACTTCAGGAATCTGTCGGTATTGCCAAAGCTTTGGCTGCGAAGAATGGGTATGAATTGGACTCCAACAAAGAGGCAAGTCATTATCATTGCGTAGCCTAATTACTGCTGTCCATAAAATCTTAATCAATTACTGCACAAACTCAACTGCTATCTGAAAGGTGCTTTTATGATTCAGAAATTTACCATGGTTGAATAACAAAATTTGGTTTACAGAATTATATGGAACTATATGTGGTTTTGTATTTAGAATTGCGCCTTTTCTCCTTCATATAATTTGTTGAAAGTAACTGTTCCATTCATGTTTTCTTTGGCACAGTTATTTGGTCTGGGCATAGCAAATATCTGTGGTTCATTCTTCTCTGCATATCCTGCCACTGGTAATATATTTAACAATATATAATGATAAACAACCCAGTTCTCTTCTTGATCTGCCAGAGCAAAACTTGCAAAGCTAATGTTGCCGGCTGTCCATGCAGGCTCCTTTTCTAGGTCAGCTGTGAATCATGAAAGTGGGGCAAAAACTGGGTTATCTGGAATCATAATGGGCATAATCATTGGTGGTTCTCTTTTGTTTATGACAGCATTATTTACTGACATACCTCAGGTAAGACTGATATATGTCATTTTTGTACCGTGTCTCTAAGATTAAAAGCTTTTATACTGTATTTATTTCCCCCTCTGGAAACCCTTCATCTATCCATTGTTCTTCTGAACACTCTAAATACAGAGGCAGACAACATGGCTTGAAAGGATATAGGGTATTTGCCGCAGGAGATAGAACATAGGCTTTGATGGAAGTACATTAGGAGAGGACTCATTCTTCTTCACTTTATCTAAGGGCTGCATTGTTCTTCCTTTTGTAGGGATTACTGACATACCCTTGGAACTATACCTAGACTTGATGTTTAACTTGTCTCAGTTAAATGGAAAATATCTACATGGACGTTAACCCAACTAACAAGGAACTTAAGTTCTTAGTTTTCTACTAGGGGCACACAAGTAGGCTCTAATACCTCATAAATAGATAGTTTGTTCCTATAGTACCATTACAGTAACCACTTCACAGCTGTGTAGTGCGAATGTTCGTAATTTTGAGTTTATGATTGACTTCTACATCTTTCTACTAGAGGTTGTACCTGCCTATTTTGTTCTTTTTTTTCTCTCTCTCTCTCTCTTGATGCAATTATACACAGCTCTCTTGTGTGTTTGAGAAAAATGTACATTTGGGGTTTACTATGATAAGTAAATTATTTAATCCAGAGTACATGTATATTCTAATTTGATCTCATTTTTTCTCCAGTGTGCATTGGCTGCAATTGTGATTTCTGCTGTTACTGGTCTGGTAAGGGCATTTTAACGTCATACTTATCGCATACAAATATACAATGATTCAAACAGATATATCTGCTGTATTGGTGCCGGGCCTTTTGTAAAGAAATAAAGTTACAATTTCACTATTTGTGGTACCTTTGTTTTTGTTAGGTAAAATTTGATCTTAGTAATTATTAATGTCTTAGTTTCTTTTGCATTCTTCTCACTGTTCTTAATTCTTGTTTTGTGACAATTCCGTATTTGATTTCTCATGGATATTGTTGTACCAATAATATTCAGGTAGATTACGAAGAGGCCATCTTCTTGTGGGGTATTGATAAGAAGGATTTCTTTTTATGGGCAATCACATTCATCACAACATTAGTTTTCGGCATTGAGACTGGGGTCCTTATTGGTGTAAGTCGGAAGGCATCTATTTTCAACTTGTCACAGATTTGTCAAATTTGACATTAAAGATACATTCTTTTTAACTATAACATTTACCTTTGTAGGTTGGATTCTCATTGGCCTTTGTGATCCATGAGTCGGCAAATCCACATATAGGTATGGCAACTGGTTCCAGTCAGCTAAATATATAGTGATATAGTTCCCTGGATGATGGATTGTTAGATTCAGGGTTTAGTCTTACATTTGCAACCTTTTAAAAGTAAGAATGGTTAAGGGATTCATCTTTTCAATTTGCAAATTGGAACTGGGACAGCCTAAACATTTCAGTGTATATAGTAAAAAGGAACAAGTGAACAATCCGTGGAAAAGGAGCTATAAGACCGTAGAATATCTCTAGACCAAACACATATAGGAAGCTAGGCAGCCCAACATAGGCTACAAATTTCCCAAGCCCCCCTCTCCTCTGGTCTAGGACCACCACCTCACTTCAGCTGCCTCCAGCTTTTGTCGTCGATTGCCCTCATGCCATCACACTGGCCAATTCCATGGCAACACAGTAACCATGGTCTACTAGCAATAACAGAAACAAGGGTGTGCAATTCTGCGAAAACCCTTGCCTCTTGCTGTTTTTCTACCCTACTTTTATGTAAGAGTAAATTTCACTAGCAGTCCTTAAACTTGTCCCAAGTTCTCATACCTGTCCCAGTACTCTCAAAATGCACATAATGGTCTTTGAACTTGTTCTGAGTTCTCGTTCCGGTCTTGATACTCTCAAAATGAATATGAAAATCCTTAAACTTGTCCCGCACTATCATCTCGGTCGTTAAACTTGTCCCATGCTCTCATTCCGGTCCATAAACTTGTGCCATACTCTCATAAGTCCATATACTACCAAAATACATTGATTTATTTAAAATATATTTGTCAATTGTTTCAAACGTTTAGGATTTCAAAATTTTAGGATTTAAAAACTAATGGAGAAATCATCACAAACTCATGGGTGTCCAAGAACCTTGGATACAAGATTTGTTGAATTTTAGAGTTGTTATTTTAATACAATTATTTAATAATTGATTTTATTTTAATATAAAAAGGATATGAAATCCATTTGATTTTTCATATTTTTAATGGTTATTTTAGGAAATCACAAAATAATTTGACTACGGGTTATTTTAGAGATTTTTGTATTTCAACTCAATTTGTGATGATGTCCGGCGCATTAATTTTAGAGAAATTTTTAATGGGATTAAACTTGGTTTGAGAGCCTAAAAGTTTGAAACAATTGAAAAACTGTTTTGAATAAATCAATGTATTTTGATAATATATAGACTTGGACAAGAGCATAGGACAAGTTCAAGGACCAGGATGAGAGTGTGGAACATGTTTAAAAACCATTATGTGCATTTGGACTTTACTATGTTGTTGCTAGATGGATTTGTGGAGCATGAGCTCTCGGGATGGCAAGGCTCTCACCGTGCCTCCCTGGGCAGCAGATGAACACGAACAAGAAATAGGCACAACTTACTTCTTTCTTTCTTTCTTTCCCTGATGATCATCCCTTCATATATATAGGGCTGATCCTATATAAATCATGCAAGCTACCAAGATATGGTAATAAATCAAGAGTTCAACAACTTGTGCCAATCCTAACAAACCAAATCTCAAGTTCTGAATAAATCGAATATCTAATAATACTAATAATATATGGATAGTATCTGCATCTCCTACTTTGCCAGAGCTGTTGCCTTCTTGCGCCTTCTTTCGTAAACTCGTCCCCACATAACAACTAGGACCAAAATGAGAACTCGATACAAGTTTAAGGACCAAGATGAGAGCGGGGGAAAGGTTTAAGGACTGCTGGTGAAACTTATTCTTTATGTGACTCCTTCACCCACTACTTCCATCTGGCCGCCCATTTTGCACACCTCTCCCTCGCCCCTTTCCACTAAGGCTCAAGAACCAGACTCTAGCAGCACACAAATTATATCAGTGGCGATCAGATTCACAATTCACTGGGGTGTTCTGCAGATCTTCAAACACAAAATATGTTCAAGGTTTCAAAATTGGAAATATTTAATACATTGGGATCTTTACTGTTCTTTCTATAACTGTGTTAAAAGATTTTTAACTCTCTGGCTGGGGTTGATCTATCCTTGCTTATACATGTTTCTGTGGTCCTTGTACAGCTGTATTGGGCCGTTTACCTGGCACCACTGTATACAGGAATACGTTGCAGTACCCTGAGGCTTATACTTATAATGGGATAGTAGTGGTTCGAATTGATGCACCCATTTACTTTGCCAACATTAGCTACATCAAGGACAGGTAATTTTTTTGTTCTGTTTTCATCATTAGTGTTATTAAATGTTCTTTGTTACAATATAATGTAAGCTGTTCTGGTAATTGTAATCCTTTGTTAGGTTGCGCGAGTATGAGCTCAATCTTCCAAATTCAAACAGGGGACTTGACGTAGGAAGGGTTTATTTTGTGATCATTGAGATGTCGCGTAAGACTTTTATTTTCTATTGCATTGTTTACAAGAGGCTCCTGAATATTAGTGTCTTGAAAAGAAACTTATGAGCTGCTACTGGGCTTTCTGGTTCACTTGTTAAAATGATAAAATATCTGGTCATGCAGCTGTTACATATATTGACTCGAGTGCTGTTCAAGCTCTTAAAGACTTGCACCAAGAATATAAAGCACGCCATATTCAGGTTCTTCTCATGGGCACACTTCATTATTGAACTCAAAAACCAGTAACAAATGTGTGCAGAAGCAGTATTTCAAACCCTGAGAGCATTTTTCTTTACTGGTTTCAGATTGCCATAGCAAACCCGAACCGGCAGGTGCACCTGCTGCTGTCAAGATCAGGCATCATTGACTTGATAGGTTCTGGGTGGTGTTTTGTGCGAGTGCATGACGCTGTGCAAGTATGCCTACAGCATGTGCAGAATTCGTCTTCAACTGCACTGAAGCTGCCATCACAGGCACCAGACTCGGCCGATTCCATTTCGACTCCCGAGGAAGAGCAGCAGCGTCTAAAGAAGGACGGGTTCTTCAAGAACCTATGGAAGGCACAGGACGAGAACGCTGAATCCGGTGGTGAGGTGCAGCCACTGCTCCGGCAAAACCTTGTGTAATACTACCGGGAGGGACTCCCTCCCTATGTGTATCTATTTGTTTTGTTAACTTGTTATTGTGAGGGGGAAGTATAGAAAGGGAAGCAGGCCATTGTTGCTATGCCGTTTCTTTTCCTTTTGTTACTAAAGGTGTATATAGGTCCCCTAATTCTATTTTGGAGATTAATGATAGTATGATCATTGCGACTAACATGTGTTTGTAGTGACATTTTTAGTTTAATGCAACGATGAACTATTTCGGTGGTGCTTAGAAGCACCGCAATAGTTGGTGGGGTTGTTGACCGGCTAGTTTGGTTCTACATTAACAGACTATTGCGTGCAAGTTTTGCACACTTGGTGGACATGGTTTTGGCCAAAGCCATTCTATTTTGACAGACTATTATGGTAGTGCAAGGTATTTTACCCACCGCAATAGCATACGTTAGTGACCCATTGAGGAGCACCGGAAAAGCAACTATCGATTGCTGCAGTTGTGGTACTTTTGCCCAACCACAATAGTCAGTCCTTGTTAGGGGCGGGTTTTTAGGTATTTTGAGAAATTTGGGTATTTTATAATTCGGGTTTTCAAAATAGCTATCCGAACTTCTCTAGTAAAAAAGAAAACCTGAATTTTCTTTTACCCAAAATATCGAGTTTGGGTTTGGGTTTTCCTGAATTACCCAATGTACTACTCTCTCTGCTCTTTCCAACAAACATATCCAATCAAGTAGAAATGATTCCAATCTAACAAAGGCAAATCTTTATTCTAGCTTATCAAATGCTCACCATATATGAAGAACAATACATTGTAATGAAATTAGAAACAAATCTCAGAATAAAAAATAAGAACAAGCTTCTTGCAATGTTGAGAAAATTGGCTTTTTACCAGAGTTTGGGAAATTCGGGTCCCGGGGGTGATACCAGAATTTCCCGAATTTAATTCGGGTTTCTAGACTTCATACCTGAAATAGCGATCGCATAACTTGGGTTCGAGTAATTCGGGATCGGGTTTGGGAAATTGTGCCCACCTCTAGTCCTCGTGCAGAATTTATGATTTTTTTTTCTAACAGCTAGTTTTTTCATTGGCTATATATACTTGATCGGGCATTTTAGTGAGCAAGCAAAACACTAAAATTGATTGTGAAGTTTCTTAATTGAGAACTAAGGACACATTAATGCATAGAAAGTAGCAAGTGTGCATCCACTCCTCTTTTGCTTTGTGCAGGTTAAGTGAGGTCTTCAGCTTGTTACTCTTGGTGATCGGCATCACCTATAGCGTTTTGGTGGTGTTGTTCTTGTTGATCTCAAAGAGTTGTGAGAGGCACAAGGTGTATATAGCATCGGAGTCCACGGTTTGGAGGAGACATGCGGCATCCACTAAAGAGGACTTGATCCTCGTGTTGGATAATGCGGAGCAACACGCTCGTATTGGGTGCTACAATGAGGACTATAGGAGAGTGTCGACTCTTTGATACCTCGGGAATAAATCTGGCCTTCAATTCTTTCTTGACTTTTGGAAATTTACTTTTCATAGTTTACATTCATATAATTCTCAAGTTAGAATAGTGTTAGAACTAGGATGCAGACCTATTGTACGAATAGATATAGTCACACTTATTAAGGTTTAGGCATATGGGGCGATTAAGCTTGAAATATGTTTCATGTTCGCAAAAAATATAGAAGTCTAATTTACCATCGTCTTATGCATCTTGATTCTTTAAAATGGTATCAGAGCCTCGTGCTAATTGGATAGGCTTCACCACCTAGAAAAAGATGTCTAGCAGGGATGGATCCCCTCCCTTGTTCGATATTAACGAATTTTTCAAGTATGGAGGCTTATCTAGAGGCCGTCGACCCAGGAATTCTTAGGGCCATCATCAATGATTTTCCTCCCATTGCAGACACCAGCTCATGCCCGACAAGGCCAACTATGACAAGTGGAATGCTAAAGCTCATAACATTTTTTTCACGGTATTAGTAAGGATGTGTTAAACAAAGTGTGTAATAGCAAGAATGCACACAAGATTTTGGATAAGTTGGCCAAATCATGAGGTTTCTAAGGATGTGGGTGAGGAGCACTACAAAGTAGTTATGGATAAGATCAACATCTTTAAGATGCATCCTTGCGAAAAATGCTAATCAAATGTTCTCTTGTTTGAATATTTCTGTAGAGGAACTTGGTGATCTTGGAATCTCCTAAGATTAAAAGATGTGGAAAGCATAAGAAGATTTCTAGGCATCCTACCAAGAGACAAGTATGCCATTATTGTCACATATTTTGATCAAGTGGATCTCAACACTGTCACCATCACTCAAGTATTGGGCAAGGTTATCGACCATGATATGTACATGTGTATTGCTCAAGAAGAAATCACGTCTTCCTTAAAGAAGAAAAATACTGCATTCAAGGAAACCAAAGAGAAGAAGGTGGATATCAAGGAAGATTCAAATGATGATGATGATGATGATGATGACGAAGACAATGTTGCATTACTAATGAAGAGAGAGAACAAACAAAGTGCTCAAGAAGCCAACAAGAAGGGATTCAACTTTGACTACACTTCACAAATGACAAGAAGAAGTCTCTAAACTACATGCCATGCTACAATTATGGAGAGCTTGGTCATTTGGCTAATGGATATCCTCTTTCCGACAAGAGAAAATTAAAGAAAAAGAACAAAGAGGAAGAGGAAGATAGTGATGATGTCAAATCTCACAAGAAGAAACACCATCACAAAGAGAAGTATCACAAGAAAGGCAAACAAGAGGAAGCCAAAGCTTACATTGGAGAGTGGGAGACCTATGTAGAAGACGCGGATGATTTCTCCTCCTCTTCAAGTGATAGTGACAATGAAGGCACTGCCAGTTTTGCTATCAAGGTTTCTCTCCCTCCACCACCACCATCATTATTCTCTACAT
Source organism: Alloteropsis semialata (assembly GCA_004135705.1). Lineage (NCBI taxonomy): Eukaryota > Viridiplantae > Streptophyta > Magnoliopsida > Poales > Poaceae > Alloteropsis > Alloteropsis semialata. Next base: position 38,922,051 of record CM014271.1, read on the forward strand.
CAAGCTCACATACATGTCTCATGGCCAAGGGAGATCACAATGTGATCACAAGCAATCATGGCTTTAGTGATAATGATGATGGTAGTGGTGGTGATAGTGATGATGAGTCCACACAACCTCTTATGATGATCTTGCACAATTGCTAAAAGAGTGCAATGAGGTTGTCATTCAATAAAGAGGGAAGATTGACAAGGTTAAGCTAGCTAAGAAAAGTGAAGGCTTTTGCAAAGAGTTTGGTGATATGATGTCAAGAGAATTTTGAGATGTCTATGATTGGAGAGCTTACATTCTTCCTTGGTTTCAAATCAAGCAACTTGAATAAGGAATTTTTATCTATTTAGAAAAGTATATCAAAGGCCTTTTCAAGCACTTCAAGATGGATGACTATAAAGCTACAAAGACACCAATGGAAACAAATGGATATCTTGACCTAGATGAGAGAGGTAAGTCGATTGATCAAACCCACTACTGTTCTATGTTTGGTAGCTTATTGTATCTTACCATATCTACGCCTGACATCATGTTTAGTGTGCACATGTGCACTAGATTACAAGCCAATCCTAAGGAGGTCCACCTAGTTTCCATGAAAAGAATTTGTAGGTACACCTAGTTCCCAAACGAGCTAGATTTCAACTTGTTTGCTATTCAGATTCGGATTAGACGGGTTGCAAAGTTGATAGGAAAGCAATGTCGAAGGGTGCCAATTACTTGGTAGATCACTTATTTCTTGGTCCTCCAAAAAGTAAAATAGTGTTTCCTTGTCCACCGTCGAAGCTACGTATATAGCCTTCAGTTTTTGTTGTGCTCAAATCCTTTGTTGTGTGACAATGAGTGTGGTTAAGCTTTTTAACAACCCAGTTCAACAGTCACGAACAAAGCGCATTGATATTTGCCATCACATATTTAGAGATCATGTTGGTAAGAATGTCATTGCACTAGAAGGTGTAAAGACAAAAGATCAATTAGCGTATATCTTCACGATAACCTTAGATGGTATCACTAGTCTGAAGCATGGTTGTCAAGATTATTGTGCGATTTTATGACTTTACGATCTTAGTTTATCGGGTTGATTCTACGGTTCTACTAAGTAGAAACGATTCTTTAGTTATGATCCTACGATTTGCGATTCTACCATTGGAGTTTCGATCTGATTCAGCATCGCGATTTTAACGATCTTGGTCTGAAGTAGTGGTTGCACTAGTCTGCATTCTGCAGCAGTGGAGCACCTCATCGTGTACCTCTTTTCTTTTTCTTTTCTTTTTTTTTGCTTTTGTTCCTAATAAGGAATAGCTGGCTGCAGCAGGAGTTGAGCAGCACCGAAATCAGAAATCAAAGTGCTCTCTGTTCTCCCCATCTTCCTCCCTCTCGATGTAAGTTGGTATGTGCGCGTGAGGTGGTGCCATGGTGTGGTTGACTACATAGATCACCCTGATTTGCCCATCTTTCCTGATGTTCAACAAAGTCAATCAAATAAAGTTTTCTTTGCTCTCCATTTGAGAACTCGGTTCCTTCTTAAGGCAGGCCCAATACAGGCTCCCAGCGTTGGTGGCCTCATAGAAAAGTTGCATGTCACCTATGCTTCCAAGACTTGAAGCACCTAGCCTCACATCCCAGGCCTATTATCTATTTTATTGCTGGTCCCTACTTGTATAAAAGTTGCTTTCAATTTGGTCTATGTGATTGGCTTATCTTCCACCCATTGCGTGCTTTTGGAGCTTTGTGAGCTGAGGCACCTATAGCTTCTGCAGGTCTCTCTAACCACCTACGAAGGCACTGATTATGCTGATGTGGAGACTAAAAGCTTAGGTGGAGGTTGGGGCTCCCATACAGCGTGGAGCATTGGGCTGCCCTTATATCACTTCAAAATAAGCTTCAAAGTTTCACTGCTCAATTCGACTAGAAAATATTCCACAGTAGAAAAGTTTACTCTTCTCATTTCCATTTAGAATATAGAATTACAGACACAGCAGAAAAGCTGCACAAACTGATAATAGTACGAAAATACAATACAACTAGAAACCTTGGCGCAGCTTTGCTGCGCCCTTTGCAATATTGGGCCTGTGTCAATTTGATTGGAATTAAAAGCCTGAGTAATCTGATATTTCGAAGCTAGACAAAATGAGATGCTTTTGATATATTGCAACAGTTTTAGTTTGAGTTTGACATGCTGTAAATCTGTATATATCTAAGTAAAAAGAATATAGTAATGTTTAACACATATGAGAACAGACTACACGCACTAAATTTTTTATGTTTCATAAAAGCGGTTGGCCACTAAGATTTAGATTATTTTTTTTTATACCGACACCATAATAGATAGCAAAACGTTGACTCTGGTTTACCTCAAAAAACTTAAAAGAGAAGACTTCAGTCATATTCAGTAGAACATAATTTGAAATGTTGGAGTCACATTAACGATTTGATTGTTAATCTAAAATTACCATTATGCCAGGTGAAGATGCATGAATAATGTCAAGTTTGAACTTTGCAGTCGCTGAAATGAAGGGCATGGGAAGCAGTGAGCCTGTGACGGATGGTAATACATCTGTAAGCTTAAGGTTTTGCCATTACTGTGAAGTACCAAGATCAATGGGGTCGTGGATATCAAAGGCGACATACTGGTCTCACTGCTTGCTCCTCAACAGCTTAAAAGATATAAACTTCCTATGTTATTTATGAAGATGAAATTGGAACGGAACTAAAATCATCTAAGCACTTCTTTTTTCTATTTCAATTTTCATACAAGGAATTACACATAACAATAGCACAGGATGAGAATCAATACTATGAAACTCCATAAACACCGAAATAACAGACGGGTTAATATTTTGTCAAGTATGCCTTTGTTTTTTTTGTCATATTAATAAATTATAGTATGTGCTGAGTAGGACATGCAAAATTGAGGACAATCAATCGTGGCAGCTTCATCATTAAGAATCTTGTGGCATTTTGAAAGATTAGCAAGAACATCTGCCAACAGCTCTTCCCAGCCTTTTGCAGAATAGAGAGCACAAACTTTCTCGTAGGATTTCACAGCCAGGTCATAATCTCCATGTTTAAAGAACAGAGCTGCACTCTCTCCATCAAGCACAACTCCATGTCTTATCCACCAAGAGTGGTGATAATTGTCAGTTGCACCTTTGGTAAGTTCCATATACACTATATCTTTTCTGTAACACCAAAAAAATACTGAATTATTACCTCGAAATCAAGGGTGTGTGAATCTACCATGATGAGAATGAAAACACTGCACTACCTCAAATTCTTCTAATGCAATGTCATAAATTCAGGATCTGTTATCATCTGTTTCAGAGCATTTTCAGCTGCAACATGAATTTCTGACAACCTCATGGGCTTTCAGCTTCGGATCCAAAGCACATTGGTTACAGTACTACCATATTGGAAGGCTTCGTATATATATGAGATGAGTTCCATGTTAGTTCAGTTTCGCCAGTTAGATTATGTAATGTCAGTCTGAATGATGTTTATAGTCTTTGTTATAGAGTATATTGCATCAGGTCATGCTCATGCTACTCTGAAACCTAAAGTTGGTACTTCCTTTAGTTCATGTCACAGCTAACTCCAGCCGACAGATGTATTGGAACAAACAGTAAGGAGAAAGTCAAAGACTACCCTTGCTGATCAGTTGTTATAAAACTGGTAAAGTTGCCTTTTCTTTTGGGACCTATCATTTACATTTTCAAAATATACACAGTTCTCTTACTTCACATATAGGCACAAAGCACCATCAAAGTTGATTCAAGAAATATATAGTACACTCTGACCTCCGAGGCACCATATTTCGCCATGCCTTGTAAAAAGAGAACAATGCATATTTGATGTAACAATATTTATGGGGCTTGGATATACAAGTCATGTAGCTGGAGATTATGGTCTAATCACCTAACTTGCCATTCACGTGTAAAACAACAAAATCATGTTTGGCTCAATATTATTTGTCTGTCTTGGCCATCCCAATTACAGGAATATGCACCTTTGTTCCAAATGGAAACAATTTGCATTTGTACAATCTTAATATAATAATGATACATCAACTACAAAAAGTAGGTTGCATATTAAAGTAGAATTCATCTGTACAACCTTAATATAAGACCCCCAATACAAATTCAATGTGTAACTGATGAGGTCCTTTTCTTCCACCTTAATATCTCTTCTTACCAATATTTTTTTTATTTCTAGCTGATATTAATTATCACAACTTCATATCTCAATTTTTTGCAGAATTTGTGGCAAGGGTCAAAGGGTGTTGTTGGATTACTTTCTGATTGCTAAGTTAACTGATTAGGCGTTGGGGATTTTATTCATAGGCAATGAACGAATCAATAATATTTGCAAAGGAAGATAAATTGGAATGGAAAGAAATGAGATGGAGGGGTGGGCAACCTCGTATGCCTCTGAGATGTGCTTCTTGTCAGGGTGCCATCGCATGGTGACAGGACGCCCTCTTGAGGTAGTTGTTGCCGGCACCGTGGTAGTCGACTCTCACCTCCCAGACCGTTGCTGCCGCCGGTCCTTATGCCTGCGAGCAGCACCCCTTGCGGATTTTGGCATTTGCTCACCCGTCACGTCCAGGCCTCAGGGTCAGGGAGCTGGCTTGCGTGTTGCCGGGTGGGCGCCCAGGCCTTCTATGCTTCGGATGCTGAAGACCTTCTCAACACAGGAGAACTAGCAGATAACGGGGCCGGGCTTTGCTAGCATGCGCAGGGAGGTGCACGAGGCAGCCCACGGCAACGCGGTGCGGTATTCCGTCGAGCGGGTCATGGGCGCATGAGGTGTGCCGCCTCCGCTCGCTGCTGGGGTGCCCTTGACTGGTGTCTATTGCTGTGGAGAGCCTGGTGCTGAAGCCCATCGGTGAGGGCGAGCTCACCAGCGGAGGAGACGTTGAGGTAGAGGGGGTGAAGGGTGTGGGAGGGAGACGGAGCGACGGAGGTGGCGAGCGGCCACGTCCCCGGTGGCGGCTCCCCGGCGAATTGGAGACCAGGCAGAGTCGCGGCAAAGAGAAGGGAGTTTACGCCGGGCCGACGTCTAGGTGGCCAGCAGGTGGACGGTGGAGGGAGGCGGGCCGTGCTGCTGGCGGAGGGGGCGCCATGGCAAGAGCAGAGCAGAGGGCGACAGGCAGCGGAACAGATGAAGTGGACGAGGTGAGAGGGTTCGCGAGGATTCGGCAAGAGCCCGGGTTTGCGGCTTAACGGGCCATAGACCCGCTCCGACCCGCATCGAACGGTCAAGGTCGCTTGCTTGCCGGATCCGACAGCTATTGCGGTAACGGGCGACGTGGCCCTATCGGGTGCCTGGGGAATTCCCCGGCTTTCGTCATGAAGAGATTACGTATAGTAAATAGATGTCACAGAGTAAGCAAGTGTTTTCCGTCAATCTGCAATCCAAATAGCAAGGTAGGCTAGCCTTGCTCATCTAGCATTCCATCAATTTTACTGTTCTTTGGCGAATCCAATTCCGTTGATCCCCACACTCTCCTTGCCACTAGTGAGTAGTGACCAAGCTCGAGTTATGGAACAGGAGACAGACAACGCAAGCCACACATACTGAATGGCGCATGCGACAGAACTTGGTAAAGAAATATGGAGACAAGAGAATTAACGGCTAGTGAGTATGGCTGTTGAGGAAGGTTCAGCTGGTGGCCAAGCTCCGACTATCGGAGTCGATACGGGAGTGAACACTGTCAGATAGATTAGAGAGGGAGAGGGCAGAGGTCTCCACAGATTGGATCCAAGTTTCAGGGGGGGCATGTTGTGGCACCTGCCAGGAACGCAGCGCAGCGACAGTCAGGGAAAACAGTGGCGGAGTTGAGTAGCTGGGGCGGCAAGAACCATGGAAGATAGATGGAGTTGCGAAGAGTGTAGGACAAAGCAGAGAAGAGGTAGAAGGAGAAGGTGGGAGGCCACTACATTCAACCTCAGTTGTTGGCACATTTGATTCAGGTTGATGAAGTAGCAATGGAGCAAACAGAGAATTAGCGCTGTCCGGATGATTAAGTTACTTGATGGGGGAAGCAGGGGTTATCCACCAAAGTATTATAACTCATCAAGGTGTCAGCTGAAGAAGTCAGGTTCAGAGCCTTAAGGTGCAGTCATATGGATGATGTGAAAAAAGCACAACCGAACAAAATAATCAATATGTACTACTGCCAAACTATCTCAGATAGATAGCAAGTTATCAGTAAATGGCAATACCAGTGAAAAAAAAAATACTTGTGCTTTGTTCCCTTTGAAGCAATAAAGTTATCAACATCTATCTATTCCAAATTTTTTTTTTAGATAATGGAAAATTTCCGGCCTCTACGTTGTAATACACAGCCTATCTATCTATTCCAAATGTAGGGAGACAAACAAGAAAAGCAAGTACAGGGTGATCTATATATATAACTTAAAACATACAGTAAGTAACTTCAGTAGCAAGTCATATATACCATTTCTTTTCGTTTTCATTGTCTGCAACTCGTATGATTGGAGAAGAGACATAAAAAATAATGTCAATTAACAGCTTACATTAGGAGATTATCCAAACCTGGAATGTCAAATGGTAACTTTATAACTCCAAGGGCAACAAACATGAGCAGGAACCACGCAGGAAAGGTCATCATGCATAGCACCATGAAAGATTTTTGTCCTGAAAAAGAAAAGAACAGCAGAAGAGTGACCAATTTCAGTCCAAATCCCATATGAATTTGTAGCCTTGTAGGAGTCATAACAGCATATTATCATTTATATTCCATGACGGCAAGGTTATTGGTTGAATCTAGGGGCACGCCATCACCTTCGCAGGCCCGCGCCTCGGTGTTGCGGACGACCCACTCGGCGGCCTCGCGGAGGCGGCGCTCGGGTTCGCTCTCGGGCTGCCCGATCGGCGTGTTGGCGACGAGGTCCATGAACGCGGAGTTCTTCGCCTCCCTGGATGCCGCAGCGGACGCGGCGGCGTCGTCGTCGACCCCGATGGCGCGCCGCACCTCCGCGACGGACGGATGGACGGGGGGCGCGGGCGCGGGGGCCGGGCCCTGCTGCCCCGACGGCCCGCGGCGGCGGATGATGCGGCGCGCGGGCTCTCCCGCGGCGGAAGCGGAGGCGAGCACGGCGCGGTGCGGAGCGCGGGCAGAGGCAGCGGCGGTGGCGCCGGCGAGGCCGAGGCGGCAGGCCATTGGGGTTCCGGAAGGGAGCGCGCGGCGTGGGGTCGTCGGTCGTGCGAGCTGAGCTGAGCTGTGGGAGACTGGGAGTGGATAAACCGAGTGGATGGGACCCACCAAGGGAGGATGACAGGTGGGACCAACCTTTAGATATTTATAAAGCCTTTCTTACCTTTTTGGGTGAGTCCTTGCAGGGCTACTGGTTGACAGTGTGACGTCTGAATATTTTGATCAGCCCCCGGCCTGCCGCTACCGGCGGTGACGGTTGACCTCCGCGATCTCGAGGTGCCATTGCCACCGGCGAGGTGGCGACGACCCCCGAAGTCTCGAGCGTGCCACAGCTCAACTTCAGAAGTCTGTTTGACATGTGGCGGAGCATGATCTTAGCGAACTGGTCCTTAGTTAAAACTGTACAAATTCATGGTACAGGCGGTTTGCGAGCCTGTCAAAAACTGGTGTTGCAGAGCCCTACGCAGGTGAAAAAAAATGTTATTGGCACGATTGGAATAAGTTTGCACTAGTAGTTAATGCGCGCTAGAGCCGGTACTACAATAAATATCATATTTTATAACATTTCATTTCTATCACAGAAACCCATTTTTTGTCTTATTTTATAATTTGTGACGCTCGTGTGACGAAAATTCGTTCGTCATCTATATCTTCTAATAAAAAATATTCAATGACAAAACATCTTTTTTCGTCATAAATTTTGTGACGTTTCCTCTACTGTCACTAATTTATGACGACTGTTTTACGTCATTAAAGACCTTTAAAACGTCATAATCCATTGTGTGTGAATGACATGGCACTGACGTAGCATCACTACCGTGACGATTTGGTTCGTCATAAAACCTCATATGGATGATGTGGCAGTGATGTGGCGCCGACTCGGCAACACCATCTTGACGAATTGATTCGTCATAAAATAATTAATGGCCCACTAAAGCCCATATTGTGCAGTCTATTCGTGGGCTAAGCCCATTTTTCCTTTTCAAAGAATGTCCGGTCCAACTGTTTGATAGGCCTAATGACTTGAAAGCCCATTTTTGAGTCAGCTCAGCCCATTTTACAATTTCCACCCATTTTTGAGTTAGCCCAGCCCATTTACAATTTCCACCCATTTTCGTGTTAGCCCGGCCCATTTTACAATTGCAGCCCATTTCAGTTAGCCCACCCCACATACATTTTATAATTACAGCCCACATACATTTTATAATTTTAGCCCATTCATCATCACACCACATCCAGCCCTTTCATCACTGTAGATCGAGCTCATTCCTCACAACACCCATTCATACAGAACCAATTCATCAACAAAAATAAAATAGGACATATTCAAACTCAGAATGACACATTCATATGTAGCACATCCAGGACCATTCACCAACATCCAAAACCATTCAGCAACAACATTCATATGTAGCACATCCAAAATCATGACAGTTCCATGTCTAGAAACCATGACTGGTCCAGAAATCATGACAAGTCCAAAAACAAAATATGACAGGTCTAGAAATCATGACAGATCCAAAAATCATATGACAGGTCCAAAAATCATATGACAGATCCAAAAATCGTATCAGAGGTTGAGTCCAGAAATCATGACAGATCCAAAAATCATATGACAGGTCAAAAAATCATATGACAGGTCCAAAAATCATGACAGTTGCAGGTAGGAATCACTCCCTGTTGAGGCTAAGTAGACGACAAAGTAGTGCATTGGTCTCCACCTCTTGCTTCTTCAGGATCTCCAGTTCTTCTTGTTGCTTCTGCTATGCTGATTCACATTCTTCAAACTTTGAGTTCAAGCATTCCAATTGATTGCGCTGATACTCAACCTGTGATTTAAGAGCTGCAGCATCTTGCCTCTCTGTCTGAACTTCTTCAAGTTCTTGTACTCTTGCAGCAGTTGCAGAAGTCTTCTTTGAGGCTGCTGTCTTCAGACCAGCATTCTCAAGAAACTTTGATGATGCCAAGACTTGTTCAACAGCTTCAGTAGGGGTCTTTGGAACTTGCCCTTCTTCTGTTGGTTCAGCCACGATAGCTTCCATTTGTTCCTGACATGATCAAACAAGTTTCCATTAAAATATAGAATCATGCAGCTACACACCCAGGAGTATAGATCATATATGCAAACATAAATGCTAAGTTCAACAGAGTATCTGAATTATCTGTTTGTAAAACTGGCATCTGGTCAAACTGAACCAAATAAAAAGCACGTGCAACTATCTGAATTATTTAGGTTTGTGGTGACAGGTTAACAATTTCATCAACATGGTCAGCAACCTTTCATTTTGAGAATTGGTTTCTAACGTTAAGCATTGGTTTAGCTAAGTGGATGCGCTTGTGTAGCACTGGTTACTGCTAGCAACTGCAATAAGTATAGATTGGTTCCTTTTCAAATGCAGTCATACATAGGATGGAAAAGGCTAAAAGCATGCAGCTACAGACCTAGAACAAGAATTAGCATGGAGAAATTAACAGTTGAGCAGTTGTTGACGCTCCTTAGCGACACACTTTTACCCTTGTTTATCTTTAATGATGGCATGAATTTGATATCTAAACTAACGATCATACTCTATAACCGAGACGTTTTTGCATATGCAAGTGTTTTTGAAGAAATTCTGTTTGCGCAGGTTTTTGGGCTAAAATGGAGCACATATGGACAAGGCTTGAGACCAAGGACGACACGGTGAAAGATGAAGGCCAGCGGCCCGAAGAAGAGACCAGGCCGGCCGGCCCCACATGGCCTAGGCCGGCCGGCCTAGGTTGTTTCAAGCCCCGTTCGTGCTCAGCTTTGGTGAACTGACCTCCAAGAGTATTTGAAAGGCAAGTGCTTCAAGATAAGGTCAAAAGACTTCAGGGTCAAGGCAACTCAATTGGAGAATTTGGAAGTTTATCACTTCCCATTCTTATCTCGAAGATATCCCAAAGCAAACGACGTCTAAAGGCCCACATGCATAGGTGGAACATCTACTGAAGCTTCCAGAAGACTTGGAGAGAAAGATGAAGACGAGGCGGCCAGGGAGTGCCCTAGGCCTGCCGGCCTGACCCCCCCTTGGGCCGGCTGGCCCAGGCCTTTCCTGTGGTGGCTTGTCTCCCCCTTCGACCTAGGGTTTTCTTAGGGTATAAATACCCTCCGTGCCTTCGAGCCATGCATCAATTAATTCGTCATTCACCGCCGAGGAGCAGAGAAGCTGGAGGGACACCTTTCGGAGAGCTGAGGGTCGTGCTAGTTGTCTAGGGTTCTTCCCTAGCCGACGTGGAAACCCTGCGAGGAAGACCACGTCGGAGTTCTGGAGCTAGGATAATCAAGATCAAGGTAGGATCCCGGTGGTGATCTTGTGATGTACTTACATTCATGGTGAAGTTATATGTGTTTCTGAATCTTTATCGATCAAGTGCCTCTCTTTATGATTTCGTTCTTGCTTGGGTTTGCTTCTTCTCCAATCGATTCTCAAGATAGATTGCTCGGGGTGTTCTTGTAGCCATGGTGGCTAGAGGTTCATACCGGATCTACCAAATGGTTCGACACGTTCACTTGTGAACGTGCCCTTAAGT
>CM014271.1:38933435-38953052 GCA_004135705.1 Alloteropsis semialata
TGATATCGGAGGACCGTTCGAGTTCAAGATTTCAACCATTCGTATGGTGCAAAGCTCGCCCTTCACTGGAAAAGAAGATGCCAACCTTCACCTTTAAGCATTCATCCAACTATGCCGCACCTTCGATCTGCAAGGAGTAACTCAAGACCAAGTGAGAGCAAGGCTCTTTCCGTTCTCTCTACTTGGGAGGGCACTTCAATGGTTTCATTCTCTACCGGCGGAGACGGTAAAAAGTTGGGATGCCTTGATGAAAGCTTTCATGACGGAGTTCTACTCGCCGGGCAAGACTCAGATTTTGCGCAACAAGATTGCTATCTTCGCGCAAATCCCAATGGAGACTGTTGCGGAAGCCTATGAGCACTTCAACGACTACATCTGAGCCGTGCCACATCACAAGTTTCCAAAGGAGGATATAGTCCAGAAGTTCTACCAAGGCCTCACGACCATATCAAGGGCAATCATCGACGCATCGGCAGGAGGATCCATTATTGAGCTCACCCCAACTCAAGCTCTCAAGCTATTCAAGAAGGTGGCGGATAATGATGCGTGGGCATCATCGGGACGACTGCATCCTACACCGTCCGCGGGAGTAGCTAAAAGTGTTTTTTAAGTGGAGCGTGAAGAAATACTTGAAGGGAAGATCGATTCACTCATGAGGAGGTTGGAGAAGATGAAGGTGGACAAGAAGGAAGCCCATGCTATTGATTTGAAGGCAGCCGAAGCAAGGTCCACATGTGAAGATTGTGGAGAGTATGGCCATGTCCAGAAGAATTATCCAGAGGAAGTTAAAGTGCTCGAGTACATGAGGAAAGGGGATTTGTCCCCACCGTCCTACTTCCGCTACGGGCAAGATAGACCTCAATTTAATGCAAGCTCATCTCTTCAAAACTCGGTGCCTCTTCGTATACAATTGAAGGAGTTCATGGAGGAGCAATGCAAGATCAACAAGGACACCGTCGCCAAGTTCAGGACTATGGACAAGATATTGGAGAACATTGAGGGCAAGGTGACGGAGGTCGGAAGCTCTAACTACCAAGTGCTCAACATGATGAAGATGCTAGAGACACAAGTGACCCAGCTAGCCAGACGCCTACCTAGTAATGAAGGAAGACTACCGGGGCAACCTCAAAATCCGGAGACGGCAAAAGCAATTCAAACTCGCTCGGGGAAGGAGACCGAAGATCCCGAACACCCGGCCGGAGCAAGGAAGCCTAAGCCAAGCGTTGAAGCCGAGATGACATCAAAAGAGAAGGCTCCTACTCCCGCACCGAAAACAGTCACCCAAGAGCCCAAATTTGAGATGATCGATGAAGATACAAAGATTCTTCCTCCAAGGCCACGTTACCACAAAGGTAAAATTGATGAGCATTTCAAAAAAATTGTTGAAGTGGTTCACAGGTTGAACATCAATATGCCGCTCTTGGACGCTCTACAAGTTCCAACATACTCTCGCTAATTCAAAGACATCCTTTCCGACAAGCGTGAGATGCCGCCGAGCCAAGTACCATCAAGATGACCGAAGAATGCAACGCGGCTATCGTCGATCAAGCTCCCGAGAAGAAGAGGGGTCCAGTGTGTCCAATCATCCCGTGTTCCATTGGATCATATATGTTCGAGAGAGCATTGTGTGACCTTGGTGCAAGTGTGAGCGTCATGCCGAAGGCCGTGTACGAGAAGCTACGCTTACCGGAGCCGATACCTACCGCCATGTGCCTAGAGTTAGCAGACAATTCTGTTCGCCATCCGTTGAGCAACGCCGAAGACGTACCCGTGAAGATTGGAGAACACCTAGTCCCTGTTGACTTTGTGATTCTCGATATGGGAGAAGGGACAAAGTCACCGCTCATCCTTGGGAGGCCGTTCCTCAAGACCGCAAGGGCGAACATCGACGTTGGCAAGGGGGAGATCAAGTTCGACATCAATGGCACCATGAGCGAGTTCAAGTTTCGTCCATGCCTTGAGGTATGCAATATGATCAATGTTAAATATATTCCACCTCATCGACGTGAAACCAAGGAGGAGCCAAATAAGAAGGAAGCAAAGGAGACCAAAGAAGTTGTTGCATCCGTCGAGACAAAAGCTCAACGCCCGCTTGTGAAGACCAAAAAGATGACTAAGCCAAAGAATAATCCAGCACACAACCCGATCGTAAAGATATGGATGCCAAAGACTGCAACGCCACCACCGAGCGTTGGTCCGAAGTGAAGAAAAGAAGAAGTCTAGCTATAGACTATAAACGAAGCGCTTTGCGGGAGGCAACCCGTTCGTCGAGTCAAGCTACCAGGAGGACAACCTGTTCGTCGAGTCAAGAATAAGCTATCGGGAGGACAACCTGCGAAGACCTTTTGGGTAAGTGAGTCATGAATTTTGCTACGCAAGACTTAGTAAACATTTGTTAAATTGGTCGATGGGTCAGACATTTAAATTAGAGTTGCTCGGTCATTTTGATTTTATTTTTTATTCTAAACCAATGACTTGAGCCTTCCCATGATTTATTTGTTTAATCTTGAGAAACCCAAAACCAAATCTCCACACCCATTTTGGCGACCGTCCTTTCCATGACAGTCGGATCAATTCGATTATTGTAAAGATACGAGTAGAGCCAAGCGTTGTTATTAATTCTTTAAATTCTTTGACGCATGCTAGGCTCACGCAACATCAGTAATTTTTAGTTTTGTTTCCGTAGGATCAGGATTTTTCTAAGCCCCTTTTATTTTATTTCTTTCAAAACATATCTCTCACTTTGGCCAAAATTTAGAACCTAAACCTATGACCCACGGTTGAACTCAGGAAAGTTCACTATCAGTTCATGAAAGTGAGCAATACCGGTGCAATCAAAATTAACGTAGTCAGAAAATATTTCTCGACTTACAAATGTTTATGATGCTCAAATTCCCCTCTATTTATTCATTCAAACTCATTGCTTGCTTTGAGTTGATTTTATTTGACAAGATTAGAGGAGGACTGAAGCACTTAAACACTCTTTGGAAGGGTTTTATAATCATGATCATCACTAATCACCAAGATTGAGTTCACGGGAAAATTTATTGTGCTCTCTACCTAACTTCACATGCAAGAGGAGGCAGCCATGCAAGGTGGTACACTCATTTTTGCAGGATTGAAAGCAACATTTGGAGTGGAGTTGAAGCAAAGGACAAAAACATTAATCAAAGTGGAAAAACAATGTGCAAGTGGACAACTTTGCAAAAGAATGAATGGTTCACAACATTTGGACGGTGCAAATCATGTGGAGATGCTGGACACTGATCAAGAATCCACTCAGGAAGATGTGGGAGCAAGGGCATGTGAAGTAGGCCAGGGAGCACCCTAGGCCGGCGGCCCCAAGCACCCCTGGCCGCCCGGCCTGACGCCCATATATGCCCCCTGGTGCTCATCTTTCACAGGTACGCAACTCATGCAATTTCAAGTCCTTGTTCTTCAGTTCTTCCACCTTGAACACCAGCAGAAGCTCTAAGAAATTTTGAGAATCAAAACCACCTCCAAAAATCTCCAAAAATTCACTACAATTCCTAGTTTGCTCTCCTCTTCGATATATTGTTTTTCCATCAGCGACAAACTCATGGTGTGTCGGTTTTTGTGTTTGTGCAGCAAGGCACCATGAGGATGCAAGTTTCGAACTTCATCACCGGAAAGAGGACAAGGTCGTCAGCGTCCAAGGCACCATCGGCGAGCTCTTCGCGGAGGCACTCCATCGCGGAGTCACCGCGAAGAATGGAGGAAGACAACCCTGTACAAAGGAGTGACATGCTGCTCCTTGGAGGGATGCAAGACCCAAGAAGTATCTCCATGAGGTTCACCGAACCTCGTGGGCGTGCCGGCGCACCACCACCTCCTATACCTCGACGAGCCACAAGATTAACCGCACCGCCGCGATACAAGCCAACAATTTCAGAATATGGGTTTGTCATTTTGTCGGAGGAAGAAGAAGCAAGGCTCAAGAATTCGAAGGGAAGGGTGAAAGCAAACACCGATTTCGATGATGATGCACTCCATAGGTTGAGATTCTATGGTGATATTTATGGGCTATTGGACAATCTCGGATGGAGGCAATTTTCTGATGGTGTTCCGATGGACGTGCATGCAGAAATTGCTTTGGAGATTATGATGACCATGAGAGTTGTGACAAGAAAAGTTGATGAGCAAGAAGTGTCATGCCTCGAATTTAGGTTGAAAAATGAAGAAAGGTCCATCACTTTGAAGGAATTGGAAGCTTACTTGGTTTCAATGGTGATGCACTGGAAAGAGCCAAAGTCGAAGAAGGAGGGATGGATAAGTTTTGGAAGAAAATTGCAAAGAATGACAACCACCAAAGAAAGAACATAAGCAATGTCATATTTCAAATATTTCATTCTTGGATGAGCAGGAGAATCTTTGGAAGGATGAGAGAGTCCAAAGTAACCGACATAGAGTTAAATTATTTATACTCCGCGTTGATCAAAAAGCAAGCAATTGATCCTACCTATATCATGATTGATAGGTGGGTATGTGAATTGACATCCGGCTCCGGAGAGATCGGCTCGGGTTGTTATCTCTCCATGATAGCAATTGCATTGAACCCAAGATTGGAGACAAATTTGGCATTCTTCATGAAGGGGACCGATTTTGGAATTGAAGCTATGAGGCAAGGACACTACATCGGGGGAGATGAGAAGAATGGCTACAAAATTGCAAATACAAGTATTTATCTCCCCGATGCAAGATTGAAGTTGTTTGGAAGAGGAAGAGTTGATTGGCGGAATGAGAAGATTTTGATCAAGGCCAAAAAGAATAAAAGAGGGAAGCATGTTGGAGAGTCATCGGCACCGGTTGAAGAAGAAGTGGGAGAGGAATTGCCACCGGCTAGTTCCTCTTATTGGACAACGGAATTTCAAAATGCACCAAGTGGAAAAGGACCTCCGGAAGGATGGGGGCATCAATGGGGACATGCACCAGCTCAAGCATGGGGGTATGGAGCGTCGGTGACACCACCGATGTATCCACCGCCGCCTACATATAGCAGTTATGGCTGCCCACCGCCGCCACACCAAGGAGTCTTCCCGGATCCATCCTTTGGAGCTCAATTTGCACATCTCCAATAACCGGAAAGAAGCACGAGAACAATTGGAGCCTATGCCAATAGGAACATGGAGGACATTAATGTCATCCGGAGGCATACGGACCGACTAGAAGATGGAACCTCGGGGATTGTATACCAAATGGGACTTCTAGCGTTGGCGCCGCTGGAACATTTTGGTGGAGGAGCTTCCCAAGTATATTATGATCCAGGATATAATGCAAGACATCCGCCAAGCCAAGAGGAGTGACCGACAAGGACCGAGAATAAATTGCTCACACGTGTGGTTTGAATTTTTTTTCCTTTCTTTTATTTATTTTCAGCATGTGTGTAAGCTTGTGTGCGTAGCAATTTTCTGTTTTTATTTATTTTCAGCATGTGTGTTATTTTGTTTATCATCACCACGATCACTATATATATCACCAATACTTTCATGACATGATTATTAGTGATGATAGAAAGTTTATGCCATGTTGAAATATGATGATCGTTGCCGCTTTGTCTATTTTTGCGCTTGGCTTATGCATGATTGAACTAATGCTCTCCCCAATACGATCTGAAATTTATCTAAATACCGGCTCAATCTTTTGTGGAGGTTATGATAATTTTAGACCCATATTTATTATTCTTGCTCTCTCTTTTAAACTTGTCAAGGGATGTTTAATTGCTGAAATTAATTAAAGCTAGCCTTGTCATTAATACCTTTTGCAATTGCTCTACCTCTCCAAAGCCTAAATGATATATCATGTTGAACCGAAGTTTAAGATTTATTTTCAAGTGAATTAATTCAGGATTTATCTTCTCTGGTACGAGAATAAGAAGCTGATCATTCCGTTTTGCGTACCTTCTTTTTGCTAGTCTATCTATCCATGCATTGTTAGTTTCTACACCGGAAACTTCGCAAACTTCGCTGGATATCCACCCTAAACCCAAATTATCTTTTTATGAAATACCTCCTTGACCACAACCCAATTTGAGTATGGATCATTATCTTGAGGAAATTCCGAAGAATCAAGAGCTTGATACAAGGAACATCTATTTGTGAAGCATCAAAAAGTGCGTACAAGAAAAATTAGAAGAAACGGAGGTCCACAATGAGTGGGCTGGCCGGTCTCACACCATGAGCCGACGACCTACTCCCTATCCTCCTTCAATGGCTTCAAAATTCGACGAGAAGATACTCCCTGAAGATTCTGACCATTTTCTAAAAGATTGAGATGGATACTTACTCTAGCATTGGTCACCACTTCTATGCTCGAGGACGAACAATCGTTTAAGCATGGGAGGGAGGCTGAGTAAGTATTAATGTTGCTAGAAGTTCTAAGGAGCATAAAGAAAAATAAAAGAAAAGAAAAAAATATATGTGTTGAAAAAGGAAGAAAGAAAAGAAAAAAAAGGTATGAAAATAAATGCTCCTTAGTTCTTTTTGCTTCATTAAATTCCATAGTGCCTTAAAGATTACTCCATACTCAAATATTCCAACCATGTGCAATCTGATAATGAGGACTTCATTTGTGCCTCGGGATCAACCTTTGCCACTTGCACATGTCCACTATCTAAAAAGCGTGTGTTCCATTTTCCCCCTCTCCACAAAATCGATTATTTTTCATGGTCTTTTTGACGAGTCTCGGCTAACCCATGAGAAGTATTTCTTGTTTTGATAATACCTTGATTATAATATCTTTTATTAGGACTAACCTTTCCCATAGCTCCAGATAAAGCCCTACACATACATGAGAGAAAGGAAGGTAAAGAGAGTTCTAGCAAAGTTCGAGAGACAAGATGAGCTGAGAGTTTCCATGATCAATTGCAATGAGGTTTAAATTATTGACTTTGGTTTAGCAATACTTTTGAAACTTACTTTTTAATTCCTGAGACTTGTTTAAATTAGAGAGCATGTGTTTAAAATCTTTGTGGGGAACACTTAATTCATATCTATCCTCCATACTAGAGAGAGTTGGTCACAACTTGAAGAGTTAAATACAAAATATTTTGAGGGCATTATGTTTTCTCGTGTATGATCAAGTGCAGGGATTGGACACCAAAAGGCAACGCTGATTTTTATTGAAGACCTACTCGAATTCTTATTGAAGACTTACTCAAGGACGAGCAAAGTTTAAGCATGGGGGATTGTTGATGCTCCTTAGCGACACACTTTTACCCTTGTTTATCTCCAATAATGGCATAAATTTGATATCTAAACTAACGATCATACTCTACAACCGGGACGTTTTCGCATATGCATGTGTTTTTGGAGGAATTCTGTTTACGCAGGTTTTTGGACTAAAATGGAGCACATATGGACAAGGCTTGAGACCAAGGACGACACGGTAAAAGATGAAGGCCAGCGGCCCGAAGAAGAGGCCAGGCCGGCCTAGGCCTAGGCTTAGGTTGTTTCAAGCCCCGTTCGTGCTCAACTTTGGTGAACCGACCTCCAAGAGTATTTGAAAGGCAAGTGCTTCAAGATAAGGTCAAGAGACTTTGGGGTCAAGGCAACTCAATTGGAGAATTTGGAAGTTTATCACTTTCCATTCTTATCTCGAAGATATCCCGAAGCAAACGACGTCTAAACGCCCACATGCATAGGTGGAACATCTATTGAAGCTTCGAGAAGACTTGGAGAGAAAGATGAAGACGAGGCGGCCAGGGAGTGCCCTAGGCCGGCCGGCCTGACCCCCCTGGGCCAGCCGGCCCAGGCCTTTCCTGTGGCGGCTCGCCTCCCTCTTCGACCTAGGGTTTCCTCAGGGTATAAATACCCCCTGTGCCTTCGTGCCACGCATCAATTAATTCGTCATTCGCCGCCGAGGAGCAGAGAAGCTAGAGGGACACCTTTCGGAGAGCTGTGGGTCGTGCTAGTTGTCTAGGGTTCTTCCCTAGCCGACATGGAAACCCTGCGAGGAAGACCACGTCGGAGTTCTGGAGCTAGGATCATCAAGATCAAGGTAGAATCCCGGTGGTGATCTTGTGATGTACTTACATTCATGGTGAAGTTATATGTCTTTCCGAATCTTTAGTGATCAAGTGCCTCTCTTTATGATTTCGTTCTTGCTTGGGTTTACTTCTTCTCCAATCTATTCTCGAGATAGATTGCTCCGGGTGTTCTTGTAGCCATGGTGGCTAGGGGTTCATACCGGATCTACCAAGTGGTTCGACACGTTCACTTGTGAACGTGCCCTTAAGTTACCCACGCCGAAAGAGAGCATCGTGACAGGGTTGTGACACCCCTAGTGTCACTGTGGTAATCAAGAACTCTAAAAGAATTTAACTAACTTAATAATGGCATGCATCATCTCATAATCATAGAGTTTTGTTTGTGCATATGGGTGTATGTGTGACCCAACTCAACAATCATAAGGACATAAGGCTTAGTACAACAAAAATTTGATCCCAAACCAACTTAAAAACTGTAAAAGCCGAGTTGACAGTAAGTTGCGGTGCTCAATCTAATGGTCACCGCAACAACATGAGCCCTAGCAATTTTTAACCCATTCACTCCTGCATGACCGACTGTTGCGGTGGCCATTAGGTCACCACCGCAATAGTCGGTGGTCTCGGGCAACAGTAAAAATCCTCTCTGGATTGATGGACTGTTGCGGTGGTCGGTCATTTTTGCCCCACCGCAACATTAGATGGTTGAATTACTTACGTGAAAAGTTCATAGCACCGAATGTTGCGGTGCAAGGCCAAAGCCAGGACCGCAACAGTCGGTGGCCCGCGGATTTCGAATTTCACTTCGTCGGCACAGTGTTCTCGACCCCACAGACTGTTGCGGTGGGAGTTTTTACCCCACCACCGCAACAGTCGGTCGCCAACCACCGCGCCGGCATGGGTGTCCCCAACGCCGGTATGGGCGTCTGCGCCGCCGTACACACGTGCCCGTGCCCCCTCGTGACGCGTGTGAAGCTCAGGTCGCGGTGGTGCGCCACGTCCGCGCGTGGGAGCGGTTGAACCACTCCCGTACCTCCCCTTTCCCGAGCCCAGAGGCTCATCCACCGGCTCACCGCCATCCACCTCGCCATTGCTCGATTTCCCGCGCCCCGAGCTCCTCTGCCTCGCCTCTCATCGTCCGAACCATTCCCAGGCCACTTCCCTTTTCCCTCGCCATTTCCCCGAGCTGCACGACCGCCGCCGGCCTTCACTGGAGCCGAGCTCGGGTCTGGCTCAAGGTAGAAGAAGCACAGGACCGAAGGTAAGAAGTTAAGAAGGGTAGGGGGTTGTTTATAGGGTTGTAAGGTTTGTGTACAAATGGTTGTTTGATTGGTGTATGACTTCTTGCACAAAATGTGAGTGCTAGAGAGTTGTTTTATTGCATTATAAATCTTATACATGAGCTAAAAATGCCAAAACCTCGTTGAGGGGTTATGCTATGATTGATAGAGTTGAGCTAAGTATCTAATGGCCCAAGTTATTCAATATTAGAGTGGATTTAGCACTAGTTGAGTTAATAAGGTAGGAAGTGTAGTCTTCAAGTGTTATTTCTCAACCGTGCTTGCTGAGTGTTTGGGTTCAGCCATAGGTTTAATGTGTATGCCAAGTAGTCGTTTGTAGTTAATATGTCAAAATTTTGTGCAAAAAGTGTGGCCATAACAATTTTTGGGCTGGCCAGTTCCCAAACCGGTCTAACCGGTCTCCAAAACCGGTCAGACCGGTTCCTGTTCAATGGAAACGCCTTAGTTGAGAATAGTCCGTAAATAATTGTTAAGTATTGCGAGTTGTGATGGATGGTCTTATGATTGATTGCTCCTGCATTCATGCATCTCATGCATAATTTTGCAACTCATGTAGAGCACACCATCACCGACGGCGTGTACGAGATCGACGTCGAGCCCGAGGGTGACCCCATTGCCGCTGACATGAACTTGACGACTGCTCAAGACCCGGACCAAAATTCGGAAGGGCCCAAGGCCGTAGCTGATCAAGAAGGCAAGCCCCGGAGCATAACCCACTGTGAAACTAACATTCCTTGCTTGTGCCTTAATTTTGTGCACTTAAGTTTAAGGAGTTGCTTGAAACCTTAGATGCATGATCCCTAGGTATCTATGTCCTAATACTAGTATGTGTAGGTCGTGTAGAGTGCTATGCTTAATTAGGTCCGGTAGAAGTCGAGTGATTGCTTTGTCACTCGCGAGATATAGGTTTTACTTGATTTCAGTTAATGATGATCGGCAAGCGGGGCTTGTGCGATAATCATGATTGATTGAATGTCCCGTTTGCACAGAAAATGGTGGGCTGAGGCATTGATTGTGTGGCGATGTTGGTCAAGCTTTTGAAGGTACTAATTGTATGCCGGGAAATATGGTAAACTGGTAAACCTAGTACTTGATTCAAACTGACGTCTGACGGGTCTTCCTACTCCATTGGGCGAGGGGTTGATGGCGAGTGTAGCAGTGGCCGCGGCACAGGTTTGCCAGGGGCACCTGGGGTTCGTTGGGGCGTGCACTCGGGTGGAGTAGGCCCTGATGGCAGATGGCAGGGAGAGATGGGAAAGGTTGCCCCGTGAGGTCCTGGGTGTCTCTCACGGGTCGTGCAATTAGGTTGTCCCATGCATGGTTAACAATCAACTCGAGTTGTCCGTCCTTCGCGGTTACATGAAGCTGCTTGATCTCTGTTCACACATCAGTGTGCTTGGGCCAAATGAGTAGAGGTGTGGTTAGATGAGAAATGGGAGATAGATGTTAATCATTTGTATGTCAACAGTGATTATTATTGGATAGCTTGGCAAATGTAGTAATGGTTAGTCACACTTAAAACTTGGCTAAAACATTGAAAATAGGTTCAAGTGGTAGCTGCTTTTGGCAAAACAAACCCCAGAGCCAAAAAGCCTTGCATGTCTAGAATTTATCCTTGTCAGGTAAGTCTTGCTGAGTAATTAGTACTCAGCCTTGCTTGTGGCTTAATTTTTTGTTGCAGTTAATTGTGATGGCTACGACCCCGTTGCTGCCTTGACCTGGCCTTGTGTGCTGCCCGACGGCTGGGTTGTGGAGCGGGTGCCGTCCGAGTCCGACTCGGGCCGCGGTGAGTAGATGTTAAGCGAGGGCTCCGCTTAATGTCTTTTGCTTCGATGTGTAGTCTTCCGCTGTAAATAACTCTGGTTTGTAAGAAGATAAAACATATGTACTGTATTGGTATAATTATCTACGTGCACCATGTGATGTAAAATATGCGATGAGTTGTACTTCCTGAGCCCATCTTCGAGTGGGACTGCTGCTATTTTGTTTCGGTCGAGAGAGAAAAATATGGTGTAATCGGGAAGGTATCCGATGGATTGCATGATTAACTCGGTGTAGGGGCGTGGAGCACTGCTGTGATAGTGGTCCCATGCCTTTAAGCCGGATTAATTGGGGTGGTCTGCCACAAGGGTGTAATCTCATGTACAGTGGGGCTTTCGGGAGTTTGACCAGAGATCATGATTTAAAGATGCTTTTTATTGAGATTAACATCTATCTTACTTCACTCTATTTGGCTCGGAGCTACAACATATGCATGATCTAGGTGATCTAGATTGGTTATCTCTAACTTTCTCTTGCTATCTCCGGTGTTTGATTTTAGTAGATTAGATTGGTTTTGCAACTCCTCTTCAAGATAAAAGGCTTTCTATGCTAGTTGGATTGTTTCTTGTATCTTTAGTTCCACGGATTGATAAACCTTGGGGGAGTACTCTAAGGGAAGAGCTACAACTGATCTGTGCGCTTGCGGTTCACGATTGACGCGCTTAAGGGCCGTCAACAGCAACCAATTTAGTTTAGAGCAAACTTACAATTGCTTCTCTAACAGGCTCACTGAGACCTGTCTTGCTGCTGCAGTGCAGATCTCTGAAGAGATCGATCGCAGTGGGTGGTGCATCTTTGTACTTGTCTTTCGTCTAAAATAAGAGGCAAACAACTTTGAGTCAGTTGGTCATATATTAGCAAGCATTCTAGACTGCAGTATCAACACTAACACAAGCATGTCTTAAAAAAAGAATGTGCCCAGCTCCTGCAATGTGCTAACTCGTGGGGCTAATCAATAGATAAATATTTCAATTTATGCATATGCATATGGGTGGTGGGTTGTGGCCAGCTGCTGCCATGTGCTAACCTCATGGATTATTAGATAGCAGGAATATGAACAGCTAGTCATCATTTGTATACAGCACCAGCATGCATACGATAGTCATGATTGTCAGCTTAGCAGTGACAAAACAATTAAAGTACAAGTCATTTTTGAGCCTACCATGGACAACATTGTGATTACTCAGCTTATCATGGACAACCAAATGAAAGGTATAAGGCATTTTTGAGCCCAGCATAGTGATTAATCAATAGCTCTAGTGCATGATCGGGAACAGATCACAACTGATCTTTACTACAGCAGAAAAGGAATTGCCAAAACAAATAATCTATCACAGCCATGCAAATGAGACTAAAAAATTTCAATCAGAACAACTAATACAATATACGGCTCAAAATGAGAGAATGCTTACCACAACATGAGTCTGCGCAATGTAGCACCGGGAGTCTGTCTTGTGATGGTACTTCACTTTCCCACGGCTCAAGTTGGCCTTCGAACACTTCTCCTATAAGGTGAATATTAGTATGACAGGAAACATAATCTTGTCACATAGCAGGAATATGGACAGCTAGTCAGTTTTATTTATTTTGCATCAATAATTTCTATGAGCTTATTTTTAATATCCCGTCGTGACTGCCATATGTCAAGATTATTAGATAGCAGGAATATGAACAGCTAGTCATCATTTGTATACAGCACCAGCATGTATATGATAGTCAGCTTAGCAATGACAAAACAATTAAAGTACAAGTCATTTTTGAGCCTACCATGGGCAGCATTGTAATTACTCAGCTTATCATGGACAACCAAATGAAAGGTATAAGGCATTTTTGAGCCCAACATAGTGATTACTTATGGAGTCATTTGTTGACCATATTGTAAAGGATTAAGTATGAACAAGTGTTCAGATTTATTTTTATGGCAGCTAACACTAAAGGCAGATTTATTTTTAAAATATGTATGTCCAGATTTATTTTTATGCAATTGAAATTGCTCGTAAATATAAACAAGTAATCACAGCCTAGCTGGTTACAACACCATGCAATGGAGATAATAGTTTTTTAAAGACTAATTAACACAGCATCATGAGACATATTACCTTATGCTTGGGGCTAGACCACATTTCTACAAGCGCTTTCCATTGATCATTAGTCATACCATCCAATGGTGATGTTGTTCTTACTTGGTTGGCTGGTACATCATCAAACCATTGCTTCTTCAGGTTGTGCCTCATCTGCCGCTGACCACCCTTGAGCAAATCTGAGTAGGCACTTTGGACTGCCTTGTTGTTGGTGTCCACGGAAAATTTAGCCTAGTTGAGAGCATATACATCAGGAATTCAAATCAATATACTGATATTTGATAGAACAACTAAAAGGTCAAGTCAATTGCATTGTTAGAAAAGACTTGATCTACTTACAGAAACTTTGCCCATAAAGTCTTGTAGGGTCGAAACCTCGGCACATTTTATCCAAATTCTTGCCCATACTCCTTCCCCTAGTGCGTCTGTTGATCATGTCATTAGGCTCACCTGAAAATAATAAATATTTTTAGTTACATCAGTGCACGTCATAGGTATTTAGACACAAATGTGAAAACCATATTTATTGGATAAAGGAGCAAACATTTCTTACCTTCATTGTCCATCTCTTCCAACTCATCAGCTTGTGCGGGTGCAACTGGAGCAGCAACAACTGCATCATTCTCTTCATTGGTATATGTGCCATTGACACCTGCCTCGCCAGATGATTGCTCCCTCATCCTCCTCCTAGTCACTCTTTCAAGTTTGTCTTGTTGAATAGGTTCTGCTAAGACTCTCTTTGAGCCTCTTGTTCCTCCAGTGGGTTTGATGGCGTTGTATGTCTCTGAAATCTGCATGGCCTCATAATGTGAGAAGGAATAAAACCAAATTAGTTCCATATATACTGGGCACAGATGAGTAGCAATAATGACAAGGTGTGCAAGAATAAATAAATAGGCCTATTGCAAGTACCTTATCAACCACGCCATGTTCAATGTCCACCTCAGCCGGTTCATACAAAGAACCTGAGTCCTCATGAGCCATCGTCTTACTCTTTGCATTTGAAGAGCTGTTGAGAATGGATGCCAATTGCATGACACCGAGGTTTCGCAGGAGTTGATTGTTACGCATCATCGTTTGAGCCCTCTCTCTTTCATACTCTGTAAGTGGCACCTCTATATATGCATAGAAGAAATTAACCGTCAGCTTAGGTCAAGCAGCAAAACTAAGACATACACTTAAGGTCAAGCAGCAGAACTAGAAAGCAGCCTTGCACATTTAATGAGGAATTAACAGTGCTCACATGACACTGAATACGAAAGCACAAATAGTCCAACTAGGAAATTGAGAGCAGCACAACTACCCTAAGTGAAGAACAATTCTAATCATAGCTGCTAAGAGAGGCAGGAACATACAAAATATTCAGACCATACTGGCTTTGCACCCATCTACAAATAACAGTATCCCCTAGATAATCCTCAGACATTACTGGCTTTGCACCTTTCTTCAGTGGAGAAACTGTATATTCACAAGAACCACTACGTAAAATATACAGAAACAAGCAACAGTACAGTGTGTTCTTAAGAGAAGAAACAAGCAAATGATATATTGGTGCACAGGAACGGCCACTACACTGTCAGCTCGTACTTGTTCATATCTAGGGTGAAGAAATTGACCAAAAAAGGCACATGAACTCGATGGACATCACATCACAGAGTGCTAGGGTTCCCCAATAAAAACCGAATCTAGGATGAATTGATCCTAAAACCGAGATCAGAAGGCACATGAACTGACCTGTGGTTGGTGCCTTGCTTGGTCCCCGCTTCCGACCCGGAGCCATCTTGTCGTGGATCTTGGCTGGCACCTTGTGGCCGAGGGCGTCGCGGTCTTGTAGGCGCTGGAGTCGCGGAGCTGGTGGCGGAGGGCGTCATGGTCTTGGAGGCGCAGGGCATCGTGGACTCAGCAGACCTGGCGGCGAAGCGAGCGGTAGGGTCGAGGCGAAGGGCATTGCAGTCTTGGAGGCACAGGGACACGGCGGTGGATGGAGAGGGTGGACGCGGAGGGGAGCCAACGGCAGATGGAGAGGATGAAGGCGGAGGGGAGCCGACGGCGGATGGAGTGGGAGGGTGGAGGTGTGTGTGGAGTGGGAGGGTGGCTAGGGTTTGGCACAGATAGAGTGATTTGAGCCGGCCGAGTGGGAGAGTGATTTTACCAGTTTGCCTACCGTTGGCTGTTGTTTTAGTCCTAAAATATCTCGACAGCGTAGTCTTTTGACCTCAGAAATTTTGGCCCTGGCGCGGCTTTGCCCCGTCGAGAGCAATGTGTCGCTCGAACCACCAAAAATTGGCTGCTACTGACTGACATGTGGGGATATTTAAAACATGCTCACAAAAATTCAAAGCTATACGACAGGCATGATGGGATATTTAAAACATGCTCAAATAAATAAAACTGAGTTCACAACTAGCCATTAGGGGATATTTAAAACATGCTCAAATAAATAAAACTAAGTTCACAGCTCATAGGTTCCATTCTGTTGGTAATCCAACATTACAAGGAGTAAAATAAATAACAGTTTTGAGTTCACGGGTCACATTCTGTTGGCTCTTGTTGGTGAGAACATGATCTTCATTGAAGTGCAACATCATCTAAAGAGAGCAAAAACAGACAATGCATCAGTACAAATATACAGCTGCCCAAACCAAGAAAAAAATTATGGGGATGCCAATCTGATACTCACTAGCTACTAGTCACCATCGCTATCATCCTCCTCGTCATCTTTATGAGGGTTAGTTGGACCTTCGTTTTCACTGGCGTATTGCCATCCAGTTTCATCTTCATCATCACTTCGTGATTTTCTTCTATTTCCTCTTGCATTTGACCACGGAGCTTATCAACTACAGCGACATCAACATGAAAACAGTCTTCATCATCTGGTTGTTCATTGTCCAAATTTTCTTCATAGTGCAAACTTTCTTGCACCTGAAAACCTTCACATGCATCATCTTGGTACGACAGGATGGAGCTGTTGGGCCTTTCATCATCATTGTTGTTTTCAGGCACATTCCACAAGTGCTTGTGAAAACTTTTGGACAACTCTCCAGCTTTCAGCATGCTTGGTATCTTTCAAGTAAAACACCTTTGTTGCCTATGCTGCTAGAATAAAAGGATCAGACTTGTACCCAACAACTTCCATGATTGATGCTTCTGAAAAACCCATCATCCTTCATTCTAGACTTCTTGCTATTAGTATCAAACCAGTCACAATGAAAGAGAACTATTGTTCGACGATTGCTCAAATATAAGTTATACTGCAACTCAATTATTTCCTTCAGCTGCCCATAGAAATCAATATTATCTTCATCATGTGAACCCTCAGTCATTACTCCACTGTTTTGTGTTCTTCTATTTTTTTGCGCTCAGTAGTGTGGTAGCGAACACCATCAACAAGCCAACCTGAAAATATTCGAACTCGCAGATTTGGCTCACATGACAATGCATATAGGCCATCAGGGACATCTTTTCCGTCCACAAAGCGCATTTTTGCAATTTGTACAAAAAAGTAAAAAATCAGGAGGTGCAAATTAAAGTATATGGACTGAGGTAAATGATGCAAATATTAGAGCTAAGAAATAATAGGCGGCATAAAAAAATTAAAAGTGTAGAAGGGATGACATACTCCATAAAAGGCTCCACCTCCAGACAATTATTTAGTACATACCAAACCATTTTGTCATAATCATGTTCAAGATAAGTGACAGTACAGGAACCAAGAAAATCAACTCCATGTTGGAAAACAGATAGATCACCCTCATGCAAATCAACACGCTCTCTATTCCTGCCCTCCCGATTGTGTCGTGTGTCAACATCATCAAAGTACCTTGAGCAAGCAGTCAGGCACTCGATAGCTACATATGCTTCCGCATTGGATCCTTCAGGCCTTGCCATGTTCCTCACAAAATGCTTCATGGTAAATAATCTTCTTTCTATTAGGTACATCCACCCATATTGCACAGGACCTCTAAAGAGTCCTTCTTCAGGTAAATGAATAGCCAAGTGCAACATTACATCAAAGAAACCAGGAGGAAATATTTTCTCAAGGTTGCACAGGATAATCGGGATTCCATGTTTCAATCTATGTAAAACATCAACCTTCAAAGTTTTAGCACATAATTGCTGAAAGAAGTTACCCAATTGTGCAAGTGCTTCATATATGTCCCTAGGCATGATTCCTCTCATAGCGACAGGTAAAATCCTTTGGAGCAAGATATGGCAATCGTGCGCTTTCGGTCCTTGAAGGTTGCATCCATCAGCAGTAATGTGTGTGGCTAAGTTAGAAGCATATCCATCAGGAAATTTGACACTTCTTATAAATCACAAAAGGCAAGCTTCTGTGTTTTATTCATCGTGTAAGGGGCATGTGGAACACTGTACTTTTCTCCATCACGCTTCAAATGCAAATTTTTTTCTTATGCCCATGTCCTCCAAATCAAGCCTAGCATTGATAGTATCCTTTGACTTCCCAACAATGATGAGAAATGTACCTAGAATGTACTCACAAATGTTTTTTTCAATGTGCATTATATCAAGATTATGCCGCAGCTTCAAACTTGTCCAATATGGCAAATAAAAAATTGACCTTCGCTTCCAACATTGACCATCTGCCTCCCGCTTTCTCTTTTTGTTTTGAGGATGCTCTCCAGGTCTAACATCCTTGACTCTCTCCAATTGTTGCATCAACTCTGTTGTACTAAATTCCTCTGGCTTCTCGCGTTCTTTGATCCGCCCATCAAAACATTTCTTTCTCCTCCATGGATGGTCCTTGTCAAGGAAATGATGATGGCCAATATAACATATTTTACCCTTTATTCTCTTAGAGCAAGGGTTTTTGTCACAATGCACACAAGCATAGTAACCTCTTGTGACTCTACCCGACAAAGTGCTCAAAGCTGGATAATCGTGAATGCACCATATAACTGCACCATGTAGATCAAACTTTTTTCCACTAGATGCATCAAAAGTACTAACACCTTTCCAAAGATCTAACGGCTCTTCAACTAGTGGCTCCAGAAAGACATCAATATCTTTTCCTGGACATTCTGGACCTGGGATGAGTAGACCCATCACGAAGTTGGATTGCTCCATACATACCCGTGGAGGAAAGTTGTAAGGCACAAGAAATACTGGCCACATGCTGTAGGAAAATTTCATTTTACCAAATGGATTGAACCCATCTGTAGCAAGGCCAAGTCTGATGTTCCTTACATCTTGTGCAAACCACTCATATTTTCTGTCAAAGTCTTGCCACGCCTCGCCATCAGCTGGATGGCTAAGCTCATTCTTCACCGATTTCCTCTTCAGCTTGTGCCACTTTACCTCCTCTGCAATCTTTTTGGAAGCAAACATCCTTTTGAGTCTTGGAATCAATGGAAAATGCTGCAGTATCTTCTGAGGAATCTTTTTTTCATCTTTGTCTTTCCATCTTGATTCACCACATACCGGGCATTCATCTTTCTTTGCATGATCCTTCTGAAACAAAACACAATTTTTTGGGCACACATGGATTGAAATGTATCCGAGACCCATTGCATGAACAAGGTTCTTTGCTTCATTATACGAAGCTGGAAGAGAGCAATCTGGAAATGCCGATGATAACAGCTTGAGTATAGCATTGAATGCAACGTTGCTTATTCGATAAAATGACTTGATATGGAGTAACTTCACCACAAATGAAAATCTTGAATAAGCTGCACCAGGGTAAAGTTCATTCTTCATCTCTTCTAAAATCTTTGCAAACATGGATTCCCTGCCATCACCTTCATCTTGTTCTTCAGCTGTATACAACTCCTCTACCATATTACGAATCTGGACATCATCATCATCGGGGCCTTCCTCCTCCACATTCATGCCAACATCCTCATTCAAACCAATAGGTTCATCTAGATTGCCTGCATTATCATTTATTCCAGCATCCGATTGTTCCCCATGATGTATCCACTTATCATATATGCTACACGTCCCATGCATATATAAGTGGTCTTGCACAAGTCCTCTATGTACATAAACTTGGTTCAAACATTGACGACGTGGACAAAGTATCTCTTCATCATCATCAAATCTCTCTAAAACAAACTTCATGAACTCGCTACCCCCATCCTGATGTGCCTTGCTAAATAGCCTACTATTGATCCAACCTCTGTCCATCTGCATAACATTGAAAAAAAGAAAATTATTAAAGTGGCCCAAAATAACATCTCAGTTTTGTTCAATTGAGATGTAATTTCAGCATAAATGCAACTAAATTGGGCACCTTTGCACGTTATTTCCGATCGACTTCAGATTGTTACTCCTGCAACCAAATATACTTGTATGCGCTACACCTTTGACCCAACAAATGGAAAAAGTTAGAGAATTAAGGCACTGCATACAACAATATAACTCATAAACAAAAGCTCAAGGATTAAAAGCTTCA
>CM014271.1:38954052-38977133 GCA_004135705.1 Alloteropsis semialata
AAAGTTCCCCGCAGGAAGTCAGTGGATACAAGCCAATGAATGTGAGACTCGATTCTCCACTGTTGGCTCAGTCCCCACGATAATACAAATCAAAGATGTGCATAACACTCATATTACCTAGGCTTGGTCATCTCCATGTCAGATATAAGTGTAGGAAAATTCATGACTTGCCTTGCATTTGCATATAACTTCCATGTTGTTATGCCCCTTTGGTCTAGTTAGTGGATACAAACCAATGAATGAGAGACTCGATTCTCCAATGTTGGCTCAGTTCCTACGATGATACAAATCGAGGATGCGCATAACAATCATATTGCCTAGGCTTGATCATCTCCATGTCGGACAGAAGTCTAGGAAAATTCATGATGAGCATTGCACTTGCATATGGTGATTGACGTGCTCCTCAATTCGGTCCAGTTAGCGGATACAAGCTAATGAATGAGAGATTCGATTCTCCACTATTGACTCGGTCCCTACGATGGATACAAATTGAGGTCGTGCATTGCGTGTCGCTACAAAAATCATGGGTGGCTGCATATACGCGTAAATTCCTCGCCCATGCATGTGAAATAAAATATACAAACACAAGACATCGCCTTGGTCATAGATAGGCATGGTCTACTCATACTCATCATGTTAGATGTGGCATCAATATTCTGAATTTTTTTTATGAAGCTGTATGCATATGTGTCATGCTAGCAAAAAATGGTAAACATGTGTGCCTAACACAAGTGATCTTCTTAGCAAACAAATCGCCCTCTCAAATTGCGGCGCTTTGGCAAGGTCACATGCATCTAAGCAATTAGAAATAACATGGGCATGCAAACAAATTGCCATGACAAATATACTACGCCATACGTGATAAAGAAAGGTTAAAATATGATCATATTTTGACACCATGTCGCATGCATACAGGCAGCATACATGTTAGCTATCATAATCCGCAGTATACGTGTTAGTTATCATAATCCAAATTAAGAAAGAGATTAATATGTGTACAAACCATGTAGTGAAATTGGCATGGGCATATACACCAAATTTCCTACGTGCATATATTATGGTTACGCTAGTAGTGAAAATATAAAAAAAATGAGTATGCCCTGCATATCATCTAGGTGCAGCAAGCCATGCGTGCTGACAGCTCTCAAGCAACATGCATAGATATGCATTATATTATCTGCACAAGTTAAATATACCAAATCATCATCCGGCAAGTTATCGGAAACGACATCAAGATGAAGACTTTTCTTTATTTTTAGATTGTTGTAATATTTATTTTCATATTGGAGATTCTTAATCAGGGGTTTTCTCTATGGAGATGTAATTAACATAATTTTTATGCATATGTAAGATTTATGGAAGTATGGACTCGCAATACCTATACTCTTTTATTTGTCCCATTTAAATTAAATACAAATTAAATCTGTCTCTGGTGACGTGGAGGCGGGCCGTTTCGGCCGCCCGTTTTCCCGACATCAGTCACATAGACACTACTATAGAAACTATGTCCCCAATGGGTAGTTTCTTCAAAATAATTAATCATCCAATTGTCTCTCTTCTCTCTCCTTTCTTAACCAATCCCCTTCTCCCTTTTCTTAGTTCCCTTGTATACGTGGTTTCTTAAATGAGAAACCATTTCTATCTCTTACCTCGTTAATTCTCATGCCACATCAGCTTTTTCTTTATTTGTCATGTCATTTAATGCTATGGAAACTATCCTAGTCATTAGGTTGGGGATGCCCTCAGATGTTTATTCTATACGAATGTGGATAATATCGAATATTCATCCATATCCACGGTTTATTTCGAATTCGGATATCTATTCGAATAATAGTAAACGAATTCGAATGTATCCACTTAAGGTACCACATAATAATCGAATGCGAATATGGATATCCATATATCACTTTTTCGCGAATATGAATTCGGATAATTCGGATATCCGTTTACCACGAGTCATTCTTGCGGTTCTGTCACTAGGGCCTTGTTTAGATCGGCTACTTTCCAACAAGTTTTCACTATTCATCCGTCACATCGAATGTTAGGACACTAATTAGGGGTGTTAAACGTGGATTAATGATAAAAACCCGTTTCATAACTCCCAGGTAAATTCGAGAGACGAATCTATTGAGCCTAATTAGGCCATGATTAGACAACGTCGTGTTACAGTAAATAATCTCTAATGACGAATTAATTAGTCTTAATAGATTCGAAATTCAATTTTCAGGCAAGTTGTGTAATTAGTTTTTTATTAGTATCTAAATACCTCTTTCGACATCTCTTTTTTTTCAATTTTCCACTTTCTGAAGCAGTGTGACACGTTCCATTTTTTTGCAAGTTTCCGCTTTCCGAAGCAGTGTGACACGCAGTCAAACTGCGGCCGGCAGGCCAGTCCCAACGCTAGCACCAATTCCGCTTTCCGAAGCAGTGTAACCTTGCATGCAAGCAGAGAGTTTCGAGGAGAGAGGACGACGCAGCAGGTCAAACTGCAGGACAGTCCATCTCGTAGTCTCAACTAGGATGGATTCGGATCGGATAGAATCGAATCGGATGTCACCTTTTACCACATTTTAATTCGAATACGAATCTTGTCGGATACGAATACGGATGTGAATATTGTCCATTCTTGTCGGATACGAATACAAAACGAATGCATCGAATACGGATTCGCATTCGGATAGATTGCTTTATCACGTGTTAATTCTTCACGGATACGGATAATATCGGATATTCCATATTTTATTCAAATACGGATATGGATTCGGATAGAGAAAAGTAACAAAAAACGAATTCGGATATTTCCATTTAACATCCACATTAAAATCGAATACGAATACAGATATCCATATTGACGTTTTAGTCGAATACGAATACGGATAATTCGGATGTCTCAACATCCGAATCCATCGCTCTCAACTCTGAAGTCTGAACCAGGAGACTGACAGCTTGATTTCCTGAGCCTGGGCCACGATCGCTGCTGACCCACGACTGCATACAAACTGAAACAGCCGGTGAGCCTGGTCCTGTAGCCAGCATGCATGCTCCCTACATTTGTGCATGGAGAGTGGTATGGAATCGGATAGGATACGTATGAAATTAGATTCGGATAGCACTTTTTACCATATTTTTACTTGAATATGAATACGAATTCGGATGCTCTCGAATGCGAATACAGAACGAATGTTGGAATACGGATACACATTCGGATATTTACTCGATTTAGAAGACAATATTTACCTATTTTATTCCCTGATGGCTTTTAAATAACAGAATCATTATACAAGTAAATACAAAATTATAAGTACATAACAAGTGTACACAAAGACTGCCCGTTAATAATATCACATTTATCCATAATTATTTCAGTAATTAATCATATAAAAATTAAATAAAACTATAGATAAATATATATTTAATAAATAAGTTATTTATCATGAAATAATAAAAAATATATAAAAATATTTTCATCAATAAATAAATAAATTATAGTATTAAATTAAATTTAGTATTCATAAATCTTTATTATTTAAATTAATTACATCAGTTATTAAAATTAAAGATAATTTTTAAATAGTTATATGGTACAATAATAGTAATATTAAAATTGATATCATAATCATTAGTAATGGAGATAATATGTTTTAAATAGTTTTGATTATATACTATCATTATTAACATCCAAATAAACACTTTAAATGTTATCTCCATATGATCGGATACGAATAGTGTCAGATATTGCCGAATATGGATGTGGAACCGGATAGAGAAAATCGACGAAAAATGAATTCGAATTTATCCATTTTACGAATACGGATATCCATATTTATATTTTAGCGGATACGGATATCGGATAATTTAGATTCCACATTCATATTTCTATCCCTAATGGAGAGACTCGAAATTGACATGCCATTCTTGCTGTGAGCTATCCGTCAGACCGTCTCAGGCCCTGTTAAGATGAGCAAGTTTCAACTATTCACGAGTCACATCGAATGTGGTGTCACTAATTAGGAGTATTAAACGTAGATTATTTACAAAACTCATTCCAAAACCCTGGGTAAATTCACGAGACGAATCTATTAAGCCTAATTAGGCCATGATTAGACAATATGCTGCTACAGTAAATAATCTCTAATGACGGATTAATTAGGCTTAATAGATTCATCTCATGATTTCCTGTCTATATGTGTAATTAGTTTTATAATTAGATCATGTTTAGTCCTTCTAGTTAGCATCATTAAACTTGATATGATATTTTCGGCAAGTTTTCACTCTCAACTAAGGCTTTGTTTAGATCGGCAAGGTTCCGGCAAGTTTCCATTGTTCACTCATCACATCGAATGTTAGTGATGAGGACATCACTCCTTCGGATGCACACAACACTTCTCCGATGTACATTCAAGGTCCAATCACTAGAGCTCGCGCGTGACAATTGAATCTAGAGGTGAGCTCGTTCCTAAGCACTTTCTTTTATGATTTTGAGAATCGATTGCTACCTAATAGTTATATTGTGATTAGGTGTGGCGGAACCGTCCAGCTTAGACCGGCTCAAGTGCGTCGGATCGTCGTTTTACTGACAATCACAGCTTACGCACTTCAGACGGTGTAAACCCAGTAGTCCATCAGATGTCCCCAGAACATCTGAAACCTCCATGAACTTGAGTACAAATCACATACACCGATTTGCATCACATAGGAGCACAACAGGAGAATTCACAACACACTTAATTATACAAGGAATAGAGTTATTACACACATAAGAGCAAACTTAAAGCATAAGTTAAACTACAGAGTTCCAAGAAAAACAAAGGTAGGTCTTAACAAGGATAGTTTGAAGACCACACTGGATCTAAACAAAACAAAACACGTCAAGAGAACATGTTGGGCTCATCAACATGCCTCTTCTTCTTCTGGAGTCCTTTCCTGCCTTACTGAGCATCTTCTGGCGGCTCTGCAACATTTGTAGTATCTTGAGTACAAAAGTACTCAGCAAGTCTGACCCGTCTACCATAACATATAATTACAGACACACAAGGGCATGCATAGCTTTGGGGCTGTGGATAGGTGACACTTTTTGCATAAAAGCTTACTAAAACTTAAATCCTAAACTTTTAGAGTTAAAACCAATTAAGTAATTACCTGAAAGACTAGATTAGCAGCAGGATTAAATCACTCATGTATATCTTAAGCAAGCCTCAGGTTTTATAAGCATCACTAACATTATCTTGTACTAAGCCATCTATCAGCGATCAAGCGGTATTCATACCGAGAAGTGCGGCGATCCGGACCAATTTTTATCCCTGCAGAGTATAACCTAGTCATACGCGTTGTGTGGTCCCCAGGGTTGTCCACACAAAGCACCCTTTCACTATGGTCGCTCCAAGCCTTGAATTGTCCTCGCTCAAACCCAGGGACGCCCCCTCACACCGGCCCCACGTCTGGCAGCTCCCGACATGTGAGTTTACGGCCACGACCCTGCCACCAACCTCGACTAGTCCAGCGAACCACATTTCACGACCAGGAGCAACCACAGCTACATCAGCTCACCGGTTAGAATCTCCGGTATATGACTAGTACGTTCAAAGCCTGATCACAGGTAAACAACCACAATCCTAAGACAATCGAGGTGATGTGTTGGCTTGAGACTCCTTTCCCAACCTTCACCCTCGCACCCGATTTCCATTTCATCTTTTTAACATCAAGTATTGGTGATAGAGCAAAACCTAAGCTCACTAATGCTATGATGGAACTGTGAGGAATCTAATCATACTAAGCTTCACTGAAAACAGGTTGACATCTAGTATTGCTATAATCAAGGAAGGATTATGCAATCAGCAGTTCACACAACTCCTGTCACGTAATGCATGCAATACCATATTAATACATGAAATAGTACTCAAAATAGGGTTTGGATGCTCCGGTGCTTGCCTTGATCAAAAGCAGGGTTAGTATCAGCAGCAGCAACAGCAGGCTCGGGCTCTAGCTCCAACTCGACCTCTTCGGGCTCCTGGGATCCTTCAGGTGGAAGCTCGACGAACTCGACTCCGGAAGCTTCTTCTATTAACGTTATGATGCAAAGTTAGTACACTCAACCTAATAACAAAGCTAATAGCATTACAAAACCCTAAACAAGTTATTTCCTATTTATTCCTATTTTTTTCTAGAATTTTTAGTAATTTTTAAAAGCATTATGGAATTATTCTAAACACATAAAAGAATTATCCTATTATTATTATTAATTTCTTATTATAAATCATTATTCATAATTTTATTTATACTTACCCTATTTATTTATTTAAATACCAAAAAGAAAAGGTATTTAAATAAATAATCTAACATTTATTCTAAATTAAAACCATTTTAAACCTAATTAAAAACTAAATCTAAAACTTAAAACAAAAACCAAAACCATTTTACACAAAACCCCCTGGGTTTTCTCCATCTCAACCCGCAGCCCTTACTCTCCTTCTCTCTCTTACAAGCGGGCCCGGCCCACCTTTTTCTCCTCTCCCTTCCCACGCGCGCGTCTGGTCAAAAATGACCGAGACCGCCGCAGCGGCGCTGACCCGGCGAGGTCCTGGGACGCCAAAGACGCCCCGACCCGGTGTTCCACGGCCACGCGCACTCACTGGCGGGTCAGTCTCCCCCCACGGACGGCGACTGGGGAGCGGTGACCGACGGCCATGACGGACATCGGCACAGAGGACAACGGCGGCGCTCGGGCACGGCCCAGTCGTGGATCTCCACGTCAACAAGCGACACCAGAAGCTTCAGGGCGAAGAGGCGAACCTAACGCGCACCAAAACCTAGACCCTAAACGACCCTAGTCTAGGCTTCAACTGAGACGGCCAAGGAGGAGCGGAGCTCCGGGGCGGCGCTCGCGTTCCGGCGAGACCAGCCAACGATTCGGACTACGGACTCAACGGTGAACCGCGCTAGAACACAGGACACACACCCGCGCCATTTGTTGGGGACGGGGACGACTCAGAGATGGTTCTCACCGTGTAACCCAAAAACGACCGGCGGCGGTCGGAGGTGAAGAACACGGCGATTGGGTGGTTCCGGTGGACGGTTTCGAGCACAAACGGGTGATTTGTGAAGCTCACGGTCTGGGGAAAACTTGGGTGGATGGAATCGAGTGGAAGTGGCTCAACGACGATGAGAAACGGGCGGTGGTGGAGATGATGGTCGGCGGCGAGCAGAAAAGGAAGAAGAAGATGAGAACGGCGGCGGCGGGTTTTATCCTCTGACTCTCACCGCTCAAGCTAGGCCACCTCCTGCTTACCACCGCCTAGTGCTGGCACGGACCACTCGCGGCGCGTGGCACGCCGGCGGTGAGCGGCAAGCCGCTGCTCGACGGCTCTGTTTGGCTCTGTCTCTCTGAACTCTGAAAAGGCCTTTGCAAACCTTCCCAAACCAGCAGATTCGACGCCCTTTTTCTCCACATTTCCAACACAAAGATCCCAAACTCCAAATGTAAGAATTATAGCTGAACCTTAAGGCTACAAATCTCTCATAAACATCAGAGCCTAAATCTCAACAAATCAAGAGTTATGAAGCCAAGAACTTGGACCACTTTAACTGAATCTCTGAAACTCTTTCAAAACTGTCACCTTAATATCCAAATTACTCCCAAATTCAAATATAAACTTCAAAAACTTCAAATAGCAAACTTGTAGGGATATAGGGCTACATTTTTCCTTATATGCACTTGAGCTGATTCTTCCTAGATCTCAAGTTACGTTGCACTGAATTTGGACCAAAACAACTGAAATTCAGAATTTCAGTCAATTCTTCCCAAACCTGCCACCTTTAGGCCAATTGTTCTCCAAAATTCAAACATAAACTTTTGAATCTCCAAATACCAAAGTTGTAGTCCTAACATAGGGCTACATTTCTCTCAATATGACTTTGGGCTAAATCCTTCTAGATTGAAAGTTATAAGCTCAAGAATGTTGACCAAAACCTTCATCTCATGCAATTCAAACTTAACCAAAATTAAGTTTATAAGTTTGAATCTTTCTCAAATTTCACCAAATTCAAACTTGTTTGATAAATGATTACTATTTATGGCCCATTTCCAAGTTTGACTTGGTCAACTCTTCCAAGGTGTCAAAATTTACCGAAATGCCCTTAGGGCCAACTTAGCTCAAATAAAAGCATTTAAACTCTTAACCTTAGTATTTTTCTTCATTAGTGCTCTAATGATCTTCTTAGAACTTTACTAACACCTGTGGTGTTACATTAGGAACCAAGGAGAGGATCAGGGGATGCATGGAGAGGAGCTTGGAGGTGTGGATGACCAGCAAGGGTCGACCAAGACATGTGGAGGCCCAATACAACTCGACTTCGAGTCCATCTCGAAGTCTAGGAGCAGTCTGTCTTAGATTGGACGCCCAGGCCACATACGGAGTCCGATTTTGACGTTCTACATATGGATGGAAAGATAATTTGATAGAGCTTCCAATGGGACTGGTCCCACATCCAAACTACTTCGGAGTCAACAGGAATCATCGAAAAAATTGGACATCCAGAATCTGTCTCAGCGCTCCGTCGCTGTATTTTGGCCTTTGGGCCATGTATCGTGTGAGAGCCCATTAGGGGCATGTCCAGGGGGTCTCCCACGACCCTAACCTCTATATTTCAGTAGCCGCCACTCAAGTTAGGGTTTGGGTTTTGCTTAGATTATTCTGTCAAGAATAGTTTCACCGTTCATCGGTTTGTGAGACCCCAACTTCGTGAGTTTAATCATACATCTGTAATTTAGTTGCATTCTTTCTTGTTTTTGCTTGTGTTTTTTGATTCACAGGCAAGGATTAGCCTTCTTGGCGAGGTCGACCGCTTGTCGATAACCTAAGGAGACATGGTGCTGCGATTGCGGGGTTTGGGACGTGTTGTTCGGAAGCCGGATCGATTTGTGTTGCGACTCTACCAAATCGAGAGTTATCAGAACCTTTCGGAAGATCGGGAACCCTAGTTCACATCAAGTGGTAATCAGAGCTTTAGGTATACCATTAGGTTCACCCTTACCCTAGTTTGATTTAATTTCGCCTTCATCCTAGAGTCCACAGAAAAGCCAAAAAAAATTTCACCGTCCCACACCGTGTTTAGCCTTTTGCATAATTCTCTTTCAGAGTCCGTAATGTTGAGTTTGTGTCCTAGTTCGTGTCTTTGTTGCTGGTTTAGTTTGTGTTTTAGTTCGGTTGTGTGATCCCATATTCTGCTACCATCATCCCACAATTTTTCCCCCACTCGATTTGCATCCGACTCCGATTCGATCATCACAAAACCTAATTCGAAAGGCCCTCCTTGCAACGGGNTGTGCTCCTGGCTGAGAAAAAATATCAAAAAAATAAAAGGAAAAAGAAAAAAATCTGATTTCTACTAGTGCTAAAAGACGAAACAGCGGGAGGCCTAGAGAGGATACACTTGCTGTTGGTGTGTGCTATTGGATACTTGCTGATATTGTCATTGTTGTTCATCATAATCATCCTTGTTCCTTTCTTGTTGACACTACTATTCTTAGAACACGAGTAGACCAGCAACTAAGGACAAGTAGCTTTGGACATTTATTCAGCATTACTATCTGTTATTGAATTGTGTTCCACTCACATATTTGGCCTTCCTATAGCTCCACATACTACTTCTGGACAGCAGGTTTTTGACCCTTGCAATCGCGGCCTACGCCTTCCAGGTGTCCTTTGCCTTTCCGGTAAGAACCTTGTAAGAGCTTGGTAAGGTGTTTCCTTTTGCTGTGTTTGATTCAAAGGCACCACTACACCTAAGTAGTACATTATTAGGGATAACCTTCACTGTTTGTTCCTATTTTGGTGTCTATAATGGCAGGTGACGATGAAAATAACACTCCTAAGGAATTCAACGAGTGTGTTAGTCAAGGGCAATTACAAGCTGCCATCGAGGAGGGGCAGAAGGTGATGACAGAGACGATCACGCAGGCAATCACCACAGCGATCAGAGACCTCAAGCTCCCTGACATCGTTGAGAGGTTGGACAAACGTTTATCCACACTAACCGACAGGGTTATTGCGTTGGAAACTCGTGGACCGACCAATGAAGATGAGGACGTGATGTATGATGCCAATGGTAATATAGATGAACCATCTACGCGACAAGCACGACTACGACGTCGTCTCCGCATCAACACCACAGGTATGGTTGGTATTCATAATCGTGCTCCGGATGACCCTTATGCTAAGGTTAAATTTACTATACCTTCATTTTTGGGATATTATGATGCTGAGGGATATCTGGATTGGGAGATGACAGTAGAGCAAAAGTTTAGTGCCCACCTTGTGCCTGAGCAACATAGAGTCAGACAAGCCACTAGTGAATTTAAGGATTTTGTTATCATTTGGTGGACTGGTTTAGTTGCAACGGGTGTTTCACCTACTACTTGGGAAGACCTTAAAACTACTATGCGTGATAGATTTTCTTATCATAGAGATCTGCGTAAGAATTTAATGCGTTTAGAACAGGGAGATAAATCTGTGCAGGATTATTATGGTGAGCTTCAAAAGGGTTTGATGCGTTGTGGTATAGTGGAGGGAACCGAGGATTCTATTTGTCATTGTTACTCGGGTTTGAGGCACGACATTCAGGACATAGTGGATTATAAGGGTTTTAACACTGTCAACCAGTTGTTTCAGTATGCTATGCTTGCAGAAAAGGAAGTGCAGGGGCGTGAATTGCAAGGCAAGAGCAAGGCCAGCAACACGTACACTCCACGCTCGACGCCATCTTCGGGGCTGACCAAGCCCTCCTCTTTTCGAGCGTCCCCGCCAGCGAGCAAGCAATCAGTAGCATCTGGAGTTGCTGCACCACCAAAACCAACTGCTATACAACTTTCAGGGTCAGGTAAAAATTCTTTGCAGGAACCATCGAAGAGTACCTCCTCCGTTTCCTCGACGGGGCGCACTATCGGCATTCAGTGCCATCGCTGCCATGGACTTGGCCATGTGCAGAAAGATTGCCCAAGTCAGCGGGCATATATTGCTACGGAAGATGGGTACGTCAGCACCTCCGACATTGAGGATGATCAAGAAGATGAGGCTGCTGGGGAGGACGGTGATGTCCTTGGTAGGAAGACACGGTGTCCTTCAGGAGCATCATTGTGCAGCGTGTGCTCGGCGCACAAGTACAACAACCAGAG
Source organism: Alloteropsis semialata (assembly GCA_004135705.1). Taxonomy (NCBI): domain Eukaryota; kingdom Viridiplantae; phylum Streptophyta; class Magnoliopsida; order Poales; family Poaceae; genus Alloteropsis; species Alloteropsis semialata. Next base: position 38,965,223 of record CM014271.1, read on the forward strand.
AAGCTTCAACGCCATAATTTGTTTCAGATTTTCTTCATTATCAACAATCGGCGAGCACGTGTCATCATTGATGGGGGAAGCTGCAATAATCTAGTGAGTTCAGATTTGATCAAGAAGCTTTGTTTGACCACGCGACCACACCCCCATCCATACCATATTCAGTGGTTTAATGATGCAGGGAAAGCTAAGGTAACACAAACTTGCAGAGTTTCCTTTTCCATTGGTTCATATGTTGATTCTGTTGATTGTGATGTGGTACCTATGGAAGCTTGTTCACTTTTATTGGGTCGTCCTTGGGAATTTGATAATGATGTTACACACCATGGTAGAAGTAATACATACAGTTTTATGCATAAAGGGAAGAAAATTACTTTGTTACCTATGACCCCTGCTGAAATTGTACAAGCTGATAAAGAACGGGCTGCTAGTTTGAATGATGTTAAATTTGAAAATCAACAAGTTGCTAATTCTATTTATCCAATTAAAAAGGAAAAGCTTGCACCTAATTCTAAGGCCGAGGGAATTAAATTGAAGGGTGGTGTTATGCTAGCAAGAAAATGTGACCTTGCTGAAATTTATGATGATGATATTTGCTATACTTTGGTATGCAAACAGACCTTGTTTTCATTTGATGATGTTGCTAGCTCGATACCTCCTGTTGCCACTAACCTTTTGCAGGAGTATGAGGACCTTTTTTCCGGCTGAGATACCCCCGGGGCTGCCACCTATGAGAGGAATAGAGGATCAAATTGATTTGATTCCGGGTGCAACTTTGCCAAACCGTGCTGCCTATAGAACCAATCCGGAGGAGACTAAGAAAATTCAGCGACAAGTCTAAGACCTTTTGGACCGCTGGTATGTTCATGAAAGCCTAAGTCCTTGTGCCGTTCCTGTGCTTTTGGTTCCTAAGAAAGATGGTACTTGGCGTATGTGTGTTGATTGTAGAGCCATTAATAATATTACTATTCGATATCGTCATCCTATTCCGAGGCTAGATGACATGCTTGATGAGTTGTGTGGCTCCATAATTTTCACAAAGATTGATTTGCGTATTGGTTACCACCAAATAAGAATGAAACTTGGAGATGAATGGAAAACTGCTTTTAAAACCAAATTCGGCTTATATGAGTGGTTAGTAATGCCTTTCGGTTTAACTAACGCACCTAGTACTTTCATGCGCTTGATGAATAAGGTTTTGAGGGCTTTTATTGGTCGATTTGTGGTGGTTTACTTTGATGATATATTGATTTACAGCAAGTCTTTGGATGAACATATTGAATATTTATGTGCTGTTTTTGACGCGTTGAGAGCCGCGCGTTTGTTTGCTAACCTTGAGATGTGCATCTTTTGCACCGATCGAGTTTCTTTCCTTGGCTATGTTGTTACTCCATAGGGAATTGAGGTGGATGAGAACAAAATTGAAGTCATTGAGAGCTGGCCACTGCCCCAAAACATCACACAAGCAAGGAGTTTTCTTGGTCTTGCAGGTTTCTACCGCCACTTTGTCAAAGATTTCAGCACCATTGCTGCGCCGCTGCATGAGTTAACAAAGAAAGGTGTGGTGTTTCATTGGGGAAAAGCACAAGAGGAATCCTTTGCCACTCCGAAGGACAAGCTTACGCACGCACCGTTGCTGCAACTTCCAAATTTTGGTAAGACTTTCCAGATTGCATGTGATGCTAGTGGAGTTGGCATTGGTGGTGTTTTGATGCAGGAAGGTAAACCTGTTGCATACTTTAGCGAAAAATTGAATGGCCCTATTCTGAATTATTCTACGTATGATAAAGAATTGTATGCTCTTGTACTTTCTTTACAGACGTGGCGTCATTATTTGTGGCCTAAAGAATTTGTGATACACATAGATCATGAATTGCTTAAGTATCTTCGTTCTCAAAATAATCTGAACCGTCGACATGCTAAATTGGTTGAGTTTATTGAATCTTTTCCTTACATCATTAAACATAAGAAAGGGAAGGATAATGTGATTACCGATGCTTTGTCTCGACGATATGTTTTGTTATCCCATCTTGATTGTCGGATTTTTAGACTAGAATCAATTAAAGAACAATATGCGCTTGATCTTGATTTTAAAGATGTGTTGCTAAATTGTAAAGAGGGACGTACATGGAACAAGTTCGTGATTAATGATGGATTTGTGTTTAGAGCTAACCGCCTATGCATTCCAGTTGGTTCCGTTCGTCTTCTGTTGATGCAGGAAGCGCATGGAGGAGGATTGATGGGACATTTTGGAGCTAAGAAGACGGCGGATGTTTTGGCCACACACTTCTTTTGGCCAAAGATGAGGACATTTCCAAATTTTAGTATGTACTTCATTGACGAGACGTTGAGTGGTTCGTTGGTCGCTGCGCTACATGTCAAAAAGCTAAGTCTCACTTGAATCCACATGGTTTATACTTGCCTCTTCCTGTTCCTTCTATTCCTTGGGCAGATATTTCTATGGATTTTGTTTTAGGATTGCCTAGGACTAAGAGGGGGAGGGATAGCATTTTTGTTGTTGTGGATTGTTTTTTTGAAGATGGCACATTTTATACCATGTCATAAAAGTGATGATGCTGTTCATATTGCTGACCTCTTTTTCAAAGAGATTGTACGTTTGCATGGTATGCCTGCTACTATTGTTTCAGATCGTGATGCGAAATTTTTGAGTCACTTTTGGCGTACTTTGTGGAACAAATTGGGTACCAAATTGTTATTTTCTACCACTTGTCACCCACAAACTGATGGGAAAACGGAGGGCTATTTTGAAGAAAAATTTGAAGCTGTGGAAAGAATGTTTGCCATATGTGGAGTTCGCATACAATCGTGCAACACATTCTACTACTAATGTAAGTCCTTTTCAGGTAGTGCATGGTTTCAATCCCCGTGCTCCTATTGACATTCTACCTTTACCTACTAGCGAAAGAATTTATAGTGATGCTAAAGAACGTGCTGATTTTATTTTGAAAATGCATGAAACAACTAAGTGCAACATTGAAAGGATGACTGAAAAGTATAGAATTGCTGGTAGTAAAAGTAAAAGAGAAGTTAAACTTGAAGCGGGTGATTTAGTGTGGTTGCACTTGAGAAAGGATCATTTTCCAGATTTGAGGAAGTCTAAGTAAATGCCTAGAGCTGCTGGTCCTTTCAAAATAATTGAGAAAATAAATGACAACACATATAAACTTGAGTTGCCTTCCGAGTTCGGGGTTAGTCCTACTTTTAACATTTCAGATTTGAGGCCTTACTTGGGAGAGAAAGATGAGAATGCGTCGAGGACGACTTCATTTCAAGAGGAGGAGGATGATGAGGACATCACTCCTTCAGATGCACACAACTCTCCTCCGATGGACATTCAAGGTCCAATCACTAGAGCTCGCGCGCGACAATTGAATCTAGAGATGAGCTCGTTCCTAAGCACTTTCTTTTATGATTTTGAGAATCGATTGCTACCTAATGATTATATTGTGATTAGGAACAAGGAGAGGATCAGGGGGATGCATGGAGAGGAGCTTGGAGGCGTGGATGACCAGCAAGGGTCGACCAAGACATGTGGAGGCCCAATACAACTCCACTTCGAGTCCATTTCGGAGTCCAGGAGCAGTCTGTCTTAGATTGGACGCCCAGGCCACATACGAAGTCCGATTTCGACGTTCTACATATGGATGGAAAGATAATTTGATAGAGCTTCCAATGGGACTGGTCCCATCCAAATTTCTTCGGAGTCAACAGGAATCATCTAAACAATTGGACGTCCATAATCTGTCCCAGCGCTGCGTCGCTATATTTTGGCCTTTGGGCCATGTATCGTGTGAGAGCCCATTAGGGGCGTGTCCAGGGGGTCTCCCACAACACTAACCTCTATATTTCAGTAGCCGCCGCCCAAGTTAGGATTTGAGTTTTGCTTAGATTATTCTGTCAAGAACAGTTTCGCTGTTCATCGGTTTGTGAGACCCCAACTTCGTGAGTTTAATCATATATCTGCAATTTGGTTGTATTCTTTCTTGTTCTTGCTTGTGTTCTTCGATTTGCAGGGAAGGATTAGCCTTCTTGGCGAGGTCGACCGCTGGTCGATAACCTGAGGAGACGTGGTGCTGCGAATGCGGGGTTCGGGACGTGTTGTTCGGAAGCCGGATCGATTTGTGTTGCGACTCCACCAAATCGAGAGTTATCACAACCTTTCGGAAGATCGGGAACCCTAGTTCACATCAGTTAGGATACAAATTAGGCCAATCTCAGTGCATAGTTTCATCGCACAGTTAACAAGACTACAAACTAGGTAATTGTGCCAGAGGAGTGTCATGGGGATGAAACTCCTCTCTCATCCCATGAAACTCCCAGCTTCTCTGTCCTTACCAAGTCATCAAAAATACTGATGTGGTATTGAATTTATTGCCCATGAAACTCTCCATGAAACTCCCACTGAGAATAGCCTTAGGGGTATCAAACGTAGATTAATGACAAAACACATTCCATATCTCTGGATAAATTCGCGTGACGAATCTATTGAGCCTAATTAGGCCATGATTAGACAACATTGTGATACAGTAAACAATTTCTAATGATAGATTAATTAGACTTAATAGATTCAAAATTAAATTTTCAGGTGAGTTGTGTAATTAATTTTTTTTATTAGTATCTAAATGCTCCTTTCGATATCTCTTTTTATGATTCGACGAGTTTTCACTTCACGAACTTAACCAGGCCTAAAAATAAGGCCTCATTTAGAACGCCACTGTGGGTGATGGGTGCAGACCTCATATACGTGTGCTACAAGGGAGCGCCCAACGAGGCAGGCTGCTATACGCCAGGGGTTACAGTACATTACACTATTACAGGGAGTACGTCCAAAAGCCAAGGAAGACGGAGCTGCACACCGCGTTTCTCTGTAGTAGTTTGGACCTCAGGTCACGTCATGTGTGGCATGAGATGAAGATCAGAAGCCATCCTTTGGATCGGAGGCAGGCTTCGATTCCATGTACAGGATGTCCAGTCAATTTGAATTCAAGTTAAGGAGGGTCGTTTATCTTTGTTGTATCCTTTATATTGAAATCCGGGGCAGGAGGTCATTCCCTTGACTCGTACTGATAGAAGTTTTTTACCTCACGAGGAATTGGGGAAAAAAAAGCTGTCAAATTGACATATTTCTTACGCGTACCAATTGAGGCAATTTGAGTATTTATCTAAAGTAAGAAAAACATAGAAGAAAAACACATACGGTGGATAGACGTTTTATGTCCAATCGTTTCGGATAACGGTTGCATACTCTGTCTTACCGCGGTTATTGGCACAGAGTTAGCCGATCCTTATTCCTGGCCTGGCACCGGATTTGGAGTTTTGGACAAAAGGAAAAACATAGGCATCTCCTTTCTTTAGCTTGTTCGTTTGATTTTTGGTCTTATTTAAAAATTTAAGCAAATATAGTAAAAGATAAGTTGTATTTTTTGCGGGGAAAAAGATAAGTCATACTTAAAATGCATATAATGATAAAGTAATCACAAACAAAATAAATGATATACATAATATATTAAATAAAACAAACCATCCAAATCATGATAAAAATAAATGACGATAAATATCTCCATAAAAAATGTAAGTTGCAAGGTTCCAAGGAGCCAACGAGACGCATGATGTTCAGATCCCTCGTTTAGTACTAGCTAGCATCCACCGGTCCGTCCACGGTCCACCCGTGTCCCGTGAGTCAAAGCAGAGCTGACAAGTAAGCTCAGGACAGCAGTGCTAGTACGAGTAGTACGTAACCTCGGTCTAGTTTGGTTTTCTAGTCTAGCATTTAGTTTGGAGGGAATCTTTCTTATATAAAGTACTAAATAAAATTTATTTGTAAAACCTCTTCATGGATGAGCGTAGGACCGAGCCGAGCCTAGGACCGGACAACAATGCATCGCTAGCTAGGCTTTGGCTACACAGTACTCCGTAGGCTAGAGAAGCCTACATCTCTAGTGCGTACTACGGCTCTTGCCCAGCTCCAGGCCCGGACTCGGTCGCCACACCAGAGCCGCAGGCATCCAGCCACGCTCGTCTCGTCAGCTGAGGGCGTGTTTCGTTGGTTGGTGAAAGTTTGTGAAATTTACTGTAGTAATTTTAAATGGAAGATTAGAAGGACTAAACATGATTTAATTATAAAACTAATTACATGGATGGACAGAAAATCGCGAGACGAATCTATTAAGGGTCTGTTTAATTCCAGTGAAAGTTGAAAAGTGGTGAAAACTTTTTGCATTGGGAGTTCTGTGAGAGGGGGCGCGGTTGTCAGTGTGAAAGCTTTTTGGTGACTTTAAAAAGTTGCTGGAATTGAACAGGCCCTAAGCCTAATTAATATGTCATTAGAGATTGTTTACTGTAGCACGCTAATCATGGTCTAATTAGACTCATTAGATTCGTCTCGCGAAATTACCCAGGGGTTATGGAATGAGTTTTGTCATTAATCCACGTTTAATACTTTTACCTAGTGTCCTAACATTTGATGTGACGAATAAATAGTGAAAAATTTGTGCAACGAAACAAGGCCTCTCATCTCTGTGGCCTCGGTAGCTGCCTGCGACCCTCGCTAGCCGCAGCTGCCGGCCCTGCCAGTCACGTCGCGGGATCTTATCGGCCACGCCTCATCTCAGCTCCGGTGCGCTGTGGCTGGGTGCATCTGGCGCGCGCTTGGTTCGCCAATCGCCACGACACGGCGCCGGCAGCTGTTTGGCTTGGCAGCACAGGTGTTCAATATGCAAGCAGCCCGGGATGAACATGAACCGGCGGCTCACAGCCTCACACCATACCATCTTCCTGCCTTGCTTCCTGGTCTCCCACTCGTCCAACTGCTCTCTCCCTTCTTTCCTTGCCGCCAAATTCGACCTCGTGCTGCCCTCTTGGCCCCCTTTTTCCACGCCTGCTCCTTTTCTCGGCTCATTCTTTAATTTCCACAATGCTTGCTTGACAATGGACACTTGTACTAACCAATCAGCGGGCAACTAAGACTTTATTATAGTTATTACCAAGATTGTACAAAAGAACCTTTACTTACAAGAAAAACCTATGTTGTTACTAACTCCTACTTTGACTCGTATTTGCATCTTTTATTGATTCTATCTTCTTTCTTTTTTCTCTTCTTCTTCTTCTTTTCTTTTTGAGCGTGCGAACATCATCACACGACTTGACTTAGTGGGTAAAAAAGGTATATATAGAGCCTCTTAAGTAGTGTTTGGCTTGGAGACAGTACATGGACAAAGTGGAATGTCCCAATTTACCATGTCGTTTGGTTTGGCGGAATGTTGCGACAAAGTAATCCCATAATCCCATCGTAGGAAATATTAATCGCAGTAGGGAGCAAGCCAACTCGTCCTACTTCATCACCATGAGTTTATTTATAACTATAAAAGCTTTTAACTATTAAACTTTTTTGATAACCATTAACCATATTAATATTTGAACTACTTGCTGCGAACAAAGGATGACGTGTGGTGCGTTGTATACTACGAGGCGAGGGCCGTCGAGATCATGGCAAGGGACAACGCCTGTTGTGGCCTTGTGGGCAAGGTGAGTACCGCCACGACCGAGTACGCAAGTGAGGTGAGGACATCCTTTTGTGCGCAAGCGAGCGTTAGAGCGAGTGAAGGACTGCCATTGACGCCATGGGCGAGTGGAAGACCTTGGCTTCGTTTCTTGGTGCGATAGCGATGAAGAAGATTTTGGCCCTACCCTAGACAAATAAAGGAAAATACTTTATAAAACAATAGAAAGCTGCACACTTGTGACAAATATCAAACTATGTGTGAGCGTCTGCATGTGTGATGGTGTTTCGAAGAAAATAAATTATACTAAAAAGACTGTTATAATGAATTGTTGGCAAAATCTTAGCAGGAAACAATTTACACATGTGCGAAATCATCTCTTGGACAAAGACGGGCTTAGGCAACATCTGGTCCAAGAGAAAATCTTGACATAATAAATGATCACATCTTTTTTTTTTCAAGGATAACAAGCAAATCTTGTAAACGTGAGCATATCAGCATGTGGAATCATATCTTGCATAAAATGAATTTAAAAAAAAATCTCCAGCAAAAAGATTTGCGCATTTACTGAGCAAATATAATAAGCTAGGCAGAAGATGAATACCACGCAAAATCTAATATGAGGAAAGCAAATAAATCCTTCCTTTGAAACACAATAAAAATTGATAGAAAACAACTAATAAAATACCACACGAGAAGCCATAAATAAATGATACAATATAAAATAATAGATTCACAGAGCCTGTTCGGCTGGTAGAATGAATAGTGCTCGGCTGGTAGAATGAATAGTATTGTGTGAGAGAAAATAAACCGAAAGAAGCCAGCCGAGCACTGTTCATCGGACCAGCCGAACAGGCTGAATAAGCATCTGCATTTGATCGCGAGATGATTGTTTTCTCTTGACAGCGAAATGCTTTGGTTTTTTTAGATGTGGAAAAAGGAAGACGAACTATTCTTGCGGTACGTTCCAACGGAAACCAACCAACTGCCCACCACGATTCCACGAAAGCAATAGCGGCAGGCCCAAGGACATCAGAAGCGGGGGCCCGGCCCGGCGAGAATGTCGGCCCACTAACGATGCCCTGAAGTAAACATTCTCATTCACTCTCCAATCTCCAGGTCCGACAGGAATCGAGCGAACGCCGCCGGCGACGAGCCGCCGTCCGCCAGGGCCGCCCGGGCTTCCTCCCTCCGCGCCTCCGCGCGCGCCCTGAGCTGCTTACCTTCCTCGGACTCCATGACGAGCCGCACCTTCGCCTCCACCTCCTCGGCGCCGACGACGAGGCCCGTCGCGCTCGTGGACCCCTCCACCTCCGCCCCGACGCCCATGGCCGTCAGGAACACCTTGTTCATCCGCTGCTCCGCGTGCAGCGGCCAGCACAGCATGGGGACTCCCGCGGCGATGGACTCGAGCGCCGAGTTCCAGCCGCAGTGCGTCACGAACGCGGCGGTCGAGGGGTGCCGGAGGATGCCCGCCTGCGGCGCCCATGGCGAGGCGACGAAGCCACGGTCCATGGTCCGCTCCAGGAACCCTTCCGGAAGGAGCGCGTCGATGTCCCGGCCGTCGTTGCCGGGAGGCGCGCGGATGACCCAGAGGAACCGGTGCCCGGACATGTCGAGGCCCACGGCGATCTCCTTGAGCTGCTCCGCCGAGTGCGAGCCCCAGCTCCCGAAGCAGAGGAGCACGACGCTGCGCTCCGGCTGCGCTTCGAGCCACGATATGCACTCGTGCCGCGGCTGCGCCTCGTCCTCGCCGCCGACCAGCGGCCCGACGCAGTAGATGGGCGGCAGCTGCCGGCCGGGGACGCAGCGGGGGTCGGCGAGCGCCCGCACGGCCGGGCTCTCCAGCGCCTCGAACGTGTTCACCAGGACGCCCCTGGCGCCCGTGCAGCGCGTCGCGACGTCCGCCATGGCCCTGCACCGCTCGTCGTCCGGGTGCTCGAGCAGGCTCCGGATGAGGTGCGACGCCGGCACGGGCGGGACGCCGACGAACTTGAGCGGCGCGTCCCCGAGCTCCTCCAGCCCCGTCCGCCTGCCCGCCAGCAGCGCCGGGACCTGGGCCAGCACGGCCAGCGTCGACGCGCACGACGCGAAGAAGGTGTACGCGGGGACGCCCAGCCTCGCCGCGACGTCGATGGCGTCGACGCAGAACGAGTCCACGACGAGGCAGCGGACGGGGACGGAGCGGAGGAAGCGCTCGAGGCCGCCGTTGTAGCGGCGCAGCAGCTCGAACATGCGGAGCACAAGGGTACTCTTGCCGCCGGCGTTGGATCCGGCGGGCTCGGCAGACGGGACCGGCGGTAGGACGTGGACGGAGAATAAAGACGGTTTATTGGAGGCGGCGATCTGCCGGACGAGGGCGGAATCGGAGGGCTCGATGAGCACCGTGGTGACGTGGTAGCCGCGGCTGAGGAAGAGCTTGGCGAGCTCTGCCATGGGGGCGACGTGGCCGACCCCGCCGGCGCCGGGGTAGAGGACGACGGTCGGCCCCATGGATTTCGTCTCGCCCATGCCAGAGCAAGATCCAAGAATAAAGGCGATGGAGGTTGTTTATCGTTTTGCTCTGCTTGTGCAAGCGACGCAGGTTGAGGTCAAATCGCGATCGAAACAGCCTACCTAAAATCCCTAAAAAATACCCACTGCATTGCCATTCAAATTTAGGCCTTGTTTAGATTCGCAAAAAGAGCACAATTCAATCAAAAGCAACCGCATTGAACTCCGTGTCCCCTCTCTACTTTTTTAATTCCCAATGCACCTCCAATCATTGAATTCAACCGAATTCACCCTATCTAAACAGGGCCTTAGGACCAACTTTATCTGACACCAAAAGTCCTGGAAAATTTGTCAGAGACAAGTGTCACGGCAAAAAGGCGGGGAGACCGGGAGGTCAAAAAGTGGCTTTCGATAATTTGAATGCATTTGTTTTGATTAAGTACACCATCATGGTAGTTTTATTTAGAGTTGTTTGGTTTGGTTGTTTGAGTGTGATTTATATTTGAATTCTAAATACAAATATGGATCTAAAGCTAACTCTCCTATCTAATATGGGCTCTAACTAAACTAACTAGCCTGCTAACTATGCTTTTCCGGTCTGCTAATACACTCCAAAACCTGCCGCTGCCGGCCTGCCCCGCTAACCCAGCTGCTCAACCCGCTTACCACCGGCGGCCCAACCCCTTCTCTCGGCCAGCAACCGGCCCAGCCCTCCCAACCGCATCTCCGCGCCTCTCTGCCGCGCTGGCGCCAGCGGATGCCGTCCGCGCCTTGGCCCCCGCTGATCCCTGCCGTCCGAGAGACCCCTCTGCCCTAGCCCGAGCTGCCGCCGCCGCCCCCGGAGCCCAACCCGAATTGGGGTTTTCCCCTTCAGTTTGCCGCCGCTGCCCGGGGAAGAGGAAGAGAAGGGGAGGAGGACCGGAGCCCCACCGCGCCGCCGTCCGAAGCCGCCTGTCGCCCTGGAGCCGAAGCCCTGCCGCTGCTGCACCGAACCGCAAGCCGGCGCCCTCCTGCTACCCCTACGCCAAGCTCGCCGCCCCGATCGACGACCACGAGCTGTAGCTGTTCGGCCTGCTCTGCTCCAACTCTCCGCTGCTCCACCTCGTCACAGACTCACCATCCTCTCCACCCCGAGCTTACAGGTGAGCCCAAAGCCAAGCTTTGCCCTTCCTTGGGTGCTGTCTGTGCGTCGATGACCCTCTGGCCCTGCCTTGCCCGAGACCTTGAGCAACGAATCCCGATCATTCCCTCCCCTTCCCTTCCTGTTGTGCGAAATCAACTGCCCAAAGCCTAATGTATGTTATTTGTATTCGGATCTGACTATATTTTACCTACTGCGATTTTTATTTTTTTGCTAAAATTATTGGGTCTGTACACTCGTGAACACTGGATCCGACACTGCTGCGGGGTCATGTTATCGTTTTATTAGGGAGAACACCTAAACTTGGTTGAGGCAATAGTAGATGGAAATGGAAGTATTGTCCAACTGAAAATGTTACACTAGAGTTGAACTTCTCACTTGCTGCAATGTATAGTGTATATTGAGTATATCCATGCTACATAGCTGGAAACTGCTTGCTGCATGCCTGTTAATGGTGCTTTGGTGGGTTTGGCTCTTATTGTTCGGTATTTTCTTTACAATTTTGGGGATTTTCCAGTCCTGACTTTAGGGCAAGTGGTAATGCAATTTCTATATATATATTCTGCTGAATTGTTTGTAGTCATGTCAGATGTGATCTATATTGTATTAGGGATATTGTGCTTTTTCTAGACATGTATGTAATTACTCTACTAATTAGTCTTTGGTTTCTGAATGTTGCAGAGCCTAGAGTGTCAGTCCCTGCTGTACCATCTCCATCTCTATCAACAAGATGGCACGTCAATCTGCTCTCTCGCTCGTG
>CM014271.1:38978133-39007209 GCA_004135705.1 Alloteropsis semialata
ATCTCGTACAGTTCTAATACCCGATCGATCCTCTGTTCAGTGTGCTGTAATACAGCTACCTTCACAAACTCTGCTGCTGTCAATGTCTGACAAAGCGGGCCGCTTGATTGGCATGCTCTTCCCTGGGGTAATCTTGATTGTAGCTAGATGAGTATATGCTTCTAGTTCATAATTATCTGCATTTGCTGAAACATTGTCCCTTCTCCCCCAGGACATGGTGGTGTTCAAACCACAAGTCTCAACGCAGCAGCCACCAATGCAGCAGCAGCCGCAACAGTTACAGCAACAGCAAATGCAACAGCAACACATGCATATGCAGCCGCAAGGCCTCCCGCTTCAGCAGCAGCAGCCGCAACAGATGCAAGCGATGCAGCAGCAGCAGCAGCCTCAGATGCAAGCGATGCAGCAGCAGCAGCAGCAGCCTCAAATGCAAGCGATGCAGCAGCAGCAGCAGCCGTCACAGATGCAACAAATGCAACACCAACAGCCATCACAGATGCAACAGATGCAACACCAGCAGCCGTCACAGATGCAACAGATGCAACACCAGCAGCCGTCACAGATGCAACAGATGCAACACCAGCAGCCGTCACAGATGCAACAGATGCAACCAATGCAGCAGCAGCAGGCACAGCAGATGCAACCGATGCAACACCAGCAGCAGCAGATGCAACCGATGCAACACCAACAACAGCAGCAGCAGATGCAACCGATGCAACACCAGCAACAACAGCAGCAGATGCAACAGCATCAGCAGCACCAGATGCAACAGATGCAGCAGCCCCAACAGCAACAGATGCAGCAGCATCAGCCCCAGATGGTGAGCACCGGAATGGGGCAGCAGTTCATGCAGGGGCACAATCGGGCCGTGCAGATGATGCAAGGAAAGATTGCGCCACAGGGGCCAGGCAGCATGCCCGGGGGAGGCTTCCTACCTTGAAACACCCCTCTTGTATGCAAGGCATCAGGTGAATGAGAGTTCACATTGACCACAGATTGACATATTTCCTGTTGTCACTTTAATTGACAGTTTGAGAGTATAGTTGTGTACTGTTATGGTAGATAAGAGTGTAAACGACAATTGTGCTGGGCTGACCTGAAAGGAAGTGTGGTTAGCGTGTCATAATGTTATTAACTTTGACAAACTCACGCATCTGATTTTATTGATGGTTGTATGATCATATTTGCAATCTTAGTAAATAGTAAAAATAATCTAAATAATCTTGCCGAACCATCATTTCATTGCAAAAACTGATTCACAATATATACTCATAAAAGTCCCACCTGTACATGCAAAAATACATTCAGGCAAGTCATGCTGTTTAAGCTAGCGCAGTAACAATAGCTGGCAGGTCTGGCTGTTTTGCTACGAAGAGCGAAGCAACAAAATGGGGCTGTTCAGCAGCCAGGGTGAAAATCACGCAAGTTGTTAAATTAGCCTTACCCAACTTTGTAAAACGGGCTGTTCAGCAGCCCTAGGGTGAATTATGCAAGTAGCTAAATTAATCGTAAATAAATGCAGACCAAGTAATGTCACATAACTCAGAATAAGAAACAGCTCTGAATATCCGTCAAATTACTCCTTCCTAACTTTCTAAAATGGGATATTCAGCAGCCAGGGTAAAATCATGCAAGTTGTTATTACTCTTACCCAACTCTGTAAATATGTACAGGCCAAGAAACGTCACAACTCAGAATAAGGAATAGAACTGAATATTCGTCAAAGTGAAGTCTCGCCCGGGACATTACAGTTTGGGACTTGCCCTTGCTACCTCTCTTTTCTGCAACAACTAGTACAATTGCCCTCAGTCATGAATGAAACAATGATCCCCCTTCTCTCCCCAGGAACAAAGCTATCCTTGAACCTTCCCACCTCGAAATTACTTGGGGGCTGAGCTTTCATCTTGGAAACCTTGGAGGATTGTGTTGCATGTGTTCATGGTGCGTGCATCTAGAAGGCTGTGGTTCCAGAGTTTAATCATGAAGAAGCGCCAGCCCCTGCTCATAAAGTGAGAAAATTTGAAAGTCAGATATATAAAAAACCTTGAACAGTACAGAATGTCTTGACTAATATATTCCAAAACCAGCCACTTACCACAGCAGAGCAGGATTCTGTACAAGTTGCCGTCCATGGAACTGAGAGAACGCCTCACATGCCCAAGGTATATGACCATCAGCTAGCACCCTGCAATTTAAATTTCCAGATAGAATTAGTACAAATTTTATCAATGTTGTCATACAAGTTGTCGGATCTTCAGTTTTGTCCAGCCAGGATTGGAAACAACAAAACAGATGATAAAAATAATGTTTAACACTGTACCAAACTCTTTCAGAAAACAGAGGATGATGTGGAACGAACCGGTAAGAATTATTTAAGACAAGCCTATGTATCTATATCATTATGCCTTAAATATTTTGATCTAAACAATATTAACAAATATTTCTAAGAAATTATGAAGACACAAATCCTTAATTTTTTGGTGTTCAAGATTTGATATCAGAACTAAACAGGAAATATTCAAATGTGGAGAACTGGATGTAAAAAACAATTCAAGATTTGAAGGATTGGAAATACGAGCATATCTTGTCATCTTTCTTCAGTAAAATCATGAGCTATGCTCTAAATCCACACAAATGGCAACTTATGCCTTGAAATATATTCACACGCCACCAGTAAAACGTCTACTGCTAGAGACGTCATTTAATCCTACACATATAGCTTAACAGTCAGAAGGCCCTACACAAAAGGAAATAAACTATTTTTTCTTGACAAACTACACAGAAAAGAAAATAAAAAGTGCAAAGGTCAGGAGGAAAGTCCCAGGCTTCTACCAAAATTATAGGACACGCCACACACCACCTCAAAAGAAACAAACCAGAGAAAGCTAGAAATTCTATGCGAGCGCCCAGGACAGCAGAATTGCAAGTCCTTTTGCACCAGCCATACAAAGGGAGCCCTCGTTGGCTATATTCTGCATCACCAGATTGACACTAGGTGCAGTCAAACCAAATGAACGATATTTTTTTTTCTGCAACATTTCACTGATAGGAGTCCTTGGTAACTGCTGCTCCATACATAAATGGCAAAACTTGAACATAGCAGAAAAAACTATAGCCAGTTTGTTCACCAAGCTGCTTATCACCATGAACTATAAATAGTAACAGCAAAATCAGATCACTCCATCCTACCATGATAGTCCGAATTACAGAAATAGTAGATAGGTTTGAACCCTTACCTCTGTTTTCGAACAAATGAATTCCACATATGCATAATAAGCTTCTCATCTTTCGTAACATCAACAAAGTCATCAAGCATCTGCATGTTCAGCAAAGTTTAAATTAGCAATAATTAAACAGCTAGACACAAATAACTTGAGCTCAAGTGGATGTAAGCATGCATATACTATGTTTCAGCAATAAGATTGTCACATCTTACTCTTCTATCCTCAAAGTCAGCAATATCATCGTCAACCTCATCCTCACTATCGCGGTCTGAGAACACTTGTTCCACTGCCATTGGCTACAATGAATTATATTGATGTCAGGCAAGACTTTAAAGTTAGGCATAACATATGTGTAGAGTCCAAGTTATAAAGAAACAACTATTACAACAAATCTAATAAAACAAAATTTTAGTAGGAACAGTGCAAAGAGCCTAAGCAAAAATGTTGGGTGGCTTCCTTTTTTTTTTTGAAAACTGTACAGCGGGGGAGGCCCCCACTGTGATATATATTAGAAGGAAAAAAAGGAAACTGTACATGATAACAGCAAAAGGGGCACCAAAGTACCCTAAAAAGGAAAAAACTTCAGGAAAGAGCTAAACAGACTAAGCTAAATTAAATCAACCCAGTTAAGGAAAGATTGTCTATTGCTTCCTTTTTGGAAAAATCTACTAAACTTTTGTAATTTGTGCCCCCTTTTGCTAACCATCATAATATAACACAGATATCAAAACAGATATCACATGACAAAAAAGATAACTCATTCGAACTATGTATGATATTTGCACGATTCGAGTAACATTGCATTTCTGGATATGGGAAGCTTTTAACATGTCAGCTACATACCATTATGCAAAGTAGGCAGCATTGGCAGAAATGGTGACAGACACACTGCTCACTATAATCACTGTCACTAAATTTCTACACTATTTGAAGGCTTGTGGAAGATAAAATTCCATATTTTTGGTCTTTTTGTTAATATTGTGGTACCAGACTGGATCCCACCTTCAAACTGTCATGCCAAACATCGTGTTACATAGATCAGAAAGATTCTGACAATGAGTAATGGCAATATTAGACAGTTTTCAGAGCTGTTCACCCTGTAGCTAACGATATCATTTCCTTTTCAAAACTATTATTCCATAATAAACTAAGGTTCGTAACAGCTTAAGAGTAAACAAATAAGGCTCTGGCAGTAAGTGGCAGAGCTGGGCCAGCCCAACGCCTAGGGCCACTCCATGGGCCGACTGTGCTGGGTGGACCCAGGCCTTCATGCTACAGTGTGCTACAGTGGAAGAAATGGGCCGGCACCTAGGGCCATGGCCCTAACTTTTCCTCCGCCACTGCTGGCAGTTGAGGTCATGTGTTGAACACCAGATTGTTTAGGTGACCACTACCTTTCATTTTGATCTGTAAACATCCTTCCAGACAATCAATTAGAACTCGAGGATTTAGAAGTGAAGGGAGTCCTTTAGTCAAAACCAGATCTAAATCAATCCTTTTTTTATAAAAGAAAGGTTCAACTATTGTTCGTTCTCTCTACAAAATTATCTGCAGATACAGTACACGAACCAGAAAATTAACATATATACAAGCTTTTTCATAATCCTATGTATGTGTGACCATTGCCTGCAGGGTGTTTGTCATGGCAGACGGCTAGGACCAATAGGCCTAGCCAACTGCCATGACAGTGTTATGGAATAATGGAACATTGGAACTATCACATACATAAAAAATGCATTATCAATTTTGTTACAATGAAATTAGATAACTATGTATATAATAGTGTAAAACTAATATACAACCAACCAAACTGAACACAAAATGAAATGTGTGCAAACATGCATAAAAGATAGACTAACCTGTGCTCTGTGCGAATGGAAGAACTGCCGTTTTTGCAGGAGTTGCCGACTGCCAGGTAATACAAATACAAACAGACAATAATTTAGACACATTCCAATAGCAGTATCTAAAGAAACAATGTTATGATGAATGGCATAGTATGAAGAATGTAAATAAGATAGACAACTTTCTAGGGTCAGCTCGCTCAGATAGCTTCCTTGTCTTCCCAAACTGTAGCATTGTTGGTGGTGAAAGATTGATACCATGTAAAGATTGAGCAGGATCAACTGAAGCATGTGCTATAGAAGTCCCTGGAAGATTTACCATCTGGGTTAGGAAAAGTAGGCAAGAAAGAGAACAAAACCAAGAAAGATGCAAGAGCATGCAATAATGCACATTTTCATAGCATGCAGATAGATGACAATTGCAACCACAGAACAGCCAGTTTATCAGCACTCCAATTTTGATAACTCCACTCCATAAAACTAAAGGTTCAACTTTTATAGCACTGGATACACTGGATCAAGTCTTCAAAAAGGCTTTAAGCACAGTGTGATATTGTGCAACAAAGAACTACTGATTACTGAATTGAATCTAAAAAGAGACAACATAAATGGCTAAGGCTTTACATCTTTTCCATCAGAATATGGATATATTCAACCAATACGATAAGAGATAGAACAGACATTACTATTGTATATGCGACAGCCTTTTTTTGTAATAATAAGAACATATGTAACGATCAAAGAAACAATGTGATGACAATGTACCATTTTGCCCTTGCACATAGTCATCCTCAGATCCTGCCTGTGCATCTTCAGGTGACCCTGATTCCATAATATGTGAATGTACATGCCTGATTTTCTCAGTTGTGTTTTTTGATCGTCTACGCTTCTTAAATCTTGAGCTGATGGAACATAATTAGGCAAGCCAAACAAATAAAATGGTGCCATTAAGAAAACAATGGAGAATAAGCATACCGGTAAGAAAATGTTTGATGCCTTGGATCAACTTCCTCCGCAGAAAGCTGCAAGTTGGGATCAACAATTGCTATTACAGTTAAGAAAGCGTTCTTCAATTTAGAGCAATAGTCACTATACATAGCTATGCATGTAAAACCTTATCCACAGAAAAATTATCATGGTATACACAACATGCTATTTAAAGGATTTCGTTGAAGACATTTGATTTTCAGTGTGGCAGATGCTCTTTCATCCTTGGCTTCTGCACTCAAGAATTAAGAAAATCACAAAGCCCTTGTGCTGGACTAAAGGAAGGACTGGATCCAAGAAAGTAGGTCCTTTGGTGGTCCTAAATTAGGGACCCCATTATGAACAAACTTTTTAGAAGAACATTGAGGGATGAATTAAGTTAAACACATCGAACATGCAGGACAGCTGCGCATCATTGCATTAAGAAGAAATGTAAATAGAGTACAAACAAACAAGTTTTTTTTTCTTTTGGTAACTGGAAATCAGCTTAAATATGTTCTCTGTTGTCAAATTACCTCAGTTCTCCAGGCATCCTTCAGACTAACATTAATAACCTGGTGGTCTTCAGATATCTGTATGTAACCAAAAAAATATTAATACATTCAAACTACGAGGGTTGAAGAAGATTTTGCAATAGAGATTTCAGAGGTTTACCAACCCAAAACTCATAGCGGAATAGGTCATGCGACGAGTTTAAATGACATCCCAGACCCTAGAATCACCAAAGTAATTATATTATTAATGACTTAAGAGAAGGCTACGTTAATGCATAAAAAAAGGAAATCAAAATCTAATGAGCTCGCTATGCAAATTGGATAAATCAATTGTGAAGTGTGAAGTTAGAAAAAGAATATGTGCTTTTATCATAAACAGACCAGGCAAGAATGTGCATAAGCCCTATGAACAGCACATTGCAGCAAGCAATGACGTATTAACAAACATAGGAAAAGAAGAAACTTTGATTTCAATTTTACCTTGAAGCTTCCACATCGTACGTAACAAAATGGACAAGAAAAATCTTCAGTGACTGGTAAGAGAAGATCATTGAATCATATAAGGAACGGTTAAAAATAAGAATAATAAGCAAAAAGCAATATGAAATTATCTCAACCAACAAATGTCATTCAGGATCCACACTGAAAAACAATAGGTGACTGTAAGGTGTCTACTTCTGAATCTTGGCCATAACTAGCATTCACCAGAAAGTTGAAAATGCATAGCCATGGCCATGGAGGGCTAAGGCCCTGTTTGGGGTAGCTTAAACTTTTCCAAAAGCGATTCTTGAGAAAGCTCCACTAGCTTTTCCAAAATGGTGCTTTTCAGAGAAGCAAAGATGGACTGTTTGGCATTCTAGATTTTAGTCTGAGCTTTTGGGGGCGGCGGCGGCATCCCACAGCTCAACAACCTCCTCCATGCGACCACACCGGCCTCCTCCGAGCCCAGGCCGCGCCGCCAGGGGAGCTCGCCCCCGCCGGCCCCGAGCCGTGACCGCGGAGTTCGGCCCTGCCGGCCTCGGGCATCTTCGCCCAGGGGAGCTCGCCCCCGCCGCCCCGAGCAGCGGCTGCAGGACTTGGCCCTGCCTTCCTCGAGCATCTCCGCCCGGACGAGCTCGCCCCTAGAGACCCCGAGCCGCGGCCGCGGAGATCGACCCTGCCGGCCTTGGGCACCTCCGCCCAGGTCCGACGAGGGCAGGGGTCAGGAGCCGCGACAGTGGCTGGCAAGGCGAAGGGTTGAGGGCCGCGGCTGACGTGCGAGGAGTTGGGGACAGCGGCGGCGGGGCCATCGGCGGGGAAGGAGTTGTGGACTGTGGCGGCGGCGGCGGCCGGCGAGGGGCCTGGGCGCGGCCGACGGGGAGAGGCCACGGTCAAGCACCGGCGGGTCAGCGTAGGGAGGAGCGTTTCGCGTGGAGGAGAAGAGACGGGGAAAAACGATTCGCCCGCATAGGCTCAGGAAGCGACGATAGATGCGCTTTTGCATTGGCAGTATAAACCGAGCTTTTCCAGCTTTTGCTTTTAGAAGTAGCTGACCCCGTTTGGGGGAGCTTCTCGCTTTTGCAGCTTTCTGGGGAAGCAAAAGCTCCCAAAAGCTCCCCCAAACAGGGCCTAAATCACATGTTGAACATCATCACAAAATAAACTGCGCTGCACTTATATTTACTGTTACCCATGCTGGCAAATACTTGATTTTCCTATCTGGAATAAAGAACTAAAGAAGCTGTGGCTATCTGCCATTCATTTTCATGTCATTTCCCATAAATTTATCACTTCGCACTCTCAATTGAATTTCACTTACAGCTACAAACTCAGTTGGAGCGATCAAGTCAGACAAAAATGTTTGCCTTCTTTAGTCTGACACATACCAGTGTAATAATTTGATTTTAAGAAGACATGAAACCCATTTGATTTTTAAGTCTATAGAAGTGATACATAACTTAATTTTGAAAAAAAGGAAGTATAATAAACTAGTCAACTAGACATCTGTGTTGTACTTACTTCCCAAAAAACTAGTGTGCTATCTTCTGCTACTAATACTCAAGTATAAACTAGCTCTCTGTACATTTTAACATGTAGCCACAGTATAAGTGATTCAACAAAAAATTAAAACAACCGCCATCAACCAGAAGTTGATAGCTTTTGTTCTAGCGAATAGATGATAACATAGAAAATGAATTATTGATCTTTACCACTTCGGGTTAAAAAAGGTTATACATTGTAACGTTATCTAGCTGTATAATAAAAAAATTGCAAAACCTAGAAACAGGAGGCACTAACTGAGGCAATTATACACTGGCAATGTCAGAGAGAGGAAAAGAGAGAACCTTCAGTCTCATGCATCATATTATTATAGTACTTGTAATTAAAAATTACATTGCCAGCTCTTAACCTGTGAAAAACAAAACTTATTGATGTTAACTTTGGCTATACAAAAATAGCAATGGATCTAAGGTAAAAGTTTAAAGGATGAACAATTTCTATACTAACATCACTAGGCGAGGTTGCAAACCTTTGCAGTATACCAACAAACCTACCTAGTTATGGATACCAAATGCAGGACAGCTATTATGAATATTTTAACACCCTGCCCAATTCGGATAGAGCCCATGAATGCATATGCACGAGTTTAGGACCACCTTGCTAGTTGAGCAAGGTTGGAGTCAGTTTATAAAGCCACCTAGATTCCATACCATCGAACCCCAGTTAACCCTTTTACGTGAAGCTAGGACGAACAAAAGTGTAAGTGGATTGGTGGCCTTCCTGGGCGCAAAGGTAACCTAAGAACCCCTAGGGGCTGGTGTGTGTGTGTTGTATGGCAATTTTGGCTTTCTTCTTTCTTAATGCGATGATATGCAGTTCTCCTGCATATTCAAGAAAAAAAACTAAGTGGATTGGTGGGAGCGTATGGTCCACCCAGCATGGCAGCATGTGAGCGGATCTGAGCTATTTGGACTGTATCACAGCCAACCCTCACAGTTACACAGGTCCGAAGCGCGGATATATGGTGCGTTGCGCATGTGGGCCCGCTGTGGTCACACAGCATGGTATGTGTGCCAGCATTGGATGCATGGATGTTTGAGTGTTTGTAAGTTGAAAAGGTGGGGATTTTGGGTCAAAACAATAAATCAAACTATTTATCCTAGTTAAACAATGTTGGCCACTTCTTACTAGTGAAACTTCCAACTCAAAAGTCAAAATACTTCTTAACTAGTGAACACTGAAATTTTCAACTCGAATTATTAAAATTTCTCAAATTTCTAACTCCCAAATTGAAACTTTCAACCCAATGACACTAGAAGGGGAAGTTTTCTCATTATTTAGTTCACTAGTGAATGTTCATTGGATAGCAAATGCCTTGATTGAGCAATAGTTACATTTGAGCGATGAAGCACGGGCATTACTAAGATGAGTCATAAAATCATATAAAGATGGGTAAACATTAAACAATAAAGCATGCAGGAGTTCAAAAATACAATCAAGTCATATGTAAGGAATATCCCTTCATGTTACCATACAATCAAACAACTGACTAGGTGATCAAATGAGCCAGCCTGGCAGGCAATTTTATAATGATGATAAATAGAACAAGAATATGGAAAAAGAGAAGTAATTAAAATATAGAAAATGGGCTGGCCACCTTATGGTATCTGATAAGGACGAAGGTTGAATATCATTATATGAGTAACTATTGTAAGGAGACAAAGACATGTCCAATGCACCAGCCTCTTGTGCGCACATGCATAGTTGTAACTGATATGAACCCTGCAACAATAAAGCTCAACCTAAGTCATTGGTTAAGAGAGAGAGAGAGAGGGGTGCACATAGCGCATTCAGTGGCAGTGTATTGGGTGAAGTTGTGATGCATTAAGTGGCTGCAGAAGTAAAGCATCTTTTGAATGTAAATATTTCATCCGATGGACTGGCAGTTACAAGCAAGGCATTTGCTTGTTGGGCACACTAATCTTGGACATCAAATAATGCGCAAGTAATGTAAGTGATATGCGCAACGCCGAGAACCATGGACAAAATAATTAGATGGAACATGAAAGAAAAAAAAATAGAGAAGACCCTACCGTAGCATCAACCTTATGAGAGCAAAAGGTCAAGCAATTGTCTTGCTCAGGAAATTTTGCCTGCATGCATATAAAAATAATAAAAAAGGATAAGTCAATACACAGGAGATAAATTTATACACAGTGCAAAGGGGATAGAGAAATCTGAGAAACATGGCAATCAATCAAAGGAGAAATTACAGTACAGCCACTGTCACTTTTCCTGGGCTGAAGATTGACTATTAACTCCAATAGCCTATCTACAAAGAGCCAATTTGTCATACATACTCTCAGAATTCTGACAATTTATCTTGGAACAGTAGGTCCTAATTTTTTTTCCTTGAACACGCAGGAGAGCTGCATCATTGAATTAATAGGAGAAGGAAGAGTCATATATAGACCCACCCAAATATACACACACACACCCAACAGAACTAAAAGATCTTAATCACCTAATAGAAAACTGGTAACACCGCCCAAGACCACCTAAACAACCCCTGTAGCAGTGAGCAGGGAAAGGCCCTAAGCTCCTGCCAAACTCCATAACTGGGCCTCCTCTTGAGCAAGGAACAGCGCCGTATCAATGCAGAGGGCAATCCCATTGAAGATACAGTAGGTCCTAATGTACCACAGCAATTCTCATATTAAACGATCCCTTCACTTTAGTAAGCAAAGGGAAATTTCAGTTTAGTTTCACACTGTATCTAAACTATAACTAAAGTTTATATCAAATGCAAAAGCACAAACAGCTTTCCCATGGTACGTAACAGTAAAGGTGGCACATAACTACAGCCTAACCAGGACATTAAAATATAATGTAATTACATGCTTTAAGAATGCTGATTCTTAAATATTAAGTAACCTAGGGGAAAATCAATTTGGCATACCTCTAAGAAGCTTGGTCTCATTGTAACTTTAGAAGCCAACTCCACAATTGTTCCCAAACTTAAAGTCACACAACTCTCCAAAGATGAAGCAAGTAAATTAGTCGGTATTTTACCCCAGGAGCATTTTCCTTCAAGCCCTGTTAAAAATGCACGACAAGGATGATCATTAGTCCATTCAATACGAATACAAATCTCAGTTTGGTATTCCAGTTCAAGTATCAGCACGTATGCCTAGTAAATTGATCAGATGCGAAAAACTTTGTTCCTAAAGTAGTCTGACAATAGGGATCCTCTTGCCATGAGCAAGGATAAATCCAACTACTAACAAGAGTGGTGCCTATTAACATGCCAATCCTGTTGAAAAGGCAATCACACAATGTCTGTCTAAAATGTAAACATAAACTTACTTCGGAGAGAAGAGCCCTCTACATCGTTCCCAGAGAAGTAATCCTCGCCATTACTTTGTCCGGCTTGACCTTTTGGAATAAAGTAATTTAATAATAGCACAGAGATGCAAAGAACAAATAATCATATAGGATGTGCAACGTACCACAGCTAATAAGGATAATGTCAAGGTTGCAAGTACGGGAGGCTGACAAATTCTTCACATCAGGAATGATGAATGTTGCTTCAGTGTTATCTTTATTTCCAAATTCACTAAAAGAAGTAAGCAAACAAACCCGGCTGAACCGATAAATTGGAGAATGCTGCAAAATGGAATCATAAATAAGAATTGAGATCATTTGGTAGACAAACATAAAAGCTCATGACTCACTTTCACAAACTGAAAAGGAAGACTTACCCCTTCAAGCGAAACGTTACTAGTAGGTCTAGCTAACAGAACATAAAGTGGAAAGATATTCTGTGCTTGCAACTCAGTATTTGTGCTTCCAGAAAGTGATATGGTTATCTGAATCCTGCATTGATACGGAAATACAGTCAAACAAAGAAAAGTATTTGCAACAAAAAGGTCTCTAGATTCAACTGTGCAGATGATTTATCACAAAAGTTCCATCTGACATAAACTTATGTAATTTTTTTTGTGTCTTGTTTGGCCAATCTGCTACTGGTTTCTATTATAATTACGAAAAATAGCTGCAGTCATATAGTATTATAGTGCTAGAACCTGACTGAAAGTTGAAAGCATTCTGTAAAAAACATAAAAGTTGCAAATTGGTCAGGAACATAAGAAAGCATGTCTGTGTTTGGGTTACTGCACAAAACCTGATTAACAGTTCTGACCGGTTCTATTCTTGAATAGAAAAACTGCATAAGTCAAGGCAATTTGCCTGCCTTAGAGCATCTACAATGCCTTATGTATCCTCCTGCCTACGGTGAAATTGAAGCAAATTCGCAAAAAATATTTCTCCAGTGAATTCCCTATCCTGCTCGATATCCTCTCCCCACATAACCGAGCTCCTGGAACCTCGCCATCCATCAACCTCTGCACATGGGCATCTCCTTACGCCAAATCTGACACCCCATCTTTGCTGCTCTCGGAGGGTAAGAAGGGTAGGGAGGGAGAGAGGTGACCGAAAGTGGAGTGCAAAGAAGATGTGTGAGATGAGGATAGGAACAAGGGTTGATAAGACCAAGTGTTATAGACTGGTTGCTGGGGTAATATGTTATGTGGGCCTATATAGTCATGGACTCTAAAATTAATTTTGAGTAAAATATACCAGCGATCCCTGAACTTGTTCCGCTGTGTCATCTAGGTCCCTAAACTCTCAAAATACATTTCCAGATCCCCGAACTTGATCCAGGGTGTCAAATAGGTCTCCAATCTTCAAAATGTATTTTTAGGTTCCTAAACTTGTCTCGTGGTGTCGTGCAGGTCCCTAAACTCTCAATATACTATTTTTAATTTAATAAAAATATTGTTTTGCTACTTAAAGTTAATGAAAATTCTTTTGCTACTTAATTTAAGAAAAATGTTATTTTGATTTTTATTTAGAATGGGCACAAATTATCTTAATAAAGTTATACAACACGCATGCAAAACATAACTAGTTAGTAGGGAATATTCACCGTTGATTTTTAGAGAGAAAACTGTAATATCCACATTGATTTTTTAACCCATAATGAATATGATTTATAAGTAGCTAATTCAGAATTAAAAATGGTCTTAGAGGTAAGATTTATAAATGAATTAATTTGAAAAATAGTTTAATAAATAGGCCTTTGAATAGAAATATACAATTAATATTTGAAAAATAGTTTAATAAATAGGCCTTTGAATAGAAATATACAATTAATTAATGGCATTTTTCATGGATATCAAAATTCACCTTGAGAGTTTAGAGACCCAAATGAAACATTGAGACAAGTTTTGGGACATGAAGATGCATGTTAAAAGTTTAGGGACCCAAATGGCATCTTTGGATAAGTTTAGGGATCTAAAAATGCATTTTGAGAGTTCGGGGACCTAGATGACACATCGAGACAAATTCGAGGACCACCCATGTATTTTACTCATTAATTTTTGTATTGAATTTGGTACAATAAACTATGTGATATACTCTTCAAATTCCTATCTTCCAAATGTCTGTTGGTCGTACTCATGATGCTTGGAAAATATCTGGTAGTTACATGATATTGTAAAATATTGGTGATTGAAATATAGGAAGGCATGTTTACGAAGTCACTGGAGCGGCAGATAAATAGGGAGGCTCCCTACCTGGGGATATAGGGTGCCAAAAATTGGAAAGTCACTCGAGTTACTCTTAGCTGCTGGAGCACAGAGAGCAACAAAAGATACACAGAGATTTCCCACATAATCAGCCATACCATGATAGTAAATAGAAAGGATATATCAAATTATTCGTGAAGGTGCTCAGCTGAAGATAAATAGCAAATGCCTAGGGTGAAGACATTCAAATACGTTTATTCAAGGATCAAACCTCTTTTTCCTCCTCGCTAGTATATTGTAAAGAAGGCACCTTTGCATAAAAGGGGGCTGCAAAATTCAGAGAACCATTATTGGTATCTCAAATCAATTACATATAATGGTCACTGGAGAGCAAGCAAGAACATGTGAACAATGTTAGAAGAAGACAAGGGATCACAATTTGCAGCATGCATACATTTTTAATGGCTCGCCGTTGAATAATATTGTAGAGCTCAACTGGCTTGCAATATTTAGCCAGATCCTTTTCAGCGGCGAGTTTCTCATCTGGTGACAATCCACTTCTTGGCTGCTGACGGAAGATCCGGCCCGCAGGCCCGGGACAAGCATATTCACATTCAGTAGTCCTGCATACAGTCACAACTTGCTAGAACAACAGAATTCCACCTCACTTTAAGAACAGAACCACAACATAACCACTATTGCACACCGACAAAGCAGCTGAACTATATATGTCTACTTTAAAAATGCAAACTTGGCGTAGCAACTATTGCTCAATGTCTACCAGGATTAGATAGCATTTTAACAAAAAAAATGCAGGGCGGTAATTCCAGTAGTATGCAAAACCAAACTTTGCAAGATTTCCAGAACCAACAAAGCAAGGTATATTTCTAATGGACGCTCATTAAATTGATCTCCGAATAGTTTCTACGGCAATCAAAGTAATCTCCCAATAGTTTTCTTTCTCACTGCCTGCTCACAGCCTCACAAACCCCAGAACCGAAGATGCGCCGCAATACACAACCCAACTATTTCCAGCGATGCACGCATAACATCTCCTGAGCAAGTATCCACTTACTGGGCTGGAGGTTGAGGCAGAGGCAGGCCGGGCATCTTCGCCGCCGACGAACACCTAGGGTCTTGCGGGCCGGGACCCCCGACGAACTCTTTCCGCGTCCGGGAAGGGTCACGTCATCAACAGCGCGGGCGGGAGGGGGAGCAGGAGCAGCCGCCGAAGCGCGGGAGTGTGGGCGGGATCGGCGACGGCGACGGCGGCCGGGAGCGGTGGCCACGGGATTGGAGGGGCGCGGGCTGGAGAGGAATTGGGCGAACTCGCAGAGATGGGAAAGGAGGACTGCGCCACAGCGGTTTCCCCTTCTTTTTCTTTTTTTTTCTTCTGTGGGCCCCATGTTCTAGTGGTAATAGGTTTTACATTACTGTAGAGCAAAAATTGCAAAAGACACAGGTGGCTACCGCTCGGACCGACTTTTTTTGTTTTTTCCCCTTTTCGTGAAAAATTTCACAAATAGACTCCTGACGGAAAAAATTGCAAAAATGGACCCTAGCTCGACGCCATAGGCCATGGCGCCGAGGTCTAGAGCACGCGACGACGTGGAAGACACACGTAGTGGTACCACGACGCTGAGCTCGGCGCCGAGCTATCACATTCAAATGGAGCACCCCTGAGCCCGAGCCTTATCCCTTTTTCTCCTTCTTCCTCTCGGTTCCTCCCCCTCCCAACACCGCCAAACCTCTAGAAATTGACGCATTTGACCACAGAAAGTTGAATTTGCTCCATTGATCTTCGAGAGCAAGGTTTCCTCTCTCCCCTTCTCCTTTTTTTCGCATTAATGTGGTCTATGTTTCGTGTATTTTACACTTTAGCTACGTCATTAGTTAGGGTTTGAACCGATGTTTAGGGTCCCTTAGGTTGGGCTTTCCAATCTGATTTTGCTTTTGTAAAAGCCAAAAGCCAACCAAAGGGCCCAAAAGTCCTAGGTGCTTTTACCTAAAAGTAGCTTTCACTCTAGTACAAATCCAAAAGCATCTCCCTCCCTGTTTTCACTGGCTTTTGAGGAGGGCAACTTCATGAAAATTACCCACCTGCCACTGGTTATGGAAAAAAATGATTCATTTCTTTCTCTAATCCAGTCCGGCCTCACTTCGCCTCCCCATCAGTGGCTTTTCGCCCGCAACGCCTGTGCCGCCGCGGCACCCGTTCCTGCCCGGCTCCACTGCGCCCGTTCCTACCCGCGCGTCGGCCTACGCGAGTCCGTCCGCCAGCCCTACCGACCTTGACCGGTTGTCCAGAGCACGCCCTCAGGTGCACGGCGAGGCCCCTGCTCGAGGTGAGGAAGGCGCCGGCCGTGGCGCGGTGCGGCTTCCACAGCGGATCAGAGCTCGGGAGGAAGGCCATGGACCCGGCGCCGTAGCCCAGGGCACGCACGCTGTCGGGCACGAACCGCGCCGCGAGCGCGGCCTCGTGGGCCGTGGCCGGAGACGACAGCACGACGATGTGACACTTCAGGTGTCACTAATGTAATTAAGGACCATAATGAAATTAAGTAAAATCAATGATGGCATGCATCATTTCATCATAGTATTGTTTGCGCATGTATGTGTGTATGTATGTTCCAGTCAACTATTACGAAGTATTATGCTAAAGATAGTTAGAGGAGGAGTCACGAGAGGAATTCATTTGTCCTTGTCCAAGAAAGTTTTTAATTATCTCATAGCGAACCCGTGGACATAGAATAAACCTCAGTTAATCAAATTTCCCAATCAAAGCCACTTGGAAAGATGCCATTGCCGCTAGGACAGTAAGTTGCGGTGCTCAAGCTAATGGTCACCGCAACAACACGAGCCCTAGCAATTTTTAACCCATTCACCACTGCATGACCGACTGTTGCGGTGGCCTTCATGTCACCACCGCAATAGTCGGTGGTCTCGGCTAATAGTGAAAAATCCTCTCTGGATTGACAGACTGTTGCGGTGGATTACCTACTTTTGCATCACCGCAACAATCCGTGAGGGTTTAGTCTTTTATGCAATCCCAGGCACCTAATGTTGCGGTGCTAGGCCAAGGCCACCACCGCAACAGTCGGTGGCCCGCGGATTTCGAATTTCACTTCGTCGGCACAGTGTTCTCGACCCCACAGACTGTTGCGGTGGTAGTTTTACCCCACCACCGCAACAGTCGGTCGCCAACCACCGCGCCGGCATGGGTCTTCATCAGCTCCGGTACGGCCGCCCTCATCGCCATACGTCATCCTCGGACCTCCTGGACGCATGTCCACTTGCTCTCGTGCCTCGTGGGTGGGCTATGCCGCGGTGGAGCGCCACGTCCGAGCTGAGAGGACCGAACTCCACCACGCCGGACTCCTTTTACCGAGCTCAGCCATCCCCGGCCATTTCGTCCTCCTCGCTCGCTCATTCCACGATTCACCGCGCCCTCGACCCTCTCACCTTGCTCTCACCCCGCCCAAACCATCCCCGGCCATCTTCCCCTTTTCCTCGCCCTCTTTCCCGAGCTGGACCGCCGCCTGCCTTTCCCTGAGGCCGGGCTTGAGTCCTGCTTCGAAGTAGGGGAAGCCAAAAAGGACCTAGAGGTAAGAGTTGAAAAGGCTAAGGTATTTTCTATAGGATCTGAGGACTTGTGGGCAAATGTTTGTGTGATTAATGTAGTGCTTCATGCCCAAATGTGTGCTAGAAGGTGGTGTATTGTTTATAAAGCATAGGCTTGAACTAAAGATGCAAACCATCTCTAGATGGTTGAGTTGCTGAGATGAGATGAGTTGGGTATATAGTGATTAGATTATATTCATGATTTGGAAAATGGGAAATTAGTCTAGTGAGGTAGTAGACAATGTAATTAGTATATCTTTCCTAAATGGGACTAGGCAACTTTTGTCAAATTTACCATAAAGTTTAGAAAATCACACCAGAAGAATTAGCTTCGGGTTACATGTGGGTTGGTAGTTACGATTTGGATTTAGTCTCAGTTAGTAGTGTTTGAGGCCGGTTAAACTGGTCCAACCGGTTTCCAAAACCGGTCAAACCGGTTTCTGTGCGTATTGCTGTTCTTAGTTGTTGTGTTCCATAAATGAGTGACCAATGTTTTGAGTGTTGCAAATATTCTTGTAGTGAATAGCTTATGCATTCATGCATCTCATATATTCATTTGCATATCATGTAGAGCACATCATTACCGACGGCGTGTACGAGATCGACGTCGAGCCCGAGGGTGATTTCGCCGCCGCCGAAGTGAATTATGCCACTACGCAAGGCCCGGATCAAAATCCGAAAGGGCCCAAGGCCGTCGCTGATCAAAAAAGCAAGCCCCGGAGCATAACCCATTGTGAAGCTAACTCCTTGCTTGTGCCTTATTTTGTGCATTTAAGTTTTGAGGAGTTGATTGAAACCTTAGTTGCATGATCCCTAGGTACCTATGTCCCACTACTAGTATGTGTAGGTCGTATAGAATGCTATGCTTAATTAGGACCGGTAGAAGTCGAGTGATTGCTTTATCACTCGCGAGATATAGGTTTTACTTTATATCAGTTCACAGTTCGGCAAGCGGGGCTTGTGCGATATTCATGTTTGGTTGAACGTCCCGCTTGCACAGAAAATGGTGGGCTGAGGCATTGATGGTGTGGCGATGTTGGTCAAGCTTTTGAAGGTACTAATCGTATACCGGGAAATATGGTAAACTGGTAAACCTAGTATGTGATGCAAACTGACGTCTGACGGACACTTCCACTCCATTGGGCGAGGGGTTGATGGCGAGTGTAGCAGTGGCCGCGGCACAGGTTTGCCTGGGGCACCTGGGGTCCATTGGGGCGTGCACTCGGGTGGAGTGGGCTCTGATGGCAGACGGCAGAGAGAGATGGGAAAGGTTGCCCCGTGAGGTCCTGGGTGTCTCTCACGGGTCGTGCGATTAGGTTGTCCCATGCATGGTTAAAATCAACTCAAGTTGTCCGTCCTTCGCGGTTACATGAAGCTGCTTGATCTCTTTTCACACTTCAGTGTCCTTGGGCCAATGTGTAGAAAGTTGGTAAAAGAGAAATGATGTTGCAATATAAATTAATTGTTTGTCAACATTGGTTGTATTGGATAGCTTGGCAAATTTAGTAATGGTTAGTTGCAATCTTAACCTGGCTAAAATATTAGAAATAGGATTAACTTGTAGACGCTTTTGGCAAAACAAACCCTAGAGCCAAAAAGCCGTGCATGTCTAGAATTTTTAACCCTGTCGGGTAAGTCATGCTGAGTAATTAGTACTCAGCCTTGCTTGTGGCTAAATTTTATTGCAGGTAGTGTTGATGGCTATGATCCCGTGGCTGCTTTGACTTGGCCGTGCACTTTGCCTGAGGGCTGGATCGTGGAGCGGATGCCGTCCGAGTCCGACTCGGGCCGCGGTGAGTAGATGTTAAGCGAGGGCTCCGCTTAATGTCTTTTGCTTCGACGTGTAGACTTCCGCTGTAATATACTCTGGTTTGTAAGAAGATAAAACATATGTACGGTATTTGTATAATTACCTATGTGAACCGTGTGATGTAAAATATACGATGAGTTGTACTGCCTGAGCCCTCCTTCGAGTGGGACTACTGCTATTTTGTTTCGGTCAAGAGAACAAGGTGGTTTAATCGGGACGTTACTCGACAGACTGCACGATTGATTCGGTTTAAGGGCGTGGAGCACTGCTGTGATAATGGTCCCATGCTTTTAAGCCGGATTAATTGGGGCGGGCTGCCACAGACGAAGGTGCAGGTGGCACCAGGCTGGATGGAGAAGATGGGGCCGTAGGTCCTGACGAGGCTGGCGAGCGCCTGGTGCGGTTTGCAGCGCAGCAGAGCGAAGAAGATGAAGGCATTCCTGATGAAGGGTAGCCCGACGGGGCCAGGGGGTTGGTGTCTTCGGCGGCGATGCAGGGCGTGCGCTGCCACATGGACGGCGCCCAGCACTAGCACCATGCAGGTCAATAGCACGGAGAGCCCATGTCTGTCGGTGTCTGTGCAGTTGTATCTATCTATTACAGATAACTGATATTGTTCTATTTATGTGGACCATATGGATGGAAATCTGAAAATTTATTATTTTCCTTTTAAAAAACCATTTACATGTGAAATAGTGAACATATTAGGTTTTTTACGAATATTTTGTATATAAATAGTCCCACAGGCGTTTAGGGCATTTTAGATATTTCTTCCATAGCATGTAGTTTTATAGCTGCTCTAACCAAAGGGTCTTCTGCTTTTCCCACAGCTGTTTTTTCACATCTGCTTTTTCACAGTCCACAACTCTCAACAGCTTTTCCAAAAGTCACAGCCCAACCAAAGAGACCCTTAATATGTGTTTGTGTGGTAAACAGCCGTAGGATGCCGAGGCGTGGTAAAACTAGTCAGCCAAGGTAATGTCTCATCCATCGTATAAATTTGTGCCGTTAATTTGTGTTGTTGCTTAGGGTCACTCTTATGTACTTTCTTTTTTAATAGTCGTTGCTTTGGAAGTGCATATGAGCTCTTGCCGCTGCCTAGTGGTGTTCCCGTGTCTATGTGCTTTTGCGGTGATGAGTGCAAGGTTACCAAGTTTGATGAAGAGGAAACGTATAGGCAGAGGTACTGGATGTGTGCGAATTATGCATTTGAGCCTCCACTTCGTATGATCCGCATTGACTTGATGGTGAGTAATTTATATTGGAAAGAATTTTTGTTGTTTTGTATGAAATTATGAATGTTTAATTTGGTGCTTGACAGTTCATAAATGTGCATGTTTTATTTGCAGATCCCTCCCCCGCTCTGTGATTTTGAGTAGTGGATCGACACTGAGATCAAACAGGAAAACAAGGATTGGATGGAGCGATAGAAGCAGTGGGAGGCGGAATGCAAGGAGTGTCTGGAGAGGAGGCGTCAAGCTGAGGCAGCAGAAAATGAGAGCGTAGTGAAAAGAAAAAGGAGGCTTGAAGCTAAGGCCAGGGAGGAGAGGGAGAAGAAGCTTGAGCGTGCCCGCTGTGTGAAAGCTGCTTTGGAGGAGAATCCTGATGCTTTGAGAAAGGGAAAGTTTCCTCGTTGCCCTCAGTAGTATGCTAGTTATATGGTTGCCATATCTTGCACCTTTCATTATATTGCCATTTAGTGGACTTTATATTGTGATGTGTTGTACTTCACTTAACTGTGGACCTTTCATTGGGTTGTGTTGTTCTTCACTTATCATTGGACCTTTCATTATGTTGCCATGTAGGTGATGTACTTCACTTATCATTCGGTTTTCATTTGTTTGACCACCTAGTTGAATATTGTGTTGTTTTTCCAATACTGCTTAGCACATGAAGTGGCTCATAATACGAATTAAAGACTAATGAAGTGCTGCAGGTACATAATTAAACACACATAAATGGCATGTGAGGACCTGTACCAAACAAGAGTAACTAGGTCCTTTACTAGACCTAACATGCCTTAGGTAATTAAATCAAACAACAATGACATCGCTAACATCGGTGACTCTTAGTAGTGTCCCTGCATAGCAAATTGGGTTGCACCTTCTCCATAATATTGTCCCGTTGTCGGCGGCGGTGGCGATCCCTTGTTCTTGTGACAAGGGCAGTTGCAATATGGATCAGCGCACAGTGGTTCCTGTGAATCGGCACACTGTCGCCATCATCTTCCTCGTCGTCGTTGTTACCGTGGCTCACTTCCATTTCTAGATCGAATATACGATTCTGCAAGTAGCTGATGTACTCCTGATGCTGATAAATAGGAGGAGGATCGACCCATCTAACGAACCCACAATTTTCTGGAGGGTTGGAAGACTACAAGAAAAAACTCAAGTAAGTGGGTGGTTGAAAGAAAGAGAGACATATTTAACAAACCAATATTAATAGAGATTACCCATGCTCGTGGGCATCTGAAGAAACAACGACCTCCATGCATCCCCTCGGTCTACATCTGCACTAAGCAGTCCTCACCATACATCCATTTTGGCCAATCTTCCTTCTGGGTATCATATCCTTTAAGAGGGGTTTCTTTGGTGAAATCACTTTTGCTCTCAACTGGAAACTCAAACACTGGCTCCCCAAATAAATGAGGACCAAGAGGGCCCTCCCACACAATGGGAGGTCCCTTCTTTCCCCCTTTCCTCTCCCAGCACCGAAACCCTTCTCACTAGACGACCCTCCAGACATTACTACTACGGAGGAACTCTTGTTTTGAAGTAAGCAGCTATGCATCCAGCAATGCGTATATATAGGTGGAGGCGGGTTCGGTAACCGTTGAGTGGAGGTGTAAATGCACCTGAAAAGCCTACGCCCATATAACCGAAAAGCCTAATCCCTATGGCATAGTCTTTGCAGTGATGCATCATGTCATGGTATAAATGCACCTGAAAAGCCTAGGGTGAGATAACTGAAAAGCCTATTTGTAAGGACACTGGAAAGGTGAGTAGGCTTTGTGATCCATCATATCCGATGCAAGGTAGGTACGATCACTACCAGAGAACCCGCCATCCATCCACCGTAATCGGTCACGGATGGAAAGGACCCGGTACCAATGGAAGCATTGGTACCGGGTCCAACGGCCAATAATTCTGCGAGCTCATTGGTACCGGGTGGTGGCACCACCCGGTACCTATATGGCCACATTGGTACCGGTTGGTGTCACCACCCGGTACCAATGAGCCTCGGGGCCTTTGGTACCGGTTGGTGACACCAACCGGTACCAATGTGACCCCCTTTGGTACCGGATGGTGCCACCAACCGGTACCAAAGGGGCTCTGCGTATAAGTCCCCTTCTTCCTCCCCCAGCCCGAGCCATGGCTCATTTCTTCATCCTCCATTGAGCTCGGGTTGGGGGAGCTCATGCCCAATTTTTTCATAACTTTTGGAGATTTTGCAAACCAAGTCCGCTAGAAGGTTAGCAACTTCATCCTCTCTCTTTTGACGTTTAGTATGGTCTATTTCATGCTCTATGTTTTGAGTAATTTGTGTTTTGTGGAATGGATTGAAATAAGAGATTTTAGATTGAATCTTCATTTTTATTATGAATTTGTAATAGAGAATCACTATATAGTTAGTTGTTGCATGTGTAGAGATGATGCACAAATTTTTAGACATTGTTTAGATTTTTGGATTATTTGTAGAAACTTTAAATGATTTTCATATTTATGCTTATTATGATTTTTAGATATTATAAATGATATTCATATTTAGGGTTATTAGGATTTTTAGAGATTATAAATGAAATTCATATTTAGGCTTATTACGAAATTTAGAATTACATCTTTTTAGAGGCTTCAAATGACGTTGATATTTAGGGTTATCAGGATTTTTTGAGATTATAAATGATATTCTTATTTAGTTAGATTTTAAATTCAATTTTACTTCTCATGGTTGTCAATATCTTGAACTAAAACAATCCAACTCTTGGCATGCCTATGATGATATCAAATTTTACCCAGTTTTCTAGCTGGGTAACATATGATGACCTTGAGCTTGAGCTTGTATTGTATAGTTATGCTTCTCATGGTTGTCATCAAACCGTGGGATACATCCATGCCCAAGCAACGAATCGGTTGTGATGGTTGGGCTGAGTGTGTCCCACGGTTCCATGCCTACCATGAACCAATTTTTTTTACCACCTGTAATGTTTCTTATGCTCCAAGTTCAAGGTCAAATGAAAGACAACATATCTGAGGCAAATCACTCCTTCAAAATTTTTTTGAGATGAGCAAAAGTAAGACGTTGATGATTTTGGAATGTGGTTGTCGGCCATCGTGCCCTTGGTTTGTCGCAGGTTTTGGAAACCTCCCGATGCAGGGGAGGTGCTGTCGAAATTTTTAGAGATTATAAAAGATATTCTTGTTAAGGCTTACTACGAACTTTAGAAATACATCTTTTTGGTGGCATCAAATGATGTCGATGTTTACGGTTATTAAGATTTTTAGAGATTATATATGATATTCTTATTTAGGTTTATTACGAACTTTAGAAATTCATATTGGGGGATGAATTTTTCATTGTATTTTGTGAATAGATGAATCGGCAATGGATGTACAACGCGGATAGACGCTCATCTGACTTCATTAATGGCGTTCATCAATTCCTCGACGCGGCAGAGGCTAATTCGATCTCGGGTTTTATATGCTGTCCATGCAAGGTCTGTGAGAATAAGAAGGATTATCACATCTCGAAGAAGGTGGTCCACACACACTTGCTTATGAGTGGTTTCATGCCTAATTATATCTGTTAGACCAAACACGGCGAAGCGGGGATATTCTTTGAAGAAGGTGATGAAGAAAGTGACGACAACATCCCGGACTTTGCACAATACGGTGCCTTTGCAGATGATACAGCAATGGGCGAGGGTGAAGCAGTTGCAGAAGATGAGGATGATGACGCCTTAGGTGGCATGATCCGTGATGAAGAGAAAGACTGCGAAAGTGCGAAAGAGCGGGAGAAGATGAAGCGTTTGTTGGAGGACCACAAAACATTGTTGTACCCAAATTGCAAAGAGGACCAGAAAAAATTGGGTACCACACTGGAACTGTTGCAATGGAAGGCAACTAATGGCTTGTCTGACAAAGGTTTTGGAGAGATATTGAAAATGATAAAGAAGATGCTTCCAGAGGGCAACACATTGCCCGAAACAACATACGAAGCAAGAAAAAACGTTTGCCCTCTAGGACTGGAAGTACAAAAGATACACGCATGTCCCAATGATTGTATCCTTTATCGGGGCAAGTCGTACGAATCTTTGGACGCCTGTCCGGTTTGCAATTGCTCGCGGTATAAAATCAGGCGAGACGACCCTGGTGATGTTGAGGGAGAGCCCCCCAAGAAGAGAGTCCCTGCCAAGGTGATGTGGTATTTCCCTATAATACAACGTCTGAAGCGCTTGTTCAGAAACAAAGAGCATGCTAAATTGCTGCGGTGGCACAAAGAGGATCGGAGGGAAGACAATATGTTGAGACACCCCGCTGATGGGTCGCAATGGAGAAAAATCTACAGAGCGTTCCCAGACTTCGCAGAAGATGCAAGGAACATAAGATTTGGTTTGAGTACAGATGGCATGAATCCTTTCGGTGATATGAGCAGTAGCCACAGCACTTGGCCCGTGACTCTTTGTATGTACAACCTTCCTCCGTGGATGTGCATGAAGCGAAAGTTCATTATGATGCCAGTGCTAATCCAAGGGCCAAAGCAGCCTGGCAACGACATTGATGTGTATCTAAGGCCACTGATTGAGGAACTTTTGTTGTTGTGGGGCAAAGATGGTGTAAAGGCGTGGGATGAGCACAAGCAAGAGGAATTTAACCTAAGAGCATTACTGTTTGTGACCATCAATGATTGGCCTGCACTTGGTAACCTGTCGGGACAGTCAAACAAGGGATACAAAGCATGCACACATGCCTAGAACACACCTACTGCATTTACCTGAAACATTGTAGAAAGTGTGTGTATCTTGGCCATCGTCGATTCCTTTCTGAGAAACATCCGCTAAGAAAGAAAGGAAAGCATTTTGTAACACCCACAATTCCAGAATTCCAAAATCCCTAATCCAATTGCTATTCAAAGTCCTATTCAAAATTTCAAACCAAATTCCAATTCAATTCCAAATCAAATTCCCCAAATCAAACTCCAAATTCAAAGTTCCTGTCCAAAATCCTATTCAAATTCCTACTCAAATTCCTCAAATAAAATCCAAATCTCTTTAACCTTTTCTCTCTCTCTTCTGGCCCACCTATCGGCACTCTCTTCTACCTCCTGCCGCCATCTCTCTCTGATCCCAAATCGAAGTCCATATCGAAATTCTCGGTGCTCAAATCAATCCAGAGTTCCAGAAGACCCTATCCGAATTATGACGCTATTTTCCAATTGATTGGATTAATTATTTATTTAATTAATCTAGTTCAGAAAATAGTCTAATTAATTCATCCAAAATATCTATGGAATTTGTTTTGAATTATGACGATGTTATCCGAATTTTGAATTGATTATTACTTAATTAATTCATTCTGGATAATTAGTCTAATTCATTTGTACCGCAGTTTACGAAATAAATTGTTATCGATTTATCTCGTGGGCTGATAATAATCTGGCCCAAAATCTAGGCCCATCTAAAAGCCCACAATCTAACCCTAGCCCTAATCCCTTCGTATAAATATCTCAACCCTTCCCCTCTCCTCCCATCTCCCTCACAGCCGCCGCCTCCCTCTTCTCCCTCTCTGAATTCCTCCACGCGAACTGCCTAACCCCACGTCCGCCCAGATGCCGTGCCCCCGTTCCCTTCCCCTTCTCCACCAAACCTGCAAAGTATTTGCCATTACGACAATTAAGCCGCAAAAACCGCCGCCTTTTCCCAGAGACCGGCCATCGATGGAGTGCACCGCCCCGTGAGCAGACCGCCGCCGTGCCGCTGTGCTCCGATTTGACGCCGTCGTCGATCGCCGATTGGAGCCAGAAAGGACCACCCGGAGCTTCGCGACCTCAATCCGTTTCTCCCCCACAGGCCTGCGTTGCCTCTCCACCACCAGGAACGCCACCGCCGAGAGCAGAAGAAGCGCGTCGGGGTCGAACGCCGTCGCCGGCTTTGGACCGTCCGATTCGGCCGCCTGGATCACCATTGGATAAAGCCGTCGCTACCAGGAGCATCCCCTCACCGAGCCGAACCCCCTCCGTCACTCTTCTTTGCATCTAACTCGCCGGAGAGGCTTCACACCGAGGAGACCACGCCGGTCGCCATCGTGTCCGTCGCCACCGTCAATACCGGCCAGAGCTTCTCGAGCCCATCTCTGGTAAGCACCCCTATGGACTCTCCTTCCCCCTCTCTCCTTTTTACCGTTCGTGCCGAGCTACCTTGCCATCGCCAAGCCAGCGAAGGCAGCCATGACGTGCGTGCTGCAGCTCTGCCGCCCCGGCCATGCAACCCTTTCGAACCAGCCACACTGGCCACCACAACCAAGCAAGCCAGGCACTGTTCATGAGTAGCTTTGGCCTCTACATGAGATGACTAAGCTAAGCAATCGCTCGTATACAGAACCAAACAAGCCGTGACCTTGCGACCCTGCAGTGCACAGCCAGTCTCTACTTCTCTGCCGCCGAGCAAGTTAGACAGGCTAAGCACTTTTGTCTTCACGCTCGTAAGCCATGCAAATTAGCCACCGTGTGTTAGTCTTTTTCCATCAAGAAGCTTTTCGGCCATGCAAGGGATGACATGATGATGATATCATGCTTACGTGATGATCATTTAGTAATATCTTTTATCCATTATCTAGCTATCCATGTATGCCTTATTACAAGCAAGGCAGACCATCAAGTACGAGCATATGTCCACAGATGCAGCCGGCCAGAATAATCACATCTATCTTATAAATCCCTTCTATCAAACCATATCGTTATCTATGCTTAGTGCTTAGTTTAATCAATTTCTTTTCGTTACCAGGCCAACTCATCCTTTCTGATCCAACCTAATAAAACTTTGACACAATAAATCTTCGCAAATTAGCATCTATTTAGTAATTAAATTTATGTTGCTGCAATGAAATCCAGGATCTTAATTACTGGTTTATTTCAATTTTATTGCAATACAACTTAAGTTTGCATTATTAAATAATGTATAAGCTTGTAAAGATCATGTGTTACTGCTTCCATCTTTTCCTTTAGCCTTTGATCATCTGCTAGCCTATACTAGGAATAATATGTTGACCACTACAGATTAGTTGTATTACTTAATAATTGACCTTATGCTATTTCAATGGTATAACAATTATTAATTCTATGCCATTAGATTTCAGCATAGGTTCAAGCTATTAAAGTAATAATGTATTAATCTGCAAGGTTTACGATAGTTGTGTCCTTTCAACCCTTCTTCTGTTTTCAGCGTTCTTTGAGCCCATGTAACCTTAGTTTCGAGTTCTTAGCTTCGAGCCCTGTCCTTTAGTGCGCTCTTTTAAAGCTTTTCTTTGATTGGTGTATTTGTTCTTAGTTATGCTTGTTTGTTTGCTTTGTATGTTTGTGCCCGATGATTGCTTCGAGTAGAAGGATCGCGGTTCGTTGCTTTCAAGATCAAGAACTCCCAGTGAGCAAGAGCAGCAGAGCAGTAAGAGTAACTTTACATTGGAGAAAGGCAAGTGTCCCTAACCATCCTTCTATCTATGCTTTTAATATATCATTGTGATGTTGTTAATTGGAACATGGAGAACCACCCAGGAAAACAGTACAACCACGAGTACTATATGGCTCTGGTCTTGGCTAATTAATTAGATGTATAGGTGACTAGTGGTCTTACCGTAAGGGCAAGGAGGGGGCCGGTGAAGGGGTCATAGCTCGGTCCTCTTGGAGGAGTAGCCTTTGCTAAGGTACGTCCTCATTAGGGAGGGTTATGGACCTCACCGCTGCTGAAACTCTAGCGGGCTGCTAGTTATCTGTGTGTCTTTGTAAAGGCCTCGTAGCGTCCCTATGCAGTCACACCAAAGGTAGTGTGATGAATGTGCCTGATCAGCACTGCATGGTTGGGTCTAAAGTTCTTCTGAACTTTTACGCGACTTGTGGTGAAAGTGTACAACCTCTGCAGAGTGTTAAAAACTGTTATAACAGCCGTGCTCACGGTTAAGAGCGGCCTGGACCCTCACATGATTAATAAACTTAAAGATGGAAATGAATCGATGTTCTGGTTATTTCTTGTGGCCTTGCTGAGTACCAACCATAAGTGTACTCATCCTTGCTTACTGCTGCTCAGAAGCTGTTGTGAAGCCGCTGAAGATGATGCTAGGCATATACAACCCCCAGTCGATTGCCTGTGAAGTGTTGGAGCCTTCGTTTCCAGGATAAGCTGTGACTCTGATAGTTTGTAAGTCTTTTATATTGTTTTACGTGATACTGCTATTGTTTATCACTGATGAAGTCTCATATGTGTGTAAACTTGATCCTGGCGCACATATGATTATCATTCGGTTTTGTCCTTAAAACCGG